>WOXC01000297.1:0-387638 GCA_011680675.1 Gymnobelideus leadbeateri
ATACACCCTTCTTCCATTATTTTCATGAGAAAGATTTCATCAGTCACAGTTATTGTTTTTCCATATAGGAATGTAAATAGCTCAACTTTGATAAGTTCCTTTTGATTTCTTTTCCCTGATTACCTTCTCAGGCATCTCTTGCTTCTTGTGTCTGGATGTCAAATTTTCTATTCAATTCTGGTTTTTTCCTCAAGAATGCTTGAAAGTCTCTATTCCACTGAATGACCATATTTTCCCCTGAAACAAAATACTCAGTTTTGCTGGGTAGGTGACCCTTGGGTTCATTCCCAGCTCTTTTGCCCTCTGGAATATCATATTCCATGCCCTTCTATCCCTCAGTGTAGAAGCTGCCAGGTCCTGGGCTATTCTGATTGTATTTCCACAATATTGAAATTGTTTCTTCCTGGCTGCTTGCAGTATTTTCTCCTTGATCTGGGATTCTGGAACCTGGCTATAATATTCCTGGGAGTTTTCTTTTTGGGATCTTTTTCAGAGGTGATCTTTGGATTCTTTCAACCTCTATTTTGCCCTCTGGATCTAAAACATCAGGGCAATTTTCCTTGAGAATTTCTTGAAGGGTGATTTCTAGGTTCTTTCCTTGATCATGGCTTTCAGGTAGTCCAATAATTTTTAAATTGTCCCTCCTGGATCTATTTTCCAGGTCAGTGGTTTTTCCCATGAGATATTTCACATTGCCTTCTAATCTTTCATTTGTTTTGGATCTGCTTAACAGCATCTTGATTTCTCATAAAGTCACTAGCTTCCATTTGCTCCAGTCTAACTCTGAAGGAATGAATCTCCTCAGTGAACTTTTGAGATTCTTTTTCCATCTGGAAAATTCGACTTTTAAGGCATTCTTCTCCTCATTGCCCTTTTGGGCCTCCTTTACCATTTGAGCCAGTCTATTTTTTAAGGTGTTGTTTTCCTCAGTCAGGCTGTTGACCCTCATTTCATACTTTTCCTGCATCCTTCTCATTTCTCTTTCCAATTTTTCCTCCACTTCTCTTATTTGATTTTTAAAGTCCTTCTTAAGGTCCTCTATGGCCTGCAACCCACTCATGTTTTCCCCTGGGGCTTTTGGAGCAGGACTTCTGACCTCACAGTCCTTTTCCCGCTCTATGCCCCCAAAATAGGCGTCTAGGGTTGCATTTTTCTGTTTCCTTTGCCTTGGCATGTTGCCACTTAATTACTTGACTTTTGGGCTTGTTGCCACAGTATGGCTCTGCCGCCAGACAGGGGAACTTTCCTCCCGAACGTGTGGGGGGACAACTTCCGTTTCTGGCAAGCTGGAAACCCACCCACAACCTCCACCCCAGATCACAATCCAGATCCAGGGAGGTTAAAGCAAGAGTGATTACCCCCCAAGGCTGATCGCTGGATCTCCCTACAGTTCGCAGGCCAGGAGCTGGAGCTGCCTCTGAAAACTACAAAATGGCATGTCTCCTCAGTGGCTTCTAGCCCCCAGGGGAGGAAGCCGACACTTTCCCCAAATACTGGTCCCAAAGGGCACTAACCTCTCACTTTGTCCTAGGCCTGTCTATGTTGATAATTCTGGAATCGCCACAGTGTTCTGGGGACTCTCCAGCTGGCTGCTGGCCCGGCTGCCCTGGGGCTAAAACCGAGACTCAGGAGGACCTGTGCTCGGCTCCCCACACACTGTGCTGCTGGCTCCCAGAGCACTGCACTGGTCCTTCCTGCAGGGCTGCTGGGCTGTCCTCAGCAGGAGGTTAGCTTCTCTGTGTCATTCTGTGGGTGCTGGGGCTCCAGAAGTTGTTCAGAGTCCCTTTTTACATAGTTTGGAGGTGATCTGGGGGGAGAGTGGCTTGGACGGGTGCTGTTTCTACTCCGACATCTTGGCTCCGCCCAGGGATGGTTCTTAATATTATTAAATTTACAGCCTACTAGGGAAGTTAAGGGGCACCTAGATGGGACTGTGGATAGAGAACCAGGCCTGGAATTAGGAAGACTCATCTTCCTGAATTCAGATCTGTCCTCAGACACTTACTAGCTGTGTGACTCTAGACAAGTCACTTAATCCTGTTTGCCTCACTTTCCTCATCCATAAAATGGACTGGAGAAGGAAATGGTAAATTACTCCAGTATCTTTGCCAAGAAAACCTTAAATGGATTTAGAAAGAATCAAACATAACTGAAAAACAACAACAGCAGGGGAGTTAAGACACAAGAACAGATAAAGACATAGGTATATTAGGGAATTGTAAAACAAACTGGTGTATGAGGCCCAAGGGCCAGGGGTGGGGGAAACTTCTTGTGAACTCAGGCGATCTTAGAAAACTTCTTGGAGGAGGTGGCATTTGAACTGGGTTTTAAATGATATGTGGGAATTGAATAGATGAAGAGAGGGTGGGAAGATATTCCAGATGTGAAAGATTACATGAGCAAAGTCACGGAGGTGGGAGAACACAGGGCATGTTGCCAGGGACAGAAATTAGTTCAGTTTAGCTAGAGCATAGTGGGCATGGATGGGCATAATACGCAACTGAAAGCATAAACTATAGCTCAGAACAACAACATTTATATAGTACTTTAATGTTTGAAAGCACTTTACATATATCATCTCATTTGATCTTCACAACAACTTTTTGAAGTAGGTGCTCTTATTATCTGCATTTTAGAGGTGAGGAAACTGGGGCTAAAATAAGTTATTTGCTCAGGGTCACACAGCTAGTAAATGTCTGAGTTCAGATTCAAATTCAGGTCTTCTTGACACCATATTTACCTTATCCAATGGCTATATGAATTTGGGAGCCAGCTTTATAAAGGAGATAGTTGAATCAGTGGGAATGAATGGTATGCTTGTATATTTGTTCTCAGAACAATGAGTTTTGTTTTCTTAACAAATAACTCCCTAAGACTATGAGCAAGTGCCTGTCTACATTGTTAGAAAGGGTGTCCTCATTGGAGTTCCCTACCACAATAAAATCACAAGTCTGTTCTTAACAATTACAATGTGAGATGGTCAAGGACTAGATTTTAGTTGAGAAATAGCAGCAAAATCATGGGGAGTATGGCTAGGGGTATTTAAATGATTTCATAATATATCTAGAGAGCTCATTTCATTGCATATACGGATTTCCCTACATTTCATCTCTATGTTTTCTCTTGATTACTACAGAGGACTTTTTGTATTAAAACACTTCCCTTCTCAAATAGGCTCCCTCTCACTTTGATTTCAAGTTAAACCCTATAAAGAAGCACCATTAGCTTGTAGGGTGCATCCATGTCTATGCTGATACTAGAATGGATTTCAGCGAGAACAGTACAATTCTTAAGCCAGGTAAAGAGATTGTAAAACATCATAAAAGATAAAATAGGCAACTTTGATTCCATGAAATTGATAAACTCTTTCCTGCATACCCCCAAAGAGATCAAAGAAAGAAGAAAAAGATTCATATGTTCAAAATTATTTATAGTGACTTTCTAGTAGGAAAAACCTGGAACTGAGGAGGTGCCACTTATGAGGGAATGGCTAAACAAATTGGCATATGAATGGAATGGAATGGAATGTTATTGTGCCATAAGAAATGATGGAGTGGTTTCAAAGAAAATTGGCAAGACTTGTACAAAATAATGTGAAGTGAAATGAGCAGAATCACAAGAAAAAATTGTGCAATGTTGCTTAGAAAAAACAACTTTGAAAGACCGTAAATCTCTGTTAATGCAGTAACAAGTCAGAATTCCAAAGGACCAAAAATAAGGCATACTCATGACCTTCTGACAAAGAGTAATGAGCTCAAAATGCAGAATGAGACGTACATTTTTGGACATGGCCAGTGGGTTAATTGGATCTGCTTGACTATGCAAATTTGTTATGAGTTTAGTCTTGTTGTTCATGGGTAGAGATGGCAGGTAAGTGGAACACAGAAAAATGCTTGTTAATTTAAAACTGTAACAAAATTTAAAATTAAGAAAGGATTTTTCATGAATGAAATTAGTGCAACTAGGATAAAAATGAAGCAGTTGAGATGGAAAATCTTTATAGCAAACATCTTTTAGAAGAGTGTCTTATCTAAGATATTTAGGCAAGTAACAGCAACATTTGAGTCCAAGAACCAGTGACTGTCATCAAAGAATATGAACAAAGTTCTCAAAAGAAGAATTGGAAACAGTTAACAGCCATATAAAAGAATTGTCCACATTATGAATGAAAGGGGAAATACAAATCAAAACAACTCCAAAGCTTTACTACATACCCCCAAAATTGGCAAAGATAGCGAAATATGCAAAACTAGTCAATGTTGAGCTGGGGGAGGGAGGTAAATATACTAACATCTAGTTAGTAGAGCTGTGAATTTGCCCACTGATTCTGGAAAGCAGTTTGCCATAAAAATTGCTAAGACACTATCATGTAGATGTCTTTTGTCTCAGAGATCCCATGGCTAGGCATATGTTCCAAGGACATCAAATGTGGAAATAAAGGTCCCATTTTTACCATTTATACCACCACTTTTGTAGTATCAAAGAACTGGAAAGTAGTCATTAGTTATTGAACGACTAAACAAATAGTAGCACAGAAATGTATTTGTATGTATATGTATATTATTTCACCACAAGAAATGATAAATATTAATTCAGAGGAGCTTGAGACAACTTATGAACTGGTACAGAATGAACCAATGAAACAAGATGCCCAATTACAAAAAGGTAAATGGTGGGAAAACAGCAGCAACAAACTGAAACTGAATTATGCATTGTAATTATAATAACCAGATTTGTCTAGAAGTGATGAAAATTGTACTTGCCTTAATTGAGAGGTGTTGGATATCACTTATTCTGTCAGACTCAGTTAAACATTGGTTTATTTTGTTAACTTTTTTCTCTTCTCTTTAATATTTTTTAATAAGGGATTTGTTTAGGGAATGCAACAGGGATGAATCAGCTGCTATATTACAGAAATCATTTGACAGAGATAGGCTGTACCTTTCCAATCTCTTTTTATGTGACCAGTGTGGTCTTCATTCTCAAGACAGAAAAAAATTAAGCAGAGAAAGAAAATTATAGACTAATGTTGATTTATACAAAATGGGAAATAAAATAGAACTATATCTTTATATCATTGGTAGGAATTTGCTAATTACAGAGTGAGTGAACTTGGATGAGTAGTACGAAATAATGAAAGAAAAGGTCTAAGCTAGAGAAAAAGAAGGGAAAACCCAGCATCTAAAAGGATCATTTAGGAATTTCCCATGTAGTGACTATTAGTTATTATAGTTAGTTAGCTTCAAGAACCATAGAGGACTAAAGATATCAGTTTTATAGACACAAAAGGACTGTGTTCTAAGACCTAAAGACATGATACCCTAACTGTTTTTATTTCCAAGAGCCAAATCGCCACTGTATGGAATGAAGATGCATGCTTGTTTCTACAAGTGGAAAAGATAAAAATAGTACAAGAATGCCCGCCTTTTTGCTAGCTTATCAAGAAAAAGTTAAGTGTTCTTTGAACAATGGAAAAGCTGCTTCAAAATGAAAAGAAAGAAACAAAAGGAAATTTAAACCAGTGTCAGTAAATTTGAGGGTTGAAGAGTGTAATACAGAAGGAATTCTTTGCATTCTTATTCCTTTGGAGCCATGTGGTAAGTTTTAGACTTTTCCATGGCAAACAAGCAACAAACCTACTGTGTACAAGACATTTGGAGCTACAAAGAATAGTTTTGTCTTGTTTAAAAAAAAAAAAAGGTCCTTGGCTTCAAGAACCTGGATGTTATATAGGAAATAACATTCCATGATCTATATAAAGATATAAATATATAGAACTTGTTCAGCCATTTCTCACTTGTTTTTCTTTTGTTTTAAATCAATTTTTTGCTACCTCAAAAAAATCTATTAGAAATATTCTGTTATACATGGGTTTTTTCTATATTTAGCCTTCTGGGGTGTCTTCTTAGTGGTGGGATCTCTGGGTCAAGAGGTATAAGCAGTTTAACGACTTTGCTTACATAATTACAAATTATTTTACAGAAGTTTGGAAACAATTCACAATTCCACCAAGAGTGTATTAGTGTGCCCTGCCATCTCGCCAATATACAGTATTTACATCTTTTGTTTTCTTGCAAATTTGGTGTGGGCAACTGGATGTCACAGTGGATAGAGTACTAAGCCTAGAGTCAAGAAGACTCCTCTTCCTGAGTTCAAATCTGGCCTCAGACACTTACTAGCTATGTGACCCTGGGCAACTTATCCAACCCTGTTTGCCTCAGTTTTCTTATCTATAAAATGAGCTGGAGAAGGAAATGGCAAGTTACTCCATTTTCTCTGCTAAGAAAACCCCAAATAGGATCACAAAGTGTCACATCCCAAATGGAACATAACTGAAAACAACTGAACAAAAACAAGTTTGGTGTAAAATAAAACATCAGATTTATTTTTACTTACATTTCTTTTAAAATAATGATTTAAAATAATGATTTGAAGCAATTTTTATGATTGTTTATAGTTACTCTTTTCTAAAAACTTCATATCCTATCTTATATATTGAGGAAATAGTTCTTGATCTTATGTGTTTTATGTCTTAGATATAAAATAACATAAATATAACATAATAATTTATATCTTAGATATAAGAATTAACAGAAGTCTGATGGAAGGACTTTCCTCTGATTGTCAGTTTTCTTATTTAGCCTAGCTGTATTGATTTAGCTCTTTCAAAAAACGTCTTAATTTTATATAGCTAAATTCTCTATTTTATTTTTATGGTCACCTCTGCCCTTTGGTTGAGACTCTTCCTCCTAATCATAGTTGTACAAGATACTTCCTTCAGACTCTGGAAGAACAGACTTAAAGGAAACATCATAGTTGTCTTCAAACTTTTGAAAAACTGTCATACTAAAGAAAGATTGTTCCGTTTGGTTTGAGAGGACAGAGCCAAGAGCAGTAGGTGAAGTTATAGAAAGATGATTTAGGCTTGAGGTCAGGGGAAATACAACTTTATAATTTATAGAATTTCTAAAAATGGAGTGGCTTAAGTCCCCTTTTTTGGGGGTCTCTAAGTTGATACTATAGTAGAGATTTTTTTCAGGTTATGAGTTGAACTAGAAGGCAGCTGAGATCTTTCCAGGGAGCTCTAGGATCCTGTGATTTTGTGGTTACAAGTGACAGTTGTAATTTCAGACTTCTTGAAGAAAACAGGAAGAACAGAGTTTTTTATAGAGAATTAGCCAGCCACTTCTAAAAGTAGAAAATCATCTTTGTTTCCTCATCCTAAAGTCACTAGCAGGTTTCTCAAGATTTTTCAATCACCAGTGGAGCATAAGGCTTTCCAGACACAAAGGATTAAATGCTCATGAAGCAATTCTGACACATAGGCCCTTGGAGAAAAAGGGTCATTCCTCTATTTGGTTGTTGTGACATATAGAAACCAGAAGAATGCTCAGAGTAGTTCATAGATATATCACAAAAGATCAGAGGACTTTCCCTAAAAAATATTTCTTCTCTCTGCTAGAATTCCTTTTTCAATCTTGTAAAAATTGACTTTCTAAAGAATAATTTCTAAAACAAATTGTCACAGTAGATTTTGAGCTTTTCTGATGTTGTTGTCAAAGCAATATTAAATTCCCATTGAAGACTATTTTTTCTCCTAAATTATTTTGTAATTGTAATTACTATCCATCAGCTATCAGAAAATTACCATTAATTCATTCACCACATTACTAATTATTGTGGCAGCAGTTCGGTATAAAACAATGTGTCAGGTCTTGCTCCAATTACATCCTTATCTTGATGTATGAATTTGATAGAATTGGAGTAATATAGAACAAATAACATTTAAATAAACCAGGCTGTCAGTTGGCTTAAGAAGAAAGAGTTTAGGCTCAGAGGAGGACAAGAGTAATTACCGTCATTAAGAAGAAAAAGGGAAACTTTAGATATTATATACCATTTAGTTACATCTATTATACATCAGTTGGCTACCTAGTTTATATCAAGGGAACCAATCAATCTATTAACCAAGAACTAGAAAAGTAGATTAGGAAGAAGCAATACAGGGGAACTTTCTTCTACAACTACTCCAACAAAGATCAAGGAAGAACACCAGATTGTGATGGAGAAATTAGAGGAAAAATCATAGTGGATCATTTTTCCATTGTAGAGAGACAGCCAAAGGCCTATATGGGCTGAGGATGGGGTCCAGCTACAAATACTTACACAAAACCTTCTGGTATGGAAAATAGTCTGAGCTTCCTATTGTGTGTCAATAGAAGACAAGAAAACAGCTGACAGCCACTGTGTCACCCTGAACCCACAGTAGGGGTACATCAAGCATAGATCATTAGGACCATAAACCTCTCCCTACCCTCTTAGTCTCTCTAAAAAGGAGAGCAATGAGATAATAAAAAAACTATATAGGAGAAGAAAATGAAGAGAAATATACATTCTTTTTTTGCTTTTTGGAGGGCAGTTGGTATTAAGTGACTTGCCCAAGGGTCACACGGCTAGTTTTTGTGTTAAGTGTCTGAGGTCAGATTTGAACTCAGGTCCTCCTGACTCCAGGGCTGGTGCTCTATTCACTGTACCACCTAGCCACCCTTGAAATATACAATTTTTCAAAGTATTTTTTCTCTACCTCATAACTCTTCCCTCCATTGAAAAAAAGAAAATAAAAACAAAGCCATTATAAGAGTTATGTATGGCTGAGCAGAATAAATTCCCACATGCCCATATCCATGTCTAGCCATGTCCAAAAATATATGTCTCATTCTCCATCTTGAATCCAGCACTTTTCTGTCAGGGTTGGTTCAGATCAAGAAAACTCTAAATGCAATAGACCACATTAATAACCAAGGCAACAGAAGTCATGTGTTTATATCTAAATGCAAAGAAACTTTTGACAAAATACAAAATCCATTTCTGTTAAATAAAAACTAACAAAGCATGGAAACAAATGTACCTTTCCATAATATAAGTGGTATCAATCTAAAAACAAGAGCCAGAATTATATGTAATAAGAATAAACTAAAGACTTTTCCAATGTGATTGGGATAAGCAAAGATGTCCATCACCATTATTATTTGATACAATGCTAGAAATATTAGGTGTAGCTTTGACAACAAAAAGAAATTAAGGAAATTAGAAAAGGCAAAAAGTAAACAAAATATTTACTTTTGACAATAGTCAGCTAAAAACATTAGCTGAAACAATCATTTTAGCACAATTGTAGGATACAAAATAAACTCATGTATGTCATCAGCATTTCTGAATAATTGCCAATAAATCCCGGCAAGAGGAGACACAAAGAGAAATTTAATTTCAAATAACTAAAGAAAATAGAAAATACTTGAAAATATACCTACCAAGATAAATGACTACATTAATAGAACTATAAAATTCTTTACAGAGATGAATACAAACTTAAATAATTATATATATTGATTGCGGGAAGACCTAGTCAAAATAATGACAATAATTCCTAAACTAATTTTCTTATTCAGTGTCATACCAATCAGAGTGCCAAAGAAGTACTTTATAGAGCAAGAAAAAATAATAACACTCATCTTGAAGAATAAACATCCAAGAATCTCATAGGAAATAATGAAAAAATGTGGAAAGTAAAGAGACCTAACAGTACCAAATATCAAATTGTGCCTGAAAGTAGTAATCCTCAAAATTATTGATACTGGTTATAAAATAAAGAAGCTGATAAGTGGAACAGATTAGATACATAATAGGTGGAAGCAAAGGAATGTGGACGTATAGATTTGGTAAACCGAAAGACTCCAGGGTAATGACTCACTAGTTGACAAAATTTCTGGAAAAACTGCAAAGCAGTCTGAGAGAAATTAGGTTTTGACCTACATCTCACACCATTTACCAAGATAAGCTCCAGATGGATACATGACATAGATATAAAAGTTTCATCAAAAACAAATTAGTGGAGTAAGGAGAAAATTAACTTTTATGTCTACAGATATAAACAAGTTCATAGCCAAACAAAAGATAGAGAATAGAAGATAAAATGATCAACTTTTATTATATATAATTAAAAATATTTTGCCCAAACAAAATTAATGAAGTTAAAATTAGAAGGGAAGCAATTAGTAGAAAAAAGGGGGAAAAAAGAACTACAGAATATTTCTCTGATAAAGGTCCCATTTTCAAGATATGTAAGAAACCAATTCAGATTTATAGGAACATGAAACATTCCCCAACTGATAAAATGGTCAAATGATATGAACAAGGAAGGAAGAAATGTTTTTTTCTTTCCTTCTTTCAAAGGAAGAAAGTCAGTCTACCAATGATACCAAAAAAAAAAAAAAAAGGTTTACTACTTATATTAAGGAAAAGTTGTTTGTTCCCATGCTTTGTTAGTTTTTTTTTTTAAACAAATTTTGTCAAAAGTTTCTTTATGTAAGATATAAACGAATGAGTTTTGTTGCTTTGGTTATTAATATGGCCTTTTTATTGTACATTACACCAATAGAGAAGTTCAAATAAAAAGCAATTCCAAGGTTTTACCTCACACTCATCAGTTTGGCAAACAGTAAAAATGGAAAATGACAAATGTTGGGGGAACTGTGGGAAAGGAGGCACTTTATTGAACTCTTGGTAGAACTGGGTATTCATCTAGCCATATTGTCCAATAGTCACCCATATACTAAGGAGAACAAAGGGAAAAAAACCCATATGCACAAAAATATCGTAGAAGTTGTGTTTTTAATTTTTGTGGTGATAAAGACATGAAAGTTAGGCAGGTGTCCATTTGGAGAATACAGAGATAAATTATAGCATGAATAGAATTATTATTATTATGCAGTAGGAAATCTTGAAAGTGATGATTTCAGAGAAACCCACAGATACTTTATCAAATGCTTTAGAGCCAAATGAGCCAAACTAAGTGAACAATTTATACAATAGCAACAATTTTGTAGACAAATAGCTTCATAAGACTTGGGAATTCTGATCAGTTCAGTTACCATCTACAATTCAAGAATGCCAATAGAGGAGCATGCTATCCGTCTCCTGACTGGGATTATGGACATAGAAGGAAGAATGAGACGTACAATTTTGGACATGGATGTGGCCAAGGTGAAATTTGTTTTACTTAACTGTGCATATTTGTCAAAAGGGTTTTTTTTTCTCCTTTTAGTTAGTGTGGGGATAGTATTCTAAAACATTTCTTTTTTTAGTCAGAAAAGAACAGAAGGAAGGCCAGAAAAAAAATTACAGATGAGCAGAACAGCTTTGAAAGCTACGTGTTGAATTTATTATAAATTTTAAAAGAGAAGGAAACTAAATAATATTCAGTTTCATATACAAGCCTCTCTAGAGAAAAGTATATAGATTCCTTCCCAGTGGCATTCAGGTTATCATTGTGGGATTTTTGATGTGTTCTCTTTTTTCTTTGGAGGCACTTTTGGAGGCACCTCTTTTTTTACATGCCTCATACATAATAATCCTGTTTCAATTGAAACTGCCTCATATAGACTTTATCCCCATTAACAAAGATACATCTGGGTGAAATTTGCAAATTGTACATCTGTGATACAGGGAGAAGATCCCAGTGACTTAACAGGAAACATTAGTGCTTATGGCAACACTGAGTAAGCAAGCACTTACATGTTTCCCAAGAGTTCGAAGTAATTCTTAGATTCTTTCTTATACATTTACTCTCTGACTCTTTGTCTTATAAAATATTAGGTCAGATTAAACTCATGTTATCATTGTTTGAGATGAAATGCTGAAGGGAAAAAGAACATGAAAGTTAATTTTGCAATGCAAGATTTTGCTGAGTACCTACAATATGCAAAAATAGTATCTTGTTATCAGACTACATGCTAATTATTCTGAAAATTCAGACCTAATTAGAAATACTAACAAATTCATATTGATCACTATGTCATTGAGAATTAATTTTGGAATTTTTAATGGGAAATTTCATGAATATTCATATTAGACTTTTCAACAGAAAGTACAGCTATTTAGAATGTGAACAAATTATTATCATTTAAAAATATTTTCTATTTCTCTAGATATTCATTTAATTTTTTCTCTAAGTTAGTGCAGTTACCTAAGAAAAGGTTAATGTTAGTATGTTAAAGGCTAATGTTAGTATGTTAAAATTATATGAAAAAAAATTTAAGTCATAAGCAGCTATTTTTTAACGCTGAAAAACAATCTTTTCAGAAGTGTCATCACCAGGGAAGGGGATATTCATCACTTGGCAAGATGAAGTATTTCAAATGGAAAGTAAAATTGGTTTTGGCTTAATATTTAAGATCAAATTGTCTTCTAAACAACGGATTTATGTTATTTTATTTCTAACTACTCCTGTGATTTCCATGATCTGAGAACACCTAATTAACATTCTAAAGATTGCCAGTCTTTTGCAGGTTTCCTTACACTGGAGCCAAAAGCATGGGAGGCATTTTGCTAGGGCATGAATTAAACTTAATTTCTGTTTTCTACCTCAAGAGCCTTCTGTAAAAATGCAACGTAGAGCTATTTGTTATGAGAAACTTTAAGCAAACATGGGATAGGAAACACTATAGGATAAATAAATTTTTTCTGACTTTTCTTCCAGAAACTTACTAATAGTTCTCAGCCTAGTTTTATAGGCTTCTTTTGTTATTGTTTAGTCATTTTTCAGTCATGTCTGACTCTTGGTGACCCCATTTGGGGCTTTCTTGGAAAAGATGCTGGAGTGGTTTATCATTTCCTCTCCCAGCTCATTTTTGCAGATGAGGAAAATGAAGCAGACAGAGTCACACAACTAGTAAGTGTCTAAGGTCAGATTTTAACTCAAGAGTATGAGTCTTCCTGACTTCAGGTCCAACACTCTACCCACTGCACCATGCTTCCTCTAATTTTTTGTTAAATATTTATAGCAGCAAATTCATGAAGGAAGCAAAATAACCTAACTACATCACATTGGAGTCATTTTGCAATTCCAGATATGGTGTTAGATGGATTAAAAAACTCAGTTGAGTAAACAGATTTATCTCTCCAAAGTAATTTCTCCTTTTCCTCACAAGAGTCTCTATTCTACCTCCATGGTGCGTCCTTTGAATCTATATGATAACATATATCACATGCTCCTTTACAAATTTTAGGGATGTGGGAAATGAAGCAACCCACTAAGAAGCCTGTCAGTCTTAAGTAGAAATAAATTAGAGATTAGTTTGACTTGATGTAGAGAAATTATTCAGTCTCTAGTGATATTGATATAAGATGTAGTTTAGTAAGGTTAATTAAGAATTTTTTTAGTTCCCAATGGGGAGGATAAGTTTTCTTTAACAGGAGCTTTATTTTAAAGGGAAAATACTTTGTGTTCTAAGGAAAGCTTTTATCTAAAAGCTACAACTTTTTCCCAAAATTTCTGCAGAGACCATTTTTTCCAAAAACTCTTTTTTAATGGATTTAAAATGTCTAAAAGTTAACAAAATTTAAATAATGAAAATTATAATCTTTGTGTAGATTTAAGTAACGAATGAGAAATGATGCCAACTTTTTACATTTACTATTAATAATGAGGACAATCTTGCACAAAGATAGTCAAAGGATGATCAGTTCAATGAGAAATATTGGAGGTCCTCTATTGTATACAGATTCTTTACTTTAGGTCAGCCTGGTATGTGAAAATCCAGATGTGTACAGAAGAAACTGGTCAGGGGGTGAGGGTGGAGGTTATTATGTATTTTGCCAAAGGTTTCACCCTTTACTTCCCTTTTGGGGAAAAAATAACTCTCAGGGTACATTCCAATTAAATCTATTTAAGAAAGATTTATTAAGCACTTACTATATATGTTTAAAGCAGTGAAGAGACAAATTTTTTCCTTCCATGAACTTCAGTTCTACTGGGACTATACACAGAGATGTGTGCATATAAATGAGATTATTTAAAGAGAGACAGAGCACTGATGAAGGCTATCAGTAAAAGCTTCCTGTCGGAAGGAGCAACAGTGCTGAGTCTTGAAGAAAACTTGGTATTTCTAGAGGCAGAGTTGAGAAGGGAGTGAATAAATGAATGTTTTTTAGGCAGGCAGGACAGCATGGACATGAGAGATAGACTTTTTTTTTTGCTTTTTTTTTTGGCGGGGTCGGGGGTGGGGAAGACTGGGCAATTGGGCTTAAATGACTTGCCAAAGGTCATATGGCTAGTATGTGCTAAGTGTCTGAGGGCAGATTTGAACTCAGGTCCTACTGATTCCAGGGCCAGTGCTCTTTTCACTGCGACACCTAGCCACCCCCAGAGAGATAGAATTTTGAATTTGGGGAACTGGCTATTAAGTTATTCTGGGCAAGAACAGTGGTTCTCAGACTTTCTTTGCCCATAGCAGACTGACTGTTTAACTTGGCAGTGAAGAACAGCTTCCAGAGTGTTGGGCATCCAGACCCATTACCTAGACTTTGGGGTTCTACCAGTTCTTCCCTTCCCTTCTTCATTCTTCTATGGATTGGGACCTTCTTAATGCTTGGTCAGGAAGAACAGACAACTATATCTGGCGGTGGTGACTGGAGAAGGTAAATTTTTGCTGTATTGAAAATCATTGGACTACAATATGTAGTTTATAGAGGGGGATAATAGAAAATACATCTGAACAAGTAGACAATAGCCAGCTTGTGGAGAGATTTAAATGCCATACTGGAGATATTGTGTTTCAATCTAGTAACTCCTGAAGACTTTTGAGAAAAGAAATAACATGGACACATATGCATTTTAGGAATATTTATTTGGTGGTTGTTTGGAGGTTGTCAGTAGAGAGAGACTGGAATTAGGAAGAATGATCAGGAGGCTATTTCATTAGTCTAGGAAAACAATAATGAGGGTCTAAAAGAAGGCAGTGACTATGTAAGGGTAGAAAATGGGGTGCATACCAGAGATGTGTAGATAGACTCAACAAGACTTGGTTGCTAATTGGTGTTTTGGATGAGAGGTAAAGAAGGAAAATTCAAGGATTACTCTGAAGTTGATGACTCCTGGGTGACTAGAAGGATGGTGGAGTCCTCAATAGAAATGGGGACATTTGTGGGAAGAGTAGGAGAAGGGTAGCAAGTGAAGTTTTGAGCAAGTGAAGCCTCTGGGACATTCAGATAGAGATGTCAAACAAGGGCTGGCACTGTGAGGTTGGAGCCTGTGAGATCACCAGCACAGAGAGAAGAGACTGCAGAACAGAGCCCAGAGGAACACCAAAGCATAGGGTGGAGGAAGATGAATGATAACATAGCAGTGGAGTAGATGAAGTAGGAATCGAAGTAGTCCAACAACAGCCTACCACGAAATAAGCAGCAGCCTTTCAGTCTCTGAGTTCTTGGAAGCAAAGACCTTCTACTACCTTTGGATCCCTAAGACCAAAGTTCTATGATGGATATGAGTCCTCTTTTATGCAGACCCTCTAGTAGATCGGGCTCCCCAAGACTTAGAATCTCTGATTTGAAATAGGACTACATTTATAAAAAATATGGTTTACATTATTTACATATTACTTTTCTATATTATATGTCATTCCATATATTCTTCATACTATTGCCTGAAGTAAGGGTTATCTTTTGTATACTGCCATATAATACATATCAAAAGAAATTGTAAAAATACCTTATTTGTTATATTCACCCGACATTTTATGGTTTATAAACTAATTTCATTCTAGCTTGAGGGAAGTGGGACAAGAATTTTCAATTCCATTTCAGAAATGAAGAAGCAGAGGTTCAGAGGGGAGCACTGACTCTCCTCAAAGTAATAATGTCAAGGGGAACACTAGAAACAAAAGAGTAATATGTCCTCCAACATTAGCATTCTTCTCTGAACTCCTGCTACTCAACAGGATTAGATGATTCATTGTTTTACCCTGGAGCAAAATCTTCACTGAAAATATTTTTCTATAAGCACAGTGATGATTCTCCAATCTAGCCAAAAGACTATTTGCTAGATTCTTACTTGCTTTGAGCTTTAGAAAAGTTTTATGACGGCGTTCTGCATTTCTCTTCCTATTGCTGCCGTTAGAGTGAGCAGAAGGGTCTCTTTGTCCAGCCAGGAATTAGTTGTTGGGAGTGGTTCGTGATGCTGCCCTGAATCCCCATGGAAACTAACAAGGAAGCAAGCATGCTACACAAAGCATTGTACTGCCCCTTCCTTGATGTATGTGGATGCTCAGTGTGATGGATTCTCTGTGACATCAAGGATGGGGGCTCTAGCAGCTGCTCTCCAGGTATTTGGATGGCAGCTTCGAAGAGGCAAGTACATCTTTGAAGCAATTTATTTCTTGTAAGTAAACCCCTTCTCCACTAGCACATGCACCCTTCTTTCTCTAATGGCCTTCAGGAGAGATGCCTAACCTATGTGGTTGCTCTGGACTAAGTGAGAGAGTTCCTTCGTGGTTTTTTCCCCTCAAGAAATAAAGATAATGAGATTTTAAAAAGATTTTTGCTTTCTCCACACAGAAATCCTGAGACAATTTCATATTCATATCGTTGAGCCAAATGAGTCATGAAAACCATGAAATAAACAAATACCAATAAAAGAACAAATCAGAGTTCACATAATTCTTTTTCTTTTCTCATGTCAGATGGTCTTTTAGTAAGTGGTATACAAGAGGGAGAGAACAAGCACCTACTGTGTGCCAAACACTGTGCTAAGTTCTTCACAAATATTGTCTCATTTGATCCTCACAAGGACCCTTGGAGGTAAGGGCTATTTTTATTCCCATTTTACAATTAGGAAAAGTGAGGCAAACAAAGGTTAAGTGACTTACCCAGGGCTCCAAAGCTCATAATTATTTGAGGCTGGATTTGAAATCAAGTCTTTCTAACTCTGGACCCAGTACTCTGTCCCCCGATCTGCCTCTATAAAACAAACAAACAAAAAAAGAACCCCAAAAACAAAACCAACTTTAAATAAGGATTTCTTAAACACTTCAAATGCAATATCAATGTAATATGCATTCTTATTCCAATAAAAAAGACAATAAAAATAACCATTTTTAGGAATCTCTTTCGTGGAAAGTTGCAAGTCTGTTTCTGGGTAATTTACAGTATATAGCAAAAACACCTCTGTTCTGACTGAACAGATAAACTATTTCTTTTTAGATATATCAGGGAAGTCTGCCTTCCCTCAACCCTTCAAGCTAGAATCCTGCCTTAGCTACCCTAATGAAATGTTACCAAAAGCTGAAGGTTAAGGCACTTTTAAGAAAACAAACAAACAAAAAAAAAAACCAAAAGCCAGACCTCTGTGGTTTGTTCTGTTTCCAATAAATACTGACATAAAGGTCCTTTTTCTATCTCAAAGAAAACTGAACTGTGGCCTCAACTTCCTAACTATTATTGCTAAAAACAAACAAAACAACAAACCTAGGTTTAAGAGGAAAAGGAAAAACAAGACCCAAAATGCTTTCAAAAACAATTTTAAAGAAACACTTGAGAACAGACAAGAGCTCTCTTCAAAGAAGCATCTAATTAGGTCATCTCCTATCAGGAGCTGTTAAGCTGTGTTTGACATGGTCAGAAGTGATATTATAACAAAAATGAGTACAAATAGATGTGCACTATGCAATTATGATTCAGCAAAGCTAAAACATCTTTGCAAATACAGACACTGGAAGGACAACATTGATTCAGGAAGGAGTTTTCCTCATCATGTGTTACATAACTTTCTCTGGCAGGCCCTTCTGAAGACATCTTACCTGAGCCTCCTTGATCTCTGCCATTGATATAACAGTCCTAGAACCTCTAGATACCACACTTCCTGACATGTTTGCTACTTCCCACTCCCATCATTTAAATCTGCATCTCTGCTAGAAAATCTGTGGCCTCTATCTCTGTCTCCATAGACAAAGCCTCAACCACTGAATGAACCAACTTGGTACCTATGGACCAATTTTCTCATGATAACCTGTCAGGTCATTTCTCATCTACTGGCTATCAACAAACTTTATATTCATGGCCATTATGGCATCTTTATCATCATCTATGTTCTCAAATCTGCATCTCTGAGTTTCTGTCTTTCCTAACACCCTTATTAGCTTTTTCCATATCTTCAGTAGTTCCTTATTGCCTTTGGATCAAATCCATACTCCTCAGAGATTAATTTAAAGCCCCTCACACTCTGACTCCCACATACCTTCCCAAATATTTCTTATTATTCTCCTTTACACACTCTACTTTTCAGCTAAACTGACATATCAGCTAGCTCTTTCTCTAATTTGGGATTCTGTCTCTTGTCTCCCTTGTTTTTGCACAACCTGTCCCACAAACATAAAATGCATTTGCTTTTCACCTCTTCCTCTTACAATCTCTAGCTTAGATCAAGCCTCAGTTCAGATGTCCCTTCCCCCATGAAGCCTTTCCTGACCACACAGCAGGCCCCTTGTCCAGTTTTAATTCTTTTTTTCTATCTCAATGTAGATATTTTGCCTTCTCCTAGGAGAGCTAAATTCAGAATCAAAGAATTCCAGAGTCATGTAGACTAATGTCTACCTGAAAGATAATGCTTATCTCTCAGATCTAGAACTGTCCTTATCTTTGTTTTTTTTTAATCTCCAGTGCATTCATTTTATGTCATGAGCACTTAATAAATGCTTGTGTAAGAGAACAGAATTTGCATAATATAATTATGGCCAACATCTCCCCAGTATGTTTTCTTTTACTTAGGAAGGTATTATTCTTTGTGGTATAAACTCCTTTTATCTATGCAGAATCAAGATGATTAATTTTATTCTGATTTCTTTCTTTTTTGTTGATAAAAATGTTTCAAATCTTTGTAGTAGGGACAAATGCGTTATTCATTTTTGTCTAGTTTAGTTTCACATTTGTTAAATTGGTCTTTAATCATTTTATCAGAAGATAATTCACATATTATTTCTGTTATTAACCCAAAGTTGATCATCCTTAACAAAATTCTTGTAGCTTATGTTAACAATTATATAGACAGCTTTACCTTGAACTTCTCCTTTAGCAAAGATAGGATTTGTTTTGGGATTACCTTGTTTCCAGCCCCTTTCTTCTTCCCTCTTAGGTTCCTCCCCTATTTTTCCCCTTTATCTCTCTGAAATAGTGATTTATCAGTTAATTCCATAATTTTATCAACAGTGAGATTTCTGATTTCTCCCTAAATATCATATACAATTACCTTGAATCCCCTTTACCTTATGGCTTTGCAATATAAATTGTATAAAATCAGAGATCAGATAAATATTTGACCAGAATGTTCAATGAATAATACTGAAGGTTGTTGTTACTGTTATTATCATTATTATTAGTATGTTAGAGTATATGTATTATACTTAATCATCTTAAGGCTTGAAATTTTATTCCCAAAATTATTAAATAATATTTGAAAAGCTCTCTACAGTTTAAAAAGTGCATTTGCCTTAATCTCATTGGTGTATTCTTTGAACACAGACTGTATCTATAATAAAATGCATAAAATCAATCAGGAATCATTAACCAAGCACCTAGCACTGTGTCTTGTGAATAGTTGGCACCTAATAAATGTTTTTCATAGATAGAATAAATACAATAAATAAATGCTTAATCTGTAATACAATAAATGTTTACCATGCAGTAAGTACTGTTCTGGGACTATGAGAAATAGAAAGGAAAATGGAGTCCAACCTCAAGGAATACATAATCTGGATGGAAAAAAAACCAAAACAAGAACACATTAATGTACAATACAGCATGTACCCAATTACTTCAGTCCTCTGCAGCCTGGTTCCTATCTCTCAGTACTTCTTTCTCCATCATCCCTCTCTATCATGGAAAACCTCTGTTTCTTTTAGCTTCCTTTTATTTGTTGGCTTCCCCTTTTAGACTGTAAGGTATTTGAGGGTAAGAGTTGTCTTTAATTTTGCTTCTATGTGTATTTCCAGCAGTTAGCACACTATCTGGCACACAGTAAGTACTTAATAAATGCTTATTGGTATAAATGGTAAGTTATACACTTCAAACAGAAGTGAGAGAAGTTGATGTCATGGTGAAGAAGCAAAGCATGGGTAGATAGTGTCTGATGGCAGTGAGAGGAAAGAAGAGAAAAAATGTCTGGAAATCTGATTTCTTGGGAAGACATTCTCCACAGCTAATAGTTGAAGGAAGCTGCTGTAACCATTGGTAGGAATTTGCTAATTACAGAGTGAGTGAACTTGGATGAGTAGTACGAAATAATGAAAGAAAAGGTCTAAGCTAGAGAAAAAGAAGGGAAAACCCAGCATCTAAAAGGATCATTTAGGAGTTTCCCATGTAGTGACTATTAGTTATTGTAGTTAGTTAGCTTCAAGAACCATAGAAGACTAAAGATATCAGTTTTATAGACACAAAAGGACTGTGTTCTAAGACCTAAAGACATGATACCCTAACTATGTTTTTATTTCCAAGAGCCAAATCGCCACTGTATGGAATGAAGATGCATGCTTGTTTCTACAAGTGGAAAAGATAAAAATAGTACAAGAATGTCCGCCTCTTTGCTAGCTTATCAAGAAAAAATTAAGTGTTCTTTGAACAATGGAAAAGTTGCTTCAAAATGAAAAGAAAGAAACAAAAGGAAATTTAAACCAGTGTCAGTAAATTTGAGGGTTGAAGAGTGTAATACAGAAGGAATTCTTTCCATTCTTATTCCTTTGGAGCTATGTGGTAAGTTTTAGACTTTTCCATGGCAAACAAGCAACAAACCTACTGTGTACAAGACATTTGGAGCTACAAAGAATAGTTTTGTCTTGTTTAAAAAAAAAAAAAGGTCCTTGGCTTCAAGAACCTGGATGTTATATAGGAAATAACATTCCATGATCTATATAAAGATAAGGACCCAGAGCTTCTGCCAGCAAAGAGGATGTGGAGTAATGCTCTTTAAAGAAAGAAGAGACACATCCTAGAATGAAAGTTTCATAAGGAAAAGGAGCCAAATTTCAAAATGGAGGCATGTTGTCAGCCTGGGGCAAAGAGCTGGGAAATCAGAGCCAGTAAATAGATGGTTCAAAAGATAGTATCAGAGAACAAAACTTGGATTTCTCAGTACCAAGCCCTAAGATAAAGGTAGGACTATTGGCCAGGATAGAATGCCTCTCATAAGGTCCAAGAAGAAAGCTTGTGCATATGACTGAGAGAGCTGCCTATCAAGGGTGGAGCCCTCTCTTGCTCAGACCCAAGCCCTGGTCAGGAAATTGAAGTGTTTAGTCTATGGTAGCAGCAATCAGACCTCAGCCTGGAACAGACCACTTTGGGAACACTGAAATCTTGCAAATCTCCAGTCTATCTCTGAGATAACACAACATTCAGTATCCCAAGAAAGTAACAACCGGATCAACCTAGTTTTTCCCACCAGAAATGCAGAAAACTCCAGCCCAAACAACAAGCCTGAAGTTAGGAAGTAATCTGGAAGAATGGGCCAACAATAACAAAAAAGAACCCCACCGTAATGGTGTTTCAAAGTGGCAGAATTGTAGGATTCCTTTTTGTCTGAGATTCCTACTCTGGTTATCTCTCTGTACGGTGGGCTGAATGCTTGAAGTGAGACCCTGCTCTAACCTGGAGAATGAGCTGCACCGCTGCTACCAATGCTGGCTTCTGAACTTTCTTCCTTGTTTAAAGCTGCTCAGCACCTCCCTTCCTGGGAACTCCTCTCTTGCATAGGTCCCCTTATCACTGTCCCCTAGATCTGTGACCCAGAATTGGGTAATGGGCAATAAAAATGCAAGTCTGCACCTGTCCCCACTTCAGTGCCCCAGTCTGAGTCTGGTGAAGCCCCAAACCTCCTCTGGTTCTGGTGCAATACTCTCCCTGGGCATTGGAGTGTTCTACCTATGGTATGCTCCTGGCTGATACTATCACCAGTGTCTGCAGACCTCCATGTCATTCTCCTTAGATTAACGACTCGCGGTGACTTTTTCTGGATTTCCCCCTCAGTGTTTGGCCTGATGCATTTTCTGCTGTTTTTAGGAGTTGTGAAGGCGAGCTCACCACACTGATGCCTATCATTTTACCATTATGACTCTGCTCTAGCAAGCCAAGAATTAGTTTCTTTTCTCTCCAGGTCAGAAGTTGGTTTCTTTTCTTTCTCTCTCACGTCCAATTTAAAAGGAAAAGGGAAAAAACCTCTTATGACAAATTTACATAGTCAAGAAAAACAGATTTTCTCATTGGCTGTGTGCAAAAATGTCTCATTCTTTTTTACTCCATCTCCTCTGTCAGGAGGTGGTAGCATATTTTATAAGTCCTTTAGCAACATGTTCATTGCATTGGTCAGAGTTTTTAAGTATTTCATAGTTGTTGTTTGTCTTCACAATGTTGTCCTGGATCTGTTCACTTCACTCCACATGAGTTCTTACAAGTCTTCCCAGGTTTCTCTGAAACCATTCCTTTCATCATTTCTTATAGCACAATAGTATTCCATTACATTCGTATGCTATAATTTGTTCAACCATTCACTAATTGATTAGCACCCCCTTTGTTTCCAGTTCTTTGCACTACAAAAAGCTATTTTCAGGAACTTAAACTAAAATGGAGGAGATGATATATACATATAAAATATGTGAAACATAATGCTAAATTAATAAATATAAACATATACCAAATATTAGAAAGAAAACACTAGCAATTGGGGGGAATCAGCAGTGCAGAGATGGTACTTGAGCTGCATCTTAAAAGAAGAGAGGAGCCCTATGAGGCAGAGGCTAGGAGGGAGAGCATTCCAGGCATGGGGGATGGCCAGTGTAAAGACACAGAGATGGGAGACAGAGTGGAGTTTGTGTGTAAGAAAGAGAAGATTGGATCACAGAATGGAGAACAGAAAGTAATAGCCACTTATATATGAAAGATAACATGGGCCCAAATTGTGAAACTAAACAGAAGATTTTCTATTTTATTTTCAAAGCAATAGGCAACCACTAGAGTTGACTTAGATGAGGGAATTACATGGTCAGATCTATGTTTAAGGAAAATTACTTTTAAAATGGCATATAGGTGTGTGTGTGGTGGGGTGATACTTATGGTAGGGAGAAACATTTGGAGCCTGTTACAATAATCCAAGCCAAGAATTAGCAAACTATGGCCCAGTGGCTACAGCTCACTGGCCAAATCCAACCTACCACCTGTTTTTGTATGGCTCATGAACTAAGAACAAATAAAATTGTATTATATTTTAAAATGTAAAAGCCATTCTTAACTCGCTGTACAAGAGCATTTTCCTAGATTCTGTTCTTCTCTTCACCCCTACAGGAAAATGCCCAAAGTTATGAACCTGAGAAGCTGAGAGGATGGTGGTACCTTCAACGAGAGCAATGTTTAGAAAATAGGGAGAAATTCAGGGGGAAAGATAATAAGTTCAATTTTGGATATATTGGATATATTGAATTTAAGATGTTTTTTACCCATACCATTATGAATACAAAATTATGGTTTACCTTTGTACTTGCAGTCCATAGGTGAAGACCAGTTTTGCCCTTCTACGTTAGGAAAATCTATAACCAATATTCAAATATGACCAATATAGATTTAACTCTAATGTTTTGACATGGGTTCATGAAGTCTCTTCCTCTGAAATCCTCATCTACTGTCTATCATATGCTCTCATTCAATTGTGCTTTCTTGAGACAGCTACTTTCTTTCATAGGTTTATGACTTCCCATTCAAAACAAATGAAGCTCTTTTGAAACTTCATAATGATTTATGCATGTTACTATTTACTTTGTTTCCTCATCTAATTTGGATAGATATTGACTTCTGGGTACCACCTCCAACCAGTAAACTTAATCCATTCCTTTCCCAATACATCAGTCATGTTTAGTTGTTAAAAGTAATCTTATTTCATTACATAGACATTTTACAAGGGACATATTAAATATCATAAAACCAATAAAAAGAAAAAAGGTTATACTAACTATATTTCATGACTCTATTCTCAAGCTAAAACCTTATTAATAAAAGTGATATAATAGTAAGATCATAAAGCTGTTCATGCATAGTGTTATCCCCACTAGGGTTTAATCCTTCCAACCCAACAAAAAGTGCATTTACAAGAACACACGTTTCTGGTCCTTGAAAGGTACCAATGCTTGAAAACATATTGCCTGGCAATGAAATGCTAAACCTTCTCTTCACTAGCTGACACTTCATTCTCCAGTCAGTGCTTCCTATTTTTCAGTCTTTTGATTTTATACCAAAGATAACTTTTTGACTTATGGCCATCAGTTATATTGTCAGTCAAAACAAGGCTCTTTCTTGTACCCTCTTCTGTTTTTCTTCTAGACTATTTCACTTAGTGAGCTCATCAGCTACCATGGATTCAATTATCATTTCTATGCAGACAATTCTTGAATTTATTGTCCAGTTCTAACCTTACTTCCTGACCTTAAGTTTTACATTTCCAACTGCTTTTTGGACATCTTGAACCAGACAACCTGCAGACATCTTAAATTCAGGATGCCAAAAACTGAACTCATTATCTCTCCCTCAAACTGTCTTCTAAATTCCCTATTACTGTCAAAAATATTTCATCCTTCTAGTCACCCAGGTTCTAAACTTTGCTGTTATCTTTGACCCTCACTCTCTCTCTACCACATATCCAATGGGTGGTCAAGTTCATTGACTATCTTCTGTATGCCCCCTTTTCTCCTGTAACACTTCCACTAGCCTCACACCTAGACTATTACAATAGCCTGATGGTATTTCTCTTTGCCTCAGATCTCTCCCATCCCAGTCTATCCTACACGCAGCTGTCAAATTACTTTCCTAAAACACAGATCTGACCATAGCACTCCTCTCCTCAATAAATTCCAGTCACTCCCTTTTGCCTACAGGATCAAATATAAAAACCTCTATTTGGTTTTTAAAGACTTTCATAAACCCTTTCTATCTTTCCAAACTTCATAAGAAGTCTTACTCAAGTCAAGTCGAATCAATAAGTATTTATTAAGCCCTTACTATGTGCCAGACACCATGCTAGATTCTGACAAGACAAATACAAGTAGAAAGCAAGACAGACCCTGCTTTTAAGGAACTTGTGGGGGAAAACAACATATAAAAGAAAGCTGGGAAGAGAGTTAGAGAAGAATACAGTACTTTTCGATAGCAGAGGGGCATTTAGGAAAAAGTCTGGAAGGAGAGTCAGGAGTGCAGCCTGAAGAGTAATGAAAACATGAACAGTCTGGGTGCCCACTTTAACCAGACCATCAGAGGAAAGGGCTGCAAGGGTGGAGGGTACTTGCAGTGTGTGAAATCCAGGACTGAAGAGGTGGACAGGTTATTCCCCTCCATGTAGGCCATGGTTAGTATGAATAATGAATACCATGAAATGGTGGAATTATTTGAATTTTGTACTCTGGGATCTAGTGACACTGGACTTCCTCACATCCAGCGGTCCATCTCCCTATTCTGGGCACTTTCACTGGCTTTCCCTCTTACCCTGAATGCTCTCCCTTCTTAACTCCACATCCTGGCTTCTCTATTTTTCTTCAAGTCTCAGCTAAGGTCCTACTTTCTGCAAGAAGTCTTTCCTAGTTCTCCTTAATCTTAGTGCCTTCCCTCTGGATTCATCTTCAATTCATCCTGTATATATCTTGTTTGCACGTAGTTGTTCACATGAAGTCTTCTCCGTTAGACTGCAAGCTCCCTGAGAGTAGGGACTAAGGTTTTTTTGCAATTATTTATATCTTAGCACAGTGTCTGGTCCACAGTTGATACAATAAATGCTTCTTGACTTGGCAAGGACATTTGACCTTATAGGTCAAGTTTGGCCATCATTTAGAAATTTCCTCTGCCTAGACTTTCTCTTAATGTTTATTCCTGTGTTCTGTTGAAACAGTCATTGGTAGCATTGATCTATATCTAAATGACTCTAAGTATTTTTGAATATATATGAAGAATTTTCTTTTTGATGGTAAAGTTTTGTTGTTGAGCTTTTTTTTTTTTTGAGAAGATAAAACAGACCTGGAATTTGATCACTGTAGGGAGCTACATGGGATGGAAGCTTAGTTGCTTGGGGCAATTGAAAGGTTATATGACTTTCCCATGGTCATACAAATAGTATATACCAAAGGTAAGATCTGAATTAGGTCTTCCTGGCACTAAAGATTAACCTCCAACTGCGCCATATATAAAGACAATGCACTATAAAATCTTTCATCTAATTCAAACCTTCCCAGTATCATTTTATCATTAGAATAATTTTCTTAATGGAAAACTATGCTTACCTTGATTTAAAAGATGAAGAAAGTGAGGGATATAAAGTTAGTGACTTGATTAGGGGCTCTAATATGTTAGTGATACCTAGGAACAATAGAGATACCATATATTAAGCAGTTTTTTAAAAATGTACAAGGTATCATTTTTATGGTGGAAGAATACACAAAGGAAAGAAATAAATATTTCCCTTTTTTTTCAAAAGAAAAAAAGGAATTCACACTGCAATTAGTATTTAGCCTTGTCAGGACCAGCTGCATGACTTTACCCAATAGTTATTTCCCTACAGCTTTCCAAAATACATCCTTCTCCAGAAAAGGGAACATATGTGGCTGATGATACACAAAGGATCTGGTAGAAGCTAAAACAATACCTGGAAGGTATATCTGGTATAATATAACTGAAAACGTAGAAGGCTTTGATGTGGTCTTTATCTTAGTGCTATTACTTCCTTATGAATGTCCATAAGTGACTCCTGGATTTGGTTTCTCTATCTCAATACCTATAGCATCCAATAAGATGTAGACTGCTGCTGTTTTTAAAAATATTGGTAACAATCCCATGTCAGAGTGACTATTCCTTCTGATGTGGATGACAGTGGTAACCTATTTTGAGCCATTCATATTCTCTCACCTATCATTCTGGACTCATTGGAACATACAGAGATAATCAGCAGAGACCTGGGTGCATTCTGGACCTGCCTTAAGATTCTGCCATGCATCCATCCTTAACAATAAACAGCTGCTTTCCAGGCATGAGACAGGACTTACTGTTCCTCTGGATTTAATCAAATCCACCATAAAAATGATTTGAGTCTCCCTTCAGTAACTGAACTTTGTGTTAATATGTCATAAGAAGTCCAGAGAGATTCAGGAAATGAGGAGTTAGAGAGGAAATTTTTACAAGGTAAGCTGTCTTTTTTCTATTATGCTTCATTTGTATAAGAATAATTCTGAGAAGCATCCATATTTAGGGCTAACATAACTATGAATTAATCTATTTGTTATAAAAAGTAATTTGGAATTAGGAAAGGAAAACTGCAGAATTGTTTATACCCTTTGATGCTATGATTCTGCTTCTGGATTTATATTCTGAAGGCAGTAATTAACAGCAAAATTATATATTTTTACAAAAATATTCATAACAGTTGTAAAGAAAGAGTTCCCCATCATTGAGTAATGGGGAACAAATCATTGTATATGCACATAATGGAATAGTATCATTTTGTAAGGAATGGATATTCCTGTTTCAACAATACCAAAAATTGGTTACATTGGACAACTTGTTGTTTTAAAGTGCTTGTGTTGTGATGCTTGTGTTTGTACTACATAGTTGCAGGTTTTGGACTTGCCTTTGCCGATCTTTTTCAAGGAAAGGAATGTAATCCAAGTCCCAAAGACAATTGGTATGGAACTCTTTCCTCCTTAATGGAGATCAATGTCCTGCACCTGCATGAAGTGAAGTGAGAAGTTGGTGAGGGCAGGAAAAAGGAGAGTTCCAGTTTCTTCCTTCTCTTTGAATCTCTTAGGGCTCTATAGTCACTTCTGGCTTTCAATTTCAAGACAGAAGATGGACAACAACCCTACTTCAAGTTGCTAAAGGGAGAATAAGAGTAGGAAGAAACTGACACAAGAGGTGTTAGCAGTCTCCATCATGCTCATGTCTCCAGCTTTTTATACTAGAGACTTAGGGGAATCTGGGACTTTTTCTTAGTTGAGCTAAGTTATCTCACTCCCAATGGGAGCAGGTCTTCACTCTCTCAATTATATATTCTATATGTACTTTCTTTTCTGTTTTGCTGTCAACTTGGCTAAATGGATTTCTTTGCTTCCAAAAAAATAAATATTAATCTTAATTCACTTTGCATTAATTCATATAAGACTACCCAGGTTTTTCTGAAACTGTCCTCTTTATAATTTCTTATAGCACAATTTATTTACCATAACTTGTACAGTCATTTCTAGTTTCCAATTAATTATTGGCCACCACAAAAGAACTGCTATGCATATTTTTGATCGTATGATCTTTTTTTAAAATTTTTTGGTCTTTATTAATATGTTTGTTTACTTTTAGTTTATTCCTTGAGTTTTCACAATTTTCCACAATTCCTTGAGTTTCAAATTTTCTCCCTCTCCTTCCCCTGCCCAATCCCCCCACTCCACCCCTGCCCATGGTGGCATACAATCAAGTACAGGATCAGCAAATATTTTCACATTAGACATTAGTCAGGTTATAAAGAAGGATTGTATCAGATGGAATGAACAATGGGAAAGAGAAAACGACCAAACAAAGAAAAGAAAGAGAGCGGGTAGTTTGCTTCAATCTGCATTCAAACTGTTATTTCTAGTTCTTTCTCTGAATGTAGACAGCTTTTTCTTCTTTTGGGGGGGTATAGACCTAGTAGTGGTATTTTTTTATCTCCCATGGTCCTCCCTATATTGTTTGGTCATGAACTTTTCTCCTGTATATAGATCTGACAGGCAATGTTCCATGTTCCACTAATATTTTATGATGTCACCCTTTATGTCTAAATCATATAATCATTTTGAAATTATCTTGGTGCATGATAATAAATTCTTATTGGACTTGTGCCCAACCTGTATTTTTCTTTGAGGGTTTGCTTGTAGTCTTTTTTGAGTCATTCTCTTCTATGTTTGTATCTTGAGTTCCCCTGTTGCCATAATATTTCATCATCATCATCATCATCATGCATAACTTTTATATACTGCCTACTATGCGATAGCATCATGCTGAGTACTTTATGAATGATATCTCATTTGATTTATGGTCAAGTTCTTTTTTCTTTGTTCACTCTTCTAGTTTCCTGGATTTTATCTTAGTGCTGGACTCTGCACACTTTGGGGGGAACCTGAAGGGAGTCTGACCTGATGTTCTGTCCTCTTATGTTCTTCTGCTGCTTTCACAGATCTAGTTGGAAGCCTGCAAACTTTTGGTGCACTCAAAGTGGTATGATCTGGAGGGGGTCTGTTCACTGCCTTTCTGGTCTGAGTTCTGCAAGTTTCTGACCCAGGTTTCGGTCTCTTGGCTTATTTCTGTTTGGAAATTTTAGCAGAGGACCCCTTGAATCAGCCATTATTTGCCCATTCGGAGACTCTTCGGGTTCAGGTGACTGAATTTCTGGCTCTCTTTTGAGTTAGGACACTGTGCTCTGCTCTAAGGATCAGAGCCGCCCAGACAGCTACTGATTTCTTCCTGACACTTGTTGCAGGCTCAGTTCACAGCAAACTGAACTCCTTGCTCACAAAACTCCTCTCCACCCTGGGTCTGTGACCCAGCATTGGGTAGTGAGCAACATAGCCACCAGGTGACATTTGTTCCCAGCACTTACTCAGGGATCACCTGGAATCTCTTTCTAGTGAACTATGTTGACCCACTCTCAGTTCCTAGGCTCTACAGCCATGTACTTAGCCAGACTTCTTCCCCAGAGTCCACTGATCTCTGTACATCTCCCAATTCCACCACGGGCTGGGAAAATCACTCTCTGGGACTTGACTTCTCCCAGTAAGAATGCAAGCTGGTGGATTCTCCATATTTATTGTCAAGACAGTAGAGAGAAGATCTCGACAGATACTAATGCTTCCTCTCACTCCATCATCTTGGTTTTTTCCTCTAGACCTAAGTTTTCTTTTCTACAAAAAGGTTAGATTGAACTGGATGACCTCCAAGTTTCTTTCTAACACTAAATCTATGATCTTACAATCCTGTGCTGTCCTAATTTCCACCCTAATTTCTTGTATTGCTTCTTTTAATTATTTTATTTCTCCCCCAAAGCATTCTGAAATGTCTCACAATTGTCTCTTTTTTATTTCCCAAAGTCCAGGGACTTTATTGTGATACTTTGCTTTTTCCTAACTATGTCCTTGCCTTCCTGTCATGCTGGTTTTGCTGGCTCGTTTTTCTTTTTTATGTTTCTTGCTAGATTTTCTATGATGTCCCCATATGATGAGTCTATCTCTTTCCCTTCTTTACTTATTATTATTATTATTCCTTTATCCTGTCACCTTAGAGTGATGGATGGAGATGTAATCAGTCATTTCCTCTCACTCATCCACCTTGCTTGAAGTATTCCTTCTTTTTCTTTTTGTAGTTGTTTGTTTTTCAGTTTGCTTGGTGCATTTTTAGCTATTTGTGGGTGCCAGTAACTGATGGGTTTATACTCCTTCCAAAGGCACCTTGAATTCTGTTTTAGGTAATAATTGTGATACTCTGCCCTTCTGACCTCTTCTTCTTCCCTTCTGTACCCCCCTCCCAGCTACTACTCTTTTCAGTCAACTTGGCAAAGTGATTTAAGGAGTAGGGAATGCCTGGATGAATCACTGCCAAGGGGAAAATATGAGACACTGGAATACCATAATACTTAAACAGATAGATGCCCTACCAGTGCACACATCAGGGCAAGGAACTCTGGGCTCAGCATACATACAATAAGGGGGTGCCAGCTAAGAGTGGTTAGCACACAGTTGGACCTGCTGTTATGTTTCTCTGTTGAGCATAGACTGTGAAGAGTTGTATGCCGTCTCCTATTCTTGGTGTGTGTGTTTCTCTGTTTGGTTCATTTCTTGGTTTATGGTGGTGATGGTGTGATCATGGGCCAAATACAACCTTTCACTCAGCCATCTTGCTGAGTAAGTAACATGACAGCTTCTTGACAGCAGAAAGTATTTTTCATTTTGTCTTTATATATTCCGTGCTTTGTGGATCATTCTTTTGTGCTGTTTAACTAAACTGTTTTCAGGGATGACATATTGTTGAGGGGTGGAGAGTGTAATGGTGAATCAGTTACAGTTTTTATGCTAGCTTGAAACAAAATTTCTCAGCTTGAAAAAATGAATTATGAGCATCCAGAGCCTTATATTTGAATTTGTTCTTCAAGGAAGCAAAGATTAAACAGAAACTCAAATTAAGGCATGCTATTTCATCAACTTTTCTAACTGTACAAAACAAGGTTCTAGTGTTTTGGACTATGCATTTTTTGAAGGAGTTTTCGTGTTCTTGATGGTGCAGTAATAACCAACTTCAGACAGCCCTTGTGTAGAGGAAAAAAATCTATGATTTTTTATTTTACTGGTTAACCTTGAATAGCAAGAAGATCATCAAAACTTAAAGTTAAACATTTGCTGTTAGCATTCACTTTCCAAACCTTCAAAACTCTGACTTCAGTCACAACTTTTTGAAACAGTGGTTTTTCTGACAGTTTACAGAATGGGTTTTTCACTGTGCATTCTTAAAGTCACCAAATATATGAACTTTAGAGACCTTGTTAAAAGTGAAAAAAAAAACCCTCAACCTCTTGCCAGAAAGAAAAGAACATGATTTAACCTGAGAGTTCTTATTACTTCACTTGTATACTAAGATGACAAGCAAACTAGATGAGACTAAAAAAGAAAAACAGAGAAATATATGTAGATTAAAAACAATCACATTTATCTAGATTGTTCTGGATGTCTTTGAGACCTTTTCTAATTCGTAATTATTCACAACTCAACAATAATCCAAGGTATTTTCCTAAATTGATATAGTGCTATTTTCTTAAAGTGAATCTGAATGATTCTGGGGTGGTTTAAGAAAAGCCTATGTATCTAGGAGAATAGGAACAATTCAACATTTGAAATATCAGAATCAACAGAAGGATCATAATGTTCCCTTCTTGATATAAAAATAATTAATTTCTTGTTTTGCTGTTTTCTAAGTTCATCTGTTCCTCCAGCCACTTGATAGGAGAAATAAGTCCCTTGACTAATAAGTTCATCCAGAAATGTCAGGCAATTTGAACATCCTCTTCATCCTTCTATAATGAAATTTAAAACAATAACATAAGATGTAATTCTCTAGCAAAGCAATGTCAGCTATTAGTTTTTTCATATTTAAACAAAACCTGGCCATAGGATTCTTAGCAGCTTCATAACCACTGTCCATAATTCACCTTTGCTATCAAATGAAAAGACATATTCACCAAAAAAAGTGTAGAAATCACCAGAAACATGAACATTGAAGTCTGTCTTATCACAACATAACTCAGCTCTACTGAGCACATTCCAGAGAATGGATGGCAACAGCTACCCTGGAAGGTCCTAACTAAGATAGTCTGACATTGTCAGGCAGGAAATGCAAAAGGAAGATTCTAAAAAAAAGTAAGCAAACAATAACCCATCAATGTAGCTAACTAGGAAAACAACAGCAGATGACAGACACTTTGGTTAAGAAAACAAAGTCTAATTGAAACTTAAGGAAGATCTTCTGTGATCCCAGCTCTGCACTATGGTGCTGTTAGGAAATATAAAGATATGTAAAACATGATTCCTGCTGTTAAAGAAATAATTCTCATTGGGGAATTGGGTTTATATTGTTCATGAAAAGATAACTAACTGTATAAAATAATGAAAGATAAATTCCCAAGAAGTGCAGTAGCTATTAAATTTTACCAGAGGAGGAACAAAAAGATCATTGGGTTGGAGTGTTCAGGAAAGGCTTTGTGGAGGAGGTGTCACCTGAGCCTTTAAGGATGGGTAGAGGATTTGGAAATACAGAGACTTAATATCACTGTATTAGAGGCAAGGGAAATGGAAAATTCTTCTTGACCAAAAATTGAGGTTTGACCATAAGAACAACAGGCAAACCATGATTGTTCCTTATTTTAAAAGTACATCCATAAGTCTGAGAACCAGCTTTTCCTATGTGTAATTTAAGTGTTGTGTGTTGGTTTATTAAGCTATACTGGTAATATCCACAGTCAAGAGGAATGAGGCTTGAATGGGAACACCAATATCACTGTCCCCCTAGGGAAATTATCATCACTCTGAATTAAAAAAAAAATAACTTTAAGGGAATTAAATTATTGCCTATAGCTCACATAAGAAAACATTTATAAACAACTCATTTCATAGTATTAGTAATGGTTTATATTTAAAATAATACTTTAAGGTCTATAATCTGTTTTTCCTCACAATTCGGCAAGGTAGGAATCACAAGTATTATTATCCCTATTTTCAAGATTAGGAAATTGGAGAAAATTAAGGAAATAAATGACTTGCCCATAGTCAACACAGTTAATAGGTCTTGGATCCAGAATTTGAACCCTACTATCCTGACTGTCCAGTTTTCTTTTTGTTGTATCATGTTGCTCCTTTTAAATGTAGCTATTTTGGTTCTTTCTCTACATGACAAGAGCGCCCTTTAAAAAAGAGAGAAACACTATACCTAATGAAGAAAAATGTTATATCGAGGTGACACAGAAATTCCTGGAAGACCATTGACTAGAATGAGAAACAATACTAACTAATCAAGCTACTAATGATACTCTTTTCAAAGTTACCATCATTATCTGTGAGCTTGATGAAAGAGAACTTTAATAGGTTCCTAAATTACTACTGCTCTCTATTTTTACCATCTAATTGTTTTTTTAAGTGCCAATAGTGATTGAATTTTCCCTTTTAAATGAATTTGCACCCAAAGAGAACATTTGAATATAATTCTTTTAGAATTGATAAATTTAGGTGGTTTTGCAAATGCCAAACCTCTCCTCATTTTTCTAACCAGCACACCTGATTTTTATAAATTTAATCTTCTGAGCAGAATTAAATATCTTCGTGAGTCAAAGGGTTAAGCTTCCTTGATTTATACAAATATGTAATTAATGGGATCTTATTGAAGCAGTAGCTCAAAAACTTGTTTTGAATGTAGCAAGACATACTTTGTTTGATCCCCTGACCTTGAATAATTAAGGTGAATAGTTTAATATTTAAAAACATTGAGTGTCTACTATATTCAAGCAAATGGGGGAGTCAAGGATCTATAAAATACAGTCCCTTTCTTAAATAGCTAGACTTGTAAACAGGTAACTATGGTACAAAATAAGAGTGTCTGAGACATACAACGAAAAGTGCTTTAGGAGTTCAGAGGGAGAATTCACTTCTGAATGGGAGAACAGGGAAAGCTGATAGAAAAGACAGCTTTTGAGCTGGGCCTTGAAGGAGGAATAGGATTTTCTGTTAACTTTTTCTTATCCTCAGAAAGATATTAAATTGATGATCAAAAATCTTCTCCGTGTTTCTCATTCCTTAGAGAGATAACATTTTCGTATCTCTTGACATCATTTGAAGCATCATTAAAGCAGACTGAAAGACCTAACAGTTTGAACATCTCCTCTTTTGTCTTCCAGTCTAAGACTCTTTGCACTACACTAAATTTCTCTTAAAACTGGGAGTATAAAATAAATTAAAATAACTATATTGAAAAACAAAACATACTTGATTCAATCACTAGAGGACTTACTAAACTTTACTAATTACTCAGACTAATACCATAAGTTAAAGCTTAGATATGCTTAAATATCTCTACACAAAAAGCAATTAGCATTCCTCTCCTCTTTATATTGTCTTGCTTTTAATTTCTCAACCTGAAATATTCAGCCTAAAATGTGAACTTTAAAGAAAGGATTATTTCTGTATTAATCTGCACTTAAATGATAATGTTCTGCTAATTTATTTTTAAATTTAAGCCCAATTAACTTATAGTGTCAAGATTTCTTTGCAAATAAAAAAAGAAGTTATAATTACAACTTATTTTAGTGAACCGTTTAGTGCTATCAATTAAGCAAAATATTTCTAAAGAATTTATCTGGGGGGGCGGAGCCAAGATGGCAGAGTAGAAACAGCTCATCCAAGCCACTCTGCCCCCACATTCCCCCCAAACGATGTAAAAGGGGACTCTGAACAACTTCTGGAGCCCCAGCACCCACAGAACGACAGAGAGAAGCTAAACCCCCACTGAGGACAGCCCAGCAGCCCTGCAGGAAGGACCAGTGCAGTGGTCTGGGACCTGGCAGCATGCAGCTCGCAGCGCGCAGAGCGCAGGAGCCAAGCCGAGCCGAGCCCAGGTCCGCATGAGCCGAGGTTTTAGCCCCAGGGCGGCAGGGCCAGCAACCAGCTGGAGGAACCCCAGAACACCAGGAGCTGTGGCGACTCCAGAACTATCAACATAGACTTGCCTGGGACAAAGTAAGAGGTTAGTGTCCTATGGACTTTGGGACTGGTATTAGGGAATGCGTCGGCTCCCTCCCCTGGGGGCTAGAAGCCCCTGAGGACAAACCCCATTTTGTAGTTTTCAGAGGCAGCTCCCGCTCCCAGCCTGCAAATTTGTAGGGAGATCCAGCGATCAGTCTTGGGGGGTAATCGCTCTTGCTTTAACCTCCCTGGATCTGGATTGTGATCTAGGGTGGAAGTTGTGGGTGGGTTTACAGCTTGCCAGAAACGGAAGTTGCCCCCACACACGTTCGGGACGAAAATTCCTCTAGCTGGCCTTAAAGCCATAGTGTGGCAACAAGCCCAAAAGTCAAGCAATTAAGTGGCAACATGCCAAGGCAAAGGAAACAGAAAAATGCAACCCTAGACTCCTATTTTGGGGGCATACAGCAGGAAAAGGACTGTGAGGTCAGAAGTCCTGCTCCAAAAGCCCCAGGGGAAACCATGAGCAGGTTGCAGGCCATAGAGGACCTTAAGAAGGACTTTAAAAATCAAATAAGAGAAGTGGAGGAAAAATTGGAAAGAGAAATGAGAAGGATGCAGGAAAAGTATGAAATGAGGGTCAACAGCCTGACTGAGGAAAACCAACACCTTAAAAAATAGACTAACTCAAATGGCAAAGGAGGCCCAAAAGGGCAATGAGGAGAAGAATGCCTTAAAAAGTCGAATTTGCCAGATGGAAAAGAATCTCAGAAGTTCACTGAGGAGATTCATTCCTTCAGAGTTAGACTGGAGCAAATGGAAGCTAATGACTTTATGAGAAATCAAGATGCTGTTAAGCAGATCCAAACAAATGAAAGATTAGAAGGCAATGTGAAATATCTCATGGGAAAAACCACTGACCTGGAGAATAGATCCAGGAGAGACAATTTAAAAATTATTGGACTACCTGAAAGCCATGACCAAGGAAAGAACCTAGAAATCACCCTTCAAGAAATTCTCAAGGAAAATTGCCCTGATGTTTTAGATCCAGAGGGCAAAATAGAGGTTGAAAGAATCCACCGATCACCTCCTGAAAAAGATCCCAAAAAGAAAACTCCCAGGAATATTATAGCCAGGTTCCAGAATCCCCAGATCAAGGAGAAAATACTACAAGCAGCCAGGAAGAAACAATTTCAATATTGTGGAAACACAATCAGAATAGCCCAGGACCTGGCAGCTTCTACACTGAGGGATCGAAGGGCATGGCATATGATATTCCAGAGGGCAAAAGAACTGGGAATGAACCCAAGGGTCACCTACCCAGCAAAACTGAGTATTTTGTTTCAGGGGAAAATATGGTCATTCAGTGGAATAGAGGACTTTCAAGCATTCTTGAGGAAAAAACCAGAATTGAATAGAAAATTTGACATCCAGACACAAGAAGCAAGAGATGCCTGAGAAGGTAATCAGGGAAAAAGAAATCAAAAGGAACTTATCAAAGTTGAACTATTTACATTCCTATATGGAAAAGCAATAACTGTGACTGATGATATCTTTCTCACTATGAAAATAATGGAAGAAGGGTGTGTGGTCATATGAATACATATGTGAATGTGTGTGTATATGGTTACAGTTATATATGGATAGAGGGCATAGGTTGAATTTGTTGGGAAGGGAGAATACTCAAGGGATGAAATTATGAGGTGAGAGAGGAAAGTGGCAAGAGGAGATGGGGAGAGACAGGGTAGTGTAAACTATCCCATGCAGAAGAAGCAAGGGGAAGTGGTTGCAAAAGAGGGGGAGAATAAGGAAGGCTAAAAAGGCAAAACCACATTCACATTGAATTTGGTTCAGGGAGAAAATGACATACATACTAAATGGGATATCTCAACCTGCAGCAGGATAGGGGGAAGGGGGATGAGAGGAGGGATGATGGATGGGAGGGCATCCTTGGGGTGAGGGGAGGTTGGAAGTACCCACTATAGAAGAGGGACAGGATCATGTAGGGAATGGACCAGGTGGGGGGTGGGATGAGTGGGAGGGAATTATAAGCAGCCTTGTACAATATATCTACTATGATAATGTTTTGCATAGCTAGACATGTACAACATATACTGAATTACTTATCTCCCCAGAGGGAATGGGTGACAAGGGAGGAAGGAAATGGATCTGAAATTTGAGGTCGTAACATTAAATGTTTCAAATATATATAAATACTATTATTAATACTCTTTTGCCTATAATTGGGAGATAAGATGTGCAGGCATTGGGACACAAAGATTCATCTTCCTCTAATGGAAAAGTCGATGGGGGTGTGGGAGAAGGTATGGGAGAGAGCAGATTGGAGGAAGCGATATCTTGTGGGACTGCTATTCTGGGAGGTTGGGTAGGGGAATAATGGGGGGAAAATGATTGTAACTCAAAATCTGGCGGAAATGAATGATGTAAAACAGAAGTTAATAAAGCATTTGTTTAAAAAAATAAATAAAATAAAATATACTTGGTCAACAAAAAAAAAAAAAAAGAATTTATCTGATAAAATCTTGGAGAGGAACTCCACAACTGCACATGTGGCATAGAGTTAAAGCTGTAATGAATCTTAGGATAATCTCTGCAGAAAACATCAGTACATAATAGGAGTAACAATTGGTTGGTTTATTGTTAATAATAATTATAAGCTATCTAAATGTCAGTTATCATCATTGATTAATCTGAACATTGATATTTGTGTTGGGTCTAAAGAAGTCTGAAGCATTACTGTTAAAAGTAGCAACATCACTTCCACTGAAGTCTTCATGCCAAACCTTATCGTAGCCTTGAAGTGACCAAGGGTTCTCATAGTTCTATGTCAGCACAATACAAAGTCTGGCATATTCTGTTAACCTGTAAGGCTTCTTCTAGTAGAGGTCTGGCAAAGGACTCTGCGTCTGCCATCTGAGGATCAGCCTAGCCATATTAGGAAAGGCTCATCACCAGGAGGCTGGACACTAGGTCATGACTTCTTTTGGATTCAACAACTCATGAAACCACCTGCCAAGAACTGGAGGGGTTCTGATATATAGAGGAGGAGCCTCTATGAAGTAGAGAAATGAAATTACAGTTCATTTGAAGCAGTGAAGTAGAATAGCACATAAATACACATTCTGCCTATGCTTTTAAAGCTTTTCAAGCCCTACAGTAGATGATGAAGCAACACAGTTCTGTGTAAGGAAATATCAACTTGTTTTTGACCAGTCAATTTGAACAGTCTAGTGACTGGATGTTTAAGTGAGCTTTGATATTATTGTAGACACATGTGTTTTAATTGAATTCAATAAGCATTCATTAAACATCTACCATGTACCTCATCAATGCCCTCATTAAGAGGGTTATAAAGACAAAAATAAAAGTCGCAGTTCCTTCAAGGACCTTACATTTTCCTAAGGAGGGAGGGGCAGGGGTGGACAGCACATTCACAGATAAATAAGTATAAAGTGAAAAAATAAATACAAAGCAGTTGAAAGAAGAGCATTACAATTTGGGGTAGGGTGTCAGGAAAGGACTTTTGTAGGAGATGGCACTTGAACTAAACCTTAAAAGGAACAGTGAATTTCAAGGACAGAAACATTCCCAGCATGGAAGACAGTGCACACAAAAGCAAGGAGAGAGGAGATGAAATGTGACTAATAAAGAAGATTCCATAGTCCAGTTTGGTTGAAAAGTTGAATATGGGAAGAGGAATAAAGTATAATGAACCCAGGAAAAATAGGTTGGAGCCAGACTGTGAATGACTTTAATGCCAAACAAAAGAGTTTGTATTTTATCTTCAAGGGAATGGGGAGCTACTGAAGCTTCTTGAAAAAAAAGAATGTGTATGGTCAGATATATGCTTTAGAATTATTAATTTAACAAGTAGAAGAACGTTAATAAGTTAGAGGGCAAGCAGAATATTAAAGTGCCTAGGTCATATCAGAAGAGACCAAAGGAACTAGACATGTTTGGCCTAAAGAAGAGAAGGGTTGTGGGAACATGATAGTTGTCTACAAGTATTTGAAGAGCTGTTATGTGCAGGATGAACTAACCTAGTTTGATTTGGCCACAGAGAACAAAATGAGAAACAATGGGTAGAAACTGAGAGGGCAAAAACCTAGGCTTGATGTCAGGAAAAACATCATAATAATTAAAGCTGTCCAAATGTGAAATGGGCTGCCTCAAGGGATAGTGGGTTTTCCCTCTCTGGAAGCCTTTGAGCTCAGGCTGGATACCCATCTGTCAGATAGGCTATGATGGGGATTCCTTTTGTGTATTATTTGGACTAGACAAGCACTGAAGTCCCTTCCCACTCTCATTCTGTGATTCTGTAAGACAATTGGACTGGATAAAAAGAGATGAATTAGAAGGCTATTTCAGTTGTCTAAGTAAGAAGTAAGGCAATCTTGAATTAAACTAGTGAGGAACAGTGAATAGATATGAAGGATAGAATTAAAAAACCTCAGCAAATGATTAGATATTGGAGAAAGGATGAATAAGAGTAAGTTTTAATAAGAATAAGAGTAAGAAGTCATGTCTGATTCCAAGATTTTGGACTGGAAATAGGGAAATTAGGAGGAAGGGTGACTTTAGGGACAAAGATAATTAGCTCTGCTCTTGACACACTGAGTTTGGGATATTAACAGGATATCTGAGTGAAGTCCAAATAAGTGAATATGTGGTACTGGAGCCCAAGAGAAAGATGGGAGTAGAATATGTAGATTTAGAAGTTATCTTCCTAGAGGTAATAGTTTCATGAGAGCTAATGAGATTCATGAGAGCTAAAGAACAGTGAAAAGAAGAGAACCCTGGAAAGAATCTTGGAGATATACATAGCCACAGTTTGATGGTGGGTTATAGATGATGCAAAAGACATATAGGATGATGGCTTAGACTTAGACAGCCAGGAGGAGAACCAGGAGAGAACAGTGTCACAAAAACCCAGTGTGGAAGGATTGTACAGCAGTGTCAAGAGAAGTCCAGAATAATGGAGACTAATTCTTTGTGACCCCATTTGGGGTTTTTCTTGGCAAAGATACTACAGTGGTTTACCATTTCCTACTCTGGCTCATTTTACAAATGAAGAACTGAGACAGGCAGGGTTAAGTAACTTGTCCAGGGTCACAGCTAATAAATGTCTGAGGCTGGATTTGAACTCAGAAAGATTCATGAAGTCACAAACTGACATAACTGAACAACAACAATTTGATACCAGCTAAGAAATAGAGTTGTGGATCAGTAGAATAAATTGGGTACACAATACACAGTAGGTAATGACCATAATAACCTAGTGTTTGATAAATGCAAAGATCCCAGTTTTGGGGAAAAGAATTCACTCTGAGAAAACTGCTGTGAAAACTGGAAAACGGTTTGCAGAAACCAGGTATAAACCAACATCTCATAACAGATACCAAAATAAGGTCAAAAAGAATATATGATTTAGACATAAAAGATGATTTCATAAGCAAATTAGGAGAGCATTGAAGAGATCTATGTCAGATCTATGGATAAGGGAAGAATTTATGATCAAACAAGTGATACAGAGCATTATAGAATGTAAAATGGATAACTTTGATTACATTAATTTTGTTAAGTTTTGCACAAACAAAACCAATGCAGCCAAGATTAGAAGAAAAGCAGAAAACTGGGAAGGAGGATTTTATAGCAAGTTTCTCTGATGAAGGTTTCATTTCTCAAATATATAGAGAGCTGAGGCTAATTTACAAGAATGTGAATCATTCCATAGTTGATAAGTGGTCAAAGGACATGAACAGTTTAGATGAAGAAACCAAAGCTGTCTACAGTCATATGAAAAATGCCCTATTGATTATAGAAATGTAAATTAAAATGTCTCTGAGGTCCCACCTCATACCTTTTAGATTAGCTAAAATGACAGAAAAGGAAAATTACAAATATTGTAGGGAATATAGGATAATTGGGACATGATATTAGAATAGGATACCAAGTTTAACTGACTATGAAATATGAGTTTACCAAATTCCAGATCTAAAGTGTCAAAGAATCTTGAAAAAAGTTAAGGAGAGATAGATTTCTTACAACTCAATGCCTGGGCCCCTATTTTGTACTTACTACAGTCCACCCTGTGACATAAATTTTGTTTATGTGTCTTTTGGCTGTAAACTCCTTGAGCAGGGGGGCTCTTATCGATTTCTTACATGTAGTAAATGCTTAAAAATATTTGTTGTACTGAAGTATACAGAGCTCTAGGTTCTAGAAGGAAGGTTAACAGAATAATAAGTTGCGTGAGGTCTTGTTAAAATTGTACATTTTGCAAATGTAAATGGTATGATATAAAGACATTTTTCTTGGGAAGTATCAAGATATTATTAATACATGAATAATTAGCAAAGGTGACTATAAAGGACTAAGAATTAATATCTTGTGAAATGCAGATAGTTTAGTGTTTCTCCTGTCCTTTTTTCCTCACATAGTACTTATGGTATCAAAAACGTGTATGAACACCTGTGAGATAACAAAAACAAAAGCCACAGACTTAAAATACAGGAAAGAGCGAAATTTTAAATTAGAGAATAGGGAAGTTCCATTTACTAACATGAAATTTTTCCTTTCCCTTGTGCCTTTCATAGTGCAAAGTTCTCTTCAGTCACCAGAACACCCACACATTCATGACAACTGACATGTTTATTGAATTGCTATTTCAATACAAATATAGTGAGTGCACAGGAAAAGTCCAGGCAATGTTTTGTGAACTCCAGACATCCTTTTAGTACCACTTCGTGCTGTGTCTGTAATGTAAGTCATCTGGCCTCTGACTTTACAAGCACTGAAGAAAATGGGACCATTTCTTTTTTTAATACTATGAAAGAAAAATCCATATCTTGTTTCATTTTACTTAATGTTAACATGTACAAAACCTAGACAATATATGGTATGCCAACAATTCTTTTATTTCTCACTGAATATGATCTCTACCTGGATATCACATTATACATGCAACCACATTTTTATTGAAATAAGATTGAAACCTAAAATTAGGTTATTTGGATGGAGGGTATTTTTAATTTAATTTAATCATCTTTTCTCTATCAATATGTGATGCCTGCAGAGCAAATATATGGATATGAATTCAGTACCCAGCAATGGTCATTCCACTTAGTATATGTTCAATAAATATTGAATTAGTGAATGATTTGGGTAGTGGAAAGAGCATGAGCCTCAGGTTTTAATCCAATCCTTATGATTTGTGTGACCTAGGGCAAATCATTTAGCTTCTCTGGATTTCACTTTTCTCGTCTATAAAACAAAGGGGCCTGATGAGATCTAGAATGCCTCTCCCCTCTCCAAAGTTATGATACATTAGAAATATTTAAATATGTAACAATTCAGATATACTGGATCAAACTTAGTAAAAATATAATGGAAATCATTCCCAGGGTGAATAAAATATATACAATATAATTTAACTATAATACGTAACATAATTAATACTCTCACATTAAGAGACAGTGGGAAACACACAGTGAATTCTTGGATTTATGGAAAATGGGTGGTAGAAATGTCACAATATGGTCTACTCATACAAATGTTCCTATTATTATGTCTGGGATCTCCCCAAAGCAAATGCTTTTATATTCCTTGCCAATATCGCTGTGAGATTTAGAATTTAATTTTAATTCAGAATTTAAAATAGCAATAAACTTAGTCTACATAAAAAGTAAACCTAAGGAGTTGCTTTATTGCTGCAAATAAGATGATGCATGCATAAGTGACTTTTTCTTTTCTTTTTTTTTAAATCAACCTATGACTTCATTAGTACAGGGAATTTCCATTGAGGAAGCTCTTTCTACCAATGTAGGTAGACAGCTGCTCTGCATCTTTTATTATGGGAGTGTTTCCTGAGGCACTGAACAGTTAAGTGACTCACCCAAAGTCATACAGCCAGGGTGTCTCAAAGACACTTGACTCTAAGTCCTACTTTCTACTCTTACCATATTGTTACTTCCATATAGGTGATATCTTAAGGTAATGATAAAAATAACAGTTCATATTTTATAGTGTTTTAAGCTTTGTAAAGCTTTTTAATTCTCTAATTTGGTCAGATAACAGTAGGATCAAAAAATAACATACATGCTGCTTTAAGTACAGTAGTTGGAAGGGGTGGACTGGTCCAAACCCTTTATCTTACAGAAGAGAAAAATGGAGTCTCCAAGAGACCCAAGAGGGCATACAAATATTAAACTGGCAAAGATTCTACACCATGCTGACATGAAGATATTTTTGAGATGTATGGTACTCTGTCCTCTCAGAGACTGTTATTCTTTGTATTTTTTTCATGACTTTTTCCCGGCTTGTGATAGCTTTGCCTATCTTTCATACTTTTTAAGGAGCTTTCTAAGCAGTTTCTACAAATGGCAATAGGTATTGTACATTTTTGGAAGCTCAGTTGGAGACTGTATTTAGCAGTGCTGCTCTGAAATGATTCCTTAAAATTTTGAAATGATAAACATTGACCTCGTTTTGCTTATTTGTTATTCTGAGTTGAGTTCTTACTAGGATGACACAAGTAACATAACTGCTCCCACAACCCAAAGGTTAAAATCTAAAAATTTCAGAGTAATTTCCTTAAGGGCAAAGATGGAACCATTTTAAAATCTTTCATCTCTGTGTCTCTTGTGGCAAGCACTGTGCCTCATCATGTAGTAAGTGCTTAATAAAACTTGGTTGAGTTTGAGCTAAATGGAATCAATCCTTGGGCCAGATGCTTTGTACCACGTTTCTGTTCTATTTTGTTGTTGTTGAGTCGTTTCAGTTGTATCCAATTTTCACAACCCCATTTGGGGATTTCTTAGAAAAGACACTGGATTGGTTTGCCATTTTCTTCTCCAGCTCATTTTACAGATGAGGAGACTGAGGCAAACACAGTTAAATGATTTGCCCAGGGTCACACAGGTTAGAAGTGCCTGAGGCCAAATTTGAACTTGGGAAGATGAATCTTCCTGTTACTCAATCCACTGTACTACTTAGCTGCCCAATCCTCTTCTATAGTCCATTTTATAAATATACATATAAATAATGTATACGTGAACTAAAAAATAATCCAAAAACATGGATATTTCCATAGTCACAGAACAATATGTTAAACACAAAGTGGTAGTACCAATGTTGTCCTGATTCTCTGTATCCGCTTCTAAACCTTTCTGGTGTGTGTGTGTGTGTGTGTGTGTGTGTGTGTGTGTGTGTGTGTAAAATATTTGATTAATGCTTTTCTCTGAGTTTGTTTGCATTACTACTCTCCCTGCTCTCCACTCCCTCCCACACCAATCAAGTATAGTCAAGTGAAATAAATTTATGTTGGAATTGTTTCTGAAGATTTATGTCTCATTGTGCACCTACAGCCCACCAAGAGATGGGAAGCCTGAACATTATATAAATAGTTCTCCTAATTTTACTAGCTTCACTCTGCATCAGTTCATGCAAAACCTCCTAGGCTTTTGCAAGTCTCCTTAGGTGTTTCATATGACACAATGGTATCTTATCACATTAATATGCCATAATTTGATCAATTATTCCCCAAATGATGAGCATTCCCCCCCTTAGCTTCCAATTCTTTGCCACTACCATAAAAGAGGTGCTATAAGTATTTTTGTACATATAGGTTCTTTTTCTCTTTTTTTTTTATCTCTTTGGAGTTTAGGCCTAGTAGAGATAATGTTAGGTCAAAAGGCATCTACAGTTTAGTGACTTATTGAACATAGTTCCAGATTGCTTTCCAGAATGGTTGGATTCATTCATAGTCCCACCACCATTTATCATTTACCTTTTTTGTCAACTTTGCTGATGAGAAACTGATACTCAGAGTCTTGAAATTTATAGTTCTGTCATTTTTATTGACTTGGAACATTTTTTCATATGGTTATTTCCCATGAAAAATGCTGGTTCATATCCTTTGGCCTATTGAGGAATGCTTTTGTTCTTATACATTTATACCTATTCTTTATATATCTTGGTTATCAGACCTTTATCAGAAAAATTTGCTACAAAAATTTTCCTAATTATATTATTTTGCTTTCGTTCTAGCTGAATTATGTTTATTCATGACAGAACTTTTCAATTTTATATAATCAAAGCTGTCCATATCTCCTGCATGCATTTCTGTCTTGTTTTGTCAGGAACTCTCCACCTATCCATAGTTCTGAAAAGTATTCTTCTTCCAGTCTCCTAGTTAGTTTTTGATATTATCTTTTATATCTAGGTCATGTATCGATTTGGAGCTTATTGTGGTATGTGATGTGAAATGCTGATCACAGATTCATCTCCCCAGGCTGCTTTCCAACATTCCTAGCAGTTTTGGTTGAATATAGAGTCCTTACCCCTGTAGTTTGTGTCTTCAGGTTTATTGAACAGTATGATCTTGTGTTCAATTACATCTGAATCTTGTCTAGCTTATCTGTTCCATTCATTAATTTTTCTATTTTTTAACTAATAGCAGATTGTTTCAATGATTGATGCTTCACAATATAGTTTGAACTCTGGTATTGCTAGAACCCCTTCCTTCCTTTCTCCTTTTTTTTCATTATTTCCCTCAAGGTTCTTGACTTTTTGTTCCTCCAGATTATTTTGTTATAGTTTATCTGGTTCTACAAAATAATACCTTGGCAGTCTTATTCATAAGACATTTGATCTGTAATTTAATTTAGGTACTATTGTCATTTTTACAGTACCAGCAGAGTTAATTTTTCAACCCTTTTGATTACATGCTGAGTGCATAGATCTTCTTTTTCTATTTTGTTAATATATTTTCAGAGGTAGGAATTTTCCTCTGAAAGTGGAATTCGTGGTATCAAACTTGTTCTTTATAATTTTGCAACCTTCATCATCAGTTGCTTTGTGAGGGTTTGCATCATCATAGTTTTAGTCATTGTGCTTATTGTCTTATTGGCTCTTGTTTTTTGGTCATTTTAGTTGTGTCTGACTCTCTGTGACCCCATTGGGGATTTTCTTGGCAAAGATACTGAAGTGGTCTGCCATTTCCTTCCCCTGCTCATTTGACAAATGAGGAAACTGAGACAAACAGGGATAAGTGGCTTGTCCAGGGTTGCACAACTAGTAAGAATGAGGCTGGATGTGAACTCATGAAGATGAGTCTTCCTGATTCCACTGCACGACCTACTTGCCTTTTTATTGATTATACTTAACTTCACTTTGTAGCAGTCTGTGTAAATGTTTTTGTGGTTTTCTAAACTGAGGCAGCTATAGGTGATGCAGTGAGCAAACAGTCAGAAAGACCCGAGTTCAAATCCGACCTCAGATACTCACTGTGTGACCACAGACAAATCACTTCATTTCTATTTGTCTCAGTTTCCTCATTTGTAAAATGGTGGTAATAAAAGCACTTTCCTCTTAGGGTAATTGTGAGAATCAAATGAGGTCATATTTGTAAATCAGTTATTATGGGGCCTGTCTGCATAGGAGGAGCTATAGCAATGTTCCTTTGTTCATAGAGCACAATAATATTCCATTACATTCATGTGCCACAATTTGTTTAGTTTTTTCCCCCAGTCAATGGGTATCTACTTTGTTTCCAGTCCTTTGCCACCACAAAAACTGCTGCTAATAATATTGTGTTATCTAAGTGGCCTTTCTTTTTATGAATTATCTCTTTGAGGTAGATACATAGAAGTGAAATTCTGGGTCAAGGAGTATGGACATTTTAGCCATTTTATTTACATGATTCCAATTATCCAGAATAGTTGGAACACTTCACAGCAACACTAGCAATCCACTATTGTTTCTTTCTTTGCACAACATTTGCAATTTTGACTATTCCCATGTTTTGTCATCTTTGCCATTTTGTTCGGCATGAGATGAAATCCTGGCTTGTTTTGATTTAATTTTCTATTATCATTATTATCATTATTATTATCATTATTGTTATTATTATTATTTTGCTTTTTGGAGGGCAGTTGAGGTAAAGTGACTTGCCCAAAGTCACACACCCAGTAAGTGTGTCAAGCGTCTGAGGCCAAATCTGAACTCAGGACCTCCTGACTCCAGGGCCGGTGCTCTGCGCCACCTAGCCACCCCTATTTTCTCATATTATTAGTGATCATTGGAGTATTGTTTCATATGGTTGCTAATGGTTTGCAGTTCTTTTGCGAGGTTTTTTTTTTCTCATATCCTTTGACCTTTTATCTTTCAAGGAAATGGCTTTTGGTCTCATATATTTCTTGTAGTTGTCTATATATCTTTTATACACAACTGTGATCAGAGATATTTGATACGAAGATGTCTTCCCATTTGACCACATCTCTTCTTATCCTAGATTTATTCATTTTGTCTGTGCAAAAGCTTTTTTAGTTTTATTTAATCATATTATCCATTTTATCTTTTATACTTTCCTCCATCTATGTTTTAAGTATTTATCTACCCATAATTGTAATATAAGGTATTGATTAAAACTTAGTTTTTACCAGATTTCTTTCCAGTTTTCCCAGTAGTTCTTATCAAATAGGGAGCTTTGTCCTAAATTACTTGCATATTTGTTTTTATTGAACACTTGGTTATTGAATTATACTATTATTATTTTCTCTTATCTAGTTCATCCCATTGATCCACTCTATTTCTTAACCAATACGATTTAAAAGATAATTGAAGTTTTATAGCATAATTTGATGTCTGGAGTTGCTATTCTATCTTCATTCCTGCCCTTGTTCATCATTTCCCTTGACATTCTAGATCTTTTATTCTCTCAAATGAAATTTTTATCAAGTTCCCTCAAATATCTTTTTCATAATTTGACTGGCATGGCATTAAAACTACAAATTACCCTTGTAATATTGTTATTTTTATTATATTGATGTGAAGTTGCCATGGGCACCAAATATTCTTCCAGTTATTTAAGTTATTCTTTATTTATTTAGAAAATATTTTGTAAATGAATCTATATAAGAATTGAGTGTACTTTAGTAAATTGATTACCAGAAATTTTATGGATTTTATAACTATTTTGTAGGGAATTTCCATTTTAATTATTGCTTCTTGGATTTTGTTATTATAGAGTGTTGCTATTATTTTGTGGCTTTATTTTCTAGCCTAAAAATTTGCTGAAATTATTCATTGTCTCAGTTAGTTTATCTGCTGATTTTCTAAGCATCATGTCTTATGCAAAGAGAGATAGTTGTTCTAGGGTTTTGTTTTGGGTTTTGTTGTTGTTGTTGTTGTTGTTGTTTTGCTTCTTTGTTTACACTTTTATTTTTCTTTCCTTCTTGCTATTGCTGGTGTTTCTAGAACTATCTCAAATGATAGTGGAGGGCATAGGTATTCTTGTTTCACATTTACATTGGGAAAACTTTTGTATATTCCCAAAATGCAATTGATGAATATTTTTTATAATGTTTTAAAAGCTCCGTCTATGGGGGCAACTAGGTGGCGCAGTGAATAGAATACCAGCCCTGGAGTCAGGAAGACCTGAGTTCAAATCCAGCCTCAGACACTTAACACTTACTAGCCATGTGACCTTGGGCAAGTCATTTATCCCCAATTGCCCTGTCTTCTCCCCTCCAAAAAGCAAAAAAAAAAAAAAATACCTCTATGGCTACACTTTGTAGCATTTTTAGCATAAATATGAGTTGTATTTTTTCCTATGGTTTTTCTGCATTTGTTGAAATAATGATATGGCTTTGGGATGTTTTGTTTTTTAGTGAGATTAATTACATTTCCCTAATGTTAAGCCATATTGCATTGTATCCATGACATCCCTAGCCATTCATTCATCATATATGGTATATTTGTTAAAATATCAGTCATACTACCTTTTAGTCATACTTAACATATGGAAATTGTGGGGTTAAGACTTTTTGAAGACCAAATTAATGTAATATAGTTACCAAATCAATTTTTAAGAAACTGTAGGAAAACACTTTATTTGACCATCAAATCTTGGGAATATTCTACTCTGTTCATTGAAATTAGTTAATTCAGTCAATTGTAGAGGTATTCATTTATGGCATTCAGAATTCTTTTTTAAAAAAGCTAAACAAACATTATACTGTTGGTCTTTTTAAATTGGCTAGCCTTTATTTCACTTTAGACTTTGTGGTTTTATAAGTGTATTTATTCATGATACCCAGGAACACCTTGTCTATGTTAAGTAACCATATTCTACTAAGCAAGCAATCTAGTCATTTCCATGAATCTAATAACAAAAGGGAATTGAGTCAGGTGTCTAAAAACTAGGCAATGAGAATTGTGAAAAAGAGGAGGAATGTGCCATTGTCTTTTATGAGAAGGGAGAAGAATTTTAATTTCTCTTCCCAACAATGTGTGAGAAACTTAGAAATTCAGGCCAAGTTGATTCATTGTTAATTACAGAGTATGGTGATAACAGGTCTGAGTATTAGTCACCATCTTGTTCTTCATTGATGACAGATCTTAATTCAGGAAGAATAGGATTTATTTTTAAAGAATTAAGCTTTAGAAGAACAGTACCTTTTTATCTGCTATTCCTTGTATTTGAACCTTGAAATAAAATTAATTGACTCAGCCTACAAAGGCTTGTTTTCTTTCATATATCAGCATATTACTTCTGATGAACTTAACTCACTTTGTTAAAATAACACAGAAAAGAAATAACACATTTCAGATGATTTCCTCTATCCAAATTGTAAATAGATTAAAACATCCTCCTGCCTGAAGGAGAACAAAGAACAAGCCGACAGAAAATGATTAAGACCAGTTGAGGTTTGAAGGAACTGGAGATGGTTATCCAGGAGAAGAAAGAAATTAGGTGAGATGGTGTGATGTCATACCTGCCTTCAAGCTGGTTTGAATGGTTATCATATGTAAGATAAATTCTCCTTGACCTCAGAAGGAAGGACTAAGAATAGTGTGTTTAAGATGAAGATTTGAGTTTGGGGGAAGGGTAAACTTCCCCAAAATTTAAACTGGCCTAAAGTGGAATGGCATGCCTTCTGATGTGGTGGATTCCAAATCATCTAAGGTGCTAAGGTGGAAACCAGCTGGCCACATGCCAGGGATGTTGGAAAGTGTTCTTATTCATCTGTGCACAGAGCAGATGATCCTGAGACTTCTTACAGCTCTGGGATTCTGAGATTCTGGGACTGCTCTGTGTATCCGAAAAGCCTGTCATTATTGGTAGCTCAGATTTCTGCCAATTGTGCTGTTCCCATTATTGTTTTGCATTGGGTTGTGGGTGGCGTTTGTTAGTTTATTTGGTTTTAGGGCAGACCTGTATTATCATCAATTTGAGTATTCTTAGGTGGAAATTTCTTCTTCCATGATATTGAGTGCCCATCGGTGGGTTGCACCAGTCTATTACCTAAATTAATTTACTAATCTAGTTCAAGGTAATACTTTACAAAGCTAGAAAAAATAAAATTCATAATTTTTAAAAGAACCAATAGGAGAAAAACACATCCAGACCTCAAATAATACTATATAGCAGTAATAATCATAACTGTTTTGTCCTAATTTAAAAAATAAGTAAGTATATCAGGAGAAAAGACCAGATTAAAAAAAAAAAAACAGGGGGCGGCTAGGTGGCGCAGTGAGTAGAGTGCCGGCCCCGGAGCCAGAAGGACCTGAGTTCGGTTCCGGCCTCAGCCACTTAACACACACAAGCAAAAAAAAAACCTATCCGTGTAACCTTGGGCAAGTTACTTAACCCCAATTGCCCTCCAAAAAGCAAAAAAAAAAAAAAAAACAAAAAAAAAAACACAGAAACAATTGAACCCAATAAACCAATGTTCAGCAAAATCAAGAACATAAACTTTGTGGGAAATAATGCTTTATTTGACAAGAATTGATGGGAGAAATAGAAAGTAACTTGGCAGAAATCAGGTTTGGACAAGTAGCTTTTCCCATATGCCACAATAAGCTCAAAATGGGTATGACACTTGAAAATTAAGGTCACATCATATAAACATCAGGAAAAAACTGAATCCTATATTTCTAATGTTATAGCTAAAAGGGGAATTCTCAACAAAGGGAGAGAAAAGATCATACAAGATAAAATAAGCAATTTTAATAATTTTTCATGAATAACAACAATAGTTAATAATAATTAAAATATAGTACTTACTATATGCCAGGCATTGTGCTAAGCCCTTTATGATTATTATCTCATTTACTCTTCATAATAAACGTGGGAGACAAGTGCTATTATCATCACCATTTGACAGAGGAAGAAATTGCAGAGGTTAAATGAGTGACCCAGGGTCTCACAGCCAGTATCTAAGACTGAATTTGAACTCAGGTCTTCTTGATTCCAGATCTGGTGATCTGTCCACTCTGACATCTAGCTGCCGTAGTCTAAGGAAGGAAGTTGCCAATGGGGGAAAAACGTTGCATCAGACATCTCTGATGAGGGCCTGATAGCTAAGATATTTCTGGGACTAATGCAAATTTATAGACGAAGAGCAATTCTCAAAGGATATAAACAAACAGTTCTATAAAGAATTGAAAACTATAAACTACCTTATGAAAGATTGCACTAAAAAACTAATGTTTAAAATGAAAATCAAGATAAACCTCAGATATTACCTCACACTCAGGATATTGGGAAAAATGACAAAAGATGGAGATAGTCAATATTGGTAGAATTGTGAAAAGATACTCACCATGGTACACTGTTAGTAAAATGAATTAGTCCAACTATTTTAGAAATCAGTTTGAAATTATGCTGAGGCAGGATAGCAGAACTGATTAGAAGGCAGAATAGGACAGTGTGTTATTTACAAGAAACAAAACAGAAAGACATAAAACTAATGTAAGTGACCCAAGCAAAATCCATTTTGTTTCCATTGAAGTAAATTTTTAAAAAAGACAAGGGTAGCCATCATGATCTGAGACAAAGCAATGGCAAAAATAGACTTAATTAAATAAAATAAACAAATAGGCACGGCTAGGTGGAATCTAAAGAGAAATCGATTTTCTCTTTATTCCAACCCAAACACATTGGAGCAAATAGAAATTGTTGTCACAAATATGCATAATCTCCTCAATGACTGTATACAAAAATACATGTCCCATTCTACAGCCTAAATCTGTCTTATATTCTCTATAATTGATAGCATATTTCATTATCACTCCTCAGGAATCCTAAATGATCATTACACTGTTCATAGTTCTTACAGTTTTCAAAGTTGTCTTTACAGTGTGATTATATTTATATAAGTAGTTCTCCTGGTTCTGCTCATTTCATCCTTCATCAGTTTCTAAAAATCTTCAAAAATACTCATTTTAATAATTTATAATAATCTATTTATATTAGAATACAAATTATTCTTCTGCCTCTGCCTATTCATTCTTCATCTATTTATGTATGTTTTTCCATGTTCTTTTCGGTCATCTCTTTTCTTACAGTATGATATTATTACATCATATTCATATATTACAATTAATTTAGCCATTCCTCAGTTGTTGGGCATGCTCTTTATTTCTAGTTTTTTGTTATTGTAAAGCCAAGCACAAGCAGCTTTCCAGAGGACTGCTGCTGTGAACAGCTTCAAGGTTCTGATTACATAGTATAGTGAAATCTCTGTTTATTCATAACAAACTAAGACAAAACATTGGCAGAAACCAAAGTACAGCATTCACAATGTTATAGCATAACAAGTTATCACTAAAATGGTCACATAGTTTTAAAGAAAAGATATCATTCAGTAAGTCCTTAACTCAGTCATCCTTAAGGAGCAAGCCTTCTTAAGGGACACAAAGAACAAAGGTCAAAGTTCTCCACCCCTAGGTCACGGCAAATCATTTTCTTCTTAATCAATACACAGTATCCAAGTGAAGTCCTCTTTCATCTTGACTCAAGGCTGGCTCTCAGCTTCCATGGTTCCTCTTCCATGGTCCCAGCTCCTACCTGAATCTACCAAACTGTCACCTGGATTCAAAGGCAGGCAGCTCTCAACTCCTTGTCCAGCTCCTTGTCCAGTTCTTGTTCCATATTGAAGCTCACAGTGTCCAGTCCACCTTAAGTCTTTTACAGTTCCTGTTTCTGGGAAGACAAAGCACAAGTTTTCTCCTCTTCGAATCTGCCACCACAAGAATTCTCTTCTCAGTTCTCTGTTCTGCTCAGTTCTTCTCAATTCTCTTCTCAGTTCTGCTCAGTTCTCAGTTCTCAGTTCTTCTCCCTTCTCAGTTCTGCTCTCTCCAGTCTGGGCCTCTCCTTATATATGGTGATTAGCTCCTCCCCTTCCTGTTACCTCATCAACAGGAGTTCACAAGTTCTAGGGTTCACAAGTTCTGCTTCTCAACAAAGACTTGATACAATCATGGGCAAGAACTGAAACAAAGTGTCAACTAAATAGCTGAAACAAGGTGTTAACTAATTTTTTTTGCTTGCCATTACAGTTATAAAAAGAGCTGCTAAATATTTTTGTGCATAAAGATCTTTTTTCTTTGATCTCTTTAGGGCATAGGCCTAGAAATAGGTTATCTGAGTCAGAAGGCACATGCAATTTAGTAACTTTTTGTGTGTGATTCCAGATTGCTTACTAGAATGATTACACCTATTCACAGGTCCCCCAAAATGCATCAAGGTGCCTGTTTTCTCAGAACCCTGCCAGCATTTCCTATTCTCCATTTTTGCTATCTTTGCGAAATGTTCAGATTTCATTTGCATTTCTCTAATTATTAGAGATTTGGGGCACTTTTTCATATGGCTTTAAATAACCTGGGTTTTTTTTCCTGTGAGAACTGACTAGTAGAGACATTAAATTATAAGCTCCTCCTGGCCAAGGGCCTTTGCCTTTTTTAGTATCTTCAGTCCTTAGCACATGATAGGTGCTTAATAAATGATTACTAATTGATTATATCTTTAGATCATTTATCAGATCTTTTATTATAATCTTTAAACAGTTCCTTATAAGTCTTGGAAATAAGACATTTATCAGAGAAATTTGTTGCAGAGATTTTGTTCCATTGTTTCAGTTGTGGTCCAACTCTGTGACCACATTTGGGATTCTCTTGGCAAGGAAAATGGAGTGGTTTCTTATTTCTTTTCCGATTCATTTTCCAGATGAGGAAACTGAGGTAAACAGGGTTAAGTGACTTGAACAGCTAGTAAGTGTCTGAGGCTGTATTTGAACTCAGGTTTTCCTAACTCAGCCCTAAAGTCTACTGTACCATCTTGCTGTTCTGCTGCAGAGATTTATTTCCACTGAACTGTTTCTCTTTTAATCTTAGTTTTGTTAGATTTTTTTGTGCAAAACCTTTTTAACTGTAATCAGACCTATCTACTTTTATCTTCTGTGATCATCTTTATTCCTTCTTTGGTTGTGAACTTTTCTTCTATCCATAGATCTGGTAGATAATTTTCCCACATTTCTCTCATCTGTTTGTAGTATAATTTTTTATATCTAAGACATATCCATTTGAAACTTATGTTGGTATAAGTTGTGAGGTGTTGGTCTAAATCTAATTTATTCCATAGTACTGGTCACTTTCTTTTGGTTGTAGCAAAGAACTGCAAACTAAGAGAATGTCAGTCAATTGGGTAAAGGATAAATAAATATGATGTGCGAGTGTAATGGAATATTATTGTACTGTAAGAAATAATGAAAAGGGCCATTTCAGGGAAACCTGGGAAGACCTTTATAAGCTGATGCAGAGTGAAGTAAGCACAACCAAAACGGATTAGTACATTAAAACAATGTTGTAGCAGAGCCAAGACGGCGGAGTAGAAACAGCTCATCCAAGCCACTATGCCCCCAGATTCCCGCCAAACTATATAAAAGGGGACTCTGAACAACTTCTGGAGCCCCAGCACCCACAGAACGACACAGAGAAGCTAACCTCCCACTGAGGACAGCCCTGCAGCCCTGCAGGAAGGACCAGCGCAGCGCTCTGGGAGCCTCCAGCGAGCGGGGGCAGAGCGTGGGGAGCCAAGCAGAGCCAAGCAGAGCCCAGGTCCCCGTGAGCCAAGGTTTTAGCCCCAGGGCGGCAGGGCCAGCAGCCGGCTGGAGAGACCCCAGAACACCAGCAGTTGTGGCAACTCCATAATTATCAACATAGACATGCCTAGGACAAAGTAAGAGGTTAGTGCCCTATGGACTTTGGGACCAGTATTTGGGGAATGCATCGGCTTCCTCCCCTGGGGGCTAGAAGCCTCTGAGGAGACATGCCATTTTGTAGTTTTCAGAGGCAGCTCCAGCTCCTGGCCTGCGAACTGTAGGGAGATCCAGCGATCAGCCTTGGGGGGTAATCACTCTTGCTTTAACCTCCTTGGATCTGGATTGTGATCTGGGGTGGAGGTCATGGGTGGGTTTACAGCTTGCCAGAAACGGAAGTTGCCCCCCACACGTTCGGGACGAAAATTCCCCTATCTGTTGGCAAAGACATACTGTGGCAACAAGCCCAAAAGTCAAGTAATTAAGTGGCAACATGCCAAGGCAAAGGAAACAGAAAAATGCAACCCTAGACGCCTATTTGGGGGGCACAGAGAGGAAAAAGGACTGTGAGGTTAGGAGTCCTGCTCCAAAAGCCCCAGGGGAAAACATGAGCGGGTTGCAGGCCATAGAGGACCTTAAGAAGGACTTTAAAAATCAAATAAGAGAAGTGGAGGAAAAATTGGAAAGAGAAATGAGAAGGATGTAGGAAAAGTATGAAATGAGGGTCAACAGCCTGACTGAGGAAAACAACACTTTAAAAAATAGACTAACTCAAATGGCAAAGGAGGCCCAAAAGGGCAATGAGGAGAAGAATGCCTTAAAAAGTCGAATTTGCCAGATGGAAAAAGAATCTCAAAAGTTCACTGAGGAGATTCATTCCTTCAGAGTTAGACTGGAGCAAATGGAAGCTAATGACTTTATGAGAAATCAAGATGCTGTTAAGCAGATCCAAACAAATGAAAGATTAGAAGGCAATGTGAAATATCTCATGGGAAAAACCACTGACCTGGAAAATAGATCCAGGAGAGACAATTTAAAAATTATTGGACTACCTGAAAGCCATGATCAAAGAAAGAACCTAGAAATCACCCTTCAAGAAATTCTCAAGGAAAACTGCCCTGATGTTTTAGATCCAGAGGGCAAAATAGAGGTTGAAAGAATCCACAGATCACCTCCTGAAAAAGATCCCAAAAAGAAAACTCCCAGGAATATTATAGCCAGGTTCCAGAATCCCCAGATCAAGGAGAAAATACTACAAGCAGCCAGGAAGAAACAATTTCAATATTGTGGAAACACAATCAGAATAGCCCAGGACCTGGCAGCTTCTACACTGAGGGATCGAAGGGCATGGAATATGATATTCCAGAGGGCAAAAGAGCTGGGAATGAACCCAAGGGTCACCTACCCAGCAAAACTGAGTATTTTGTTTCAGGGGAAAATATGGTCATTCAGTGGAATAGAGGACTTTCAAGCATTCTTGAGGAAAAAACCAGAATTGAATAGAAAATTTGACATCCAGACACAAGAAGCAAGAATGCCTGAGAAGGTAATCAGGGAAAAGAAATCAAAAGGAACTTATCAAAGTTGAAGTATTTACATTCCTATATGGAAAAACAATAACTGTGTCTGATGATATCTTTCTCACTATGAAAATAATGGAAGAAGGGGGTGTGGTCATATGAATACATATGTGAATGTGTGTGTATATGGTTACAGTTATATATGGATAGAGGCCATAGGTTGAATTTGTTGGGAAGGGAGAATACTCAAGGGATGAAATTATGAGGTGAGAGAAGAAAGTGGCAAGAGGAGATGGGGAGAGACAGGGTAGGGTAAAGTATCTCATGTAGAAGAAGCAAGGGGAAGTGGTTGCAAGGGAGGGGGAGAAAAGGCAAAACCACATTCTCATTGAATTTGGTTCAGGGAGAGAATGACATACATACTGAATGGGATATCTCAACCTGCAGCAGAATAGGGGGAAGGGGGATGAGAGGAGGGATGATGGATGGGAGGGCATCCTTGGGGGGAGGGGAAGTTGGAAGTACACACTATAGAAGAGAGACAGGATCAAGTAGGGAATGGACCAGGTGGGGGGTGGGATGAGTGGGAGGGAATTATAAGCAGCCTTGTACAATATATCTACTATGGTAATGTTTTGCATAGCTAGACATGTACAACATATACTGAATTACTTATCTTCCCAGAGGGAATGGGTGACAAGGGAGGAAGGGAATGGATCTGAAATTCAAGGTCTTAACATTAAATGTTTCAAATATATATAAATACTATTATTAATACTCTTTTGCTTGTAATTGGGAGATAATATGTGCAGGCATTGGGACACAAAGATTCACCTTCCTCTAATGGAAAAGTCGAAGGGGATATGGGCGAAGGTATGGGAGAGAGCAGATTGGAGAAAGCGATATCTTGCGGGATATCTGGGAAGGTGGGTAGGGGAAAAACAGGGGTGGGAAATGATTGTAACTCAAAATCTGGCGGAAATGAATGATGTAAAACAGAAATTAATAAAGCATTTGTTTAAAAAAAACAATGTAATGAAAAATAACTTTGAAATTTAAAATTTAAGAATTCTGATAAAAGCCATAAGCAGCCATAACTCCAGGCGACCAATAATTAAGCATACTACTCATCTCCTGATAGAGAGTTGACAAGGCTTGCTATATTAACTCCACTCTTGTATAGACACCTGATTGTCTTAGTCTACTATAGCTTAGAACATCTGAACTCAAAAGATCCACCAGTTCTTTTTCTTTTAAGTGTGCTGAATGAAAAATAAAATAAATTTTTGGACACTACAAATGTATGGGTTTCTTTTGCTTTACTGTGCTTATTTGTTACAAGGATTGGTTTTCTCCTCTTATTGATTGGGGTGTGAGGGGGTTCTTGAAGGTAGCTAAGAATCAGGTTTCTAAAAAGAAAAATAAAGTTGCTGAAGCATTTTTAAGTACGCAGAAGAGCATAAAAGGAAATAGGACAACTTTGAAAGTAAACCATTGATTTTATTACATATCTTTACTTTAAAAAAAATAATCTATGCAAAATAGTGAATCATACTTTCAAATGTAATACTCCTTTTTGTGCTATTTTATTTATGAAAATGTGCTCTTTTGTGTGTCGAGTTGAGAATAAAAATTAATTTTTGAAAAAGAGCAAGGAAGCCAGATGTGGTGGCTCATTCCTGGAAGCCTTGCTACAGAGAAAGCTGAGGTTGGTGGATCTCTTGAGCTCAGACGTTTTAAGCTGTAGTAGACTAAGACAATCAGGTGTCTATACAAGAGTGGAATTAATATAGCAAGCCCTGAAAACAGAAATCCACTAGGTTGCCTAAGGAGGGGTGAATTGGCCCAGATCAGAAACAGAGCAGGTCTAAGCCCCTGTGCTTGGAGGGGGGATCAGTCCTGTGAGCAGCCCCTGCACTGACAGTCTGGATGAGATGGCGAGACCCAGTCTGAAAAAATATCAAAGGAAAATGGGATAGCACTGTCAGCTTTAGTGTAGAGTCATTAGGGAAATCACCCTGCTTTTTGATCTGAGATTTTAAATTTCCAGAATTCAGTTCCAAACCCTTCCCTACCCAATAAACTATTTAGAAGTCTGCTCAGGGTTGAAAATACCTGTTCAGTCTAGGATCGCCATAAGCAATTCACTCATCTAATATTAATTTATATTTAAGAGTTGAACCTGAACCACCCCTGGGACCAAGAGTAGTTGTATTGCAGGGACCTATTTAGTTAGATAATGTATGGCACATTCCCCTCAGTGGCTCCCAGGGAGACTGTGATTTCTGCCTGTGTGGAGATTAGGCGGACAGCCATGACTGGGTTATAACTCCTCCTTTGCTTTCTTATCTCCAAGAGGGATACTAAGCTAGAGCTATACCTGCTACACATCAAGTATTGCCAGCCTGAGGGTAGGATGCTCTTTGAAGGTTTCAGGATAAGAGCTGTTTTCCCTGGAAGGTCCAGGGGAAGAAGTTGTTCTCCATATGCCAATGACAGCAATCAGCTTTCTTTCCCACTACTTAGCCCCCTCCTACCAAATGCTTACTATATGAGGCAGTCACATAGTTAAGCAAACATTTACCAAAGCATACAGTTAAACAAAAATTGGGTAAGCTATACATTTTATCTTAGACAGTAGTATACATTGAAGTAAATGGACTCTTTGATTCAGAAAGGAGATAAAAGTTCAGCAGGACAGTTTGACCATAGAGCTATGCAGGAACTGTGAATCAAGAAACATCTCCACATGGCTGCAGCTCTGGGGATGTCTCTTGTCCATCACTGCCTTCTCTCTTGATTCTCTATCTTCTCTCTCTACTCAATCTCTTGAGTCTTTTCACATGTATCAGAGATCTCTCAGCCAAACAGGAGTCAAGTCACCCCGCACATATACAGAGTCACAGGGATATCCATCAGGGAACTATCCACACCTACCCGAGTGTGTTACATATACAGTAGTTAAATTATTCTTCATAACATGTCAAATATGTGCAAAGTACAAAAGGAGTAAATTAACCTAACTCCAACCACACGGAGTTTATGCTCTAGTAGACAAAGAGGATTTAGATAAATATTTAGTTTCTTAAATGTGCTAAAACCCTGTAGAACACAAAACACAATTAAAACCAAATTTTCTAAGTAAAAATTAAGAGAATCAATTAAGATTAAAAAATAACAATCAGCCAAGAAAGTATTCCCTCTAAGGCAGTGAAAGAAGCAAAGTGAAACTTGAACTTTAATTCCACCTGAGCCTGGTTTTTATACATCAAGGAAGCAAGAAAACAGAACAGCCTCCCTCTACCTCTAAAACATCAACCCCACTGACATGAAACATGCATCAGTCATACCACAAAGATATTTTGGGAGGAGCCCTGGTAGCCATTGTACTCCCTTGACTCGGGAGAGCCTCTCCCAATAGGCTATACCTGGTTTAATAAAAACAACTCCAAAATCTGGAGCATGAAAGCTCAGATTTTACAGAAGGAATTCTTTGACAGTGATGAGGCAAATTCTACTTGGCATTTTTGCTTCATTAAATAGACCTGGGTATTCTAATATGTCTAAATCTGTCATTTCTGCTGACTTTCTTCCACATTTATACTAAAATTCCGTAGGTATTCTTGACGTGTATTTGAATATTGAACTTTTAGCGATGCCAAGCACATTATTGAATACATTGAGTTACAGGCTTCTTTGTTTTCATAATTTGATTTCATGTTATATTTGAGTAGATGCAGCCAATTAAATGTTAGACTGTAATGGCAAAAAAAAAAGAATCTGAATAAAAACCTAGTTTTAGTGTTGTTATCTGTATTCTATGGAACAAGCTTCTCTACGGGAGTAAACTATACACTCACTTGCACGATGGGAACTGACTGACTAAAGGATACCAATATATCTTTTTATAAGTCATGTCTTCAAACTGCTGCCCATAATAAACTATCAGAATAAGCAACTAGGTGGCACACTGGTTAGAGTGCAAGGCCTGGAGCCAAGAAGACCTGAGTTCAAATTTGACCTCAGACACGTAGTAGCTATGTGACTGTAAGTCACTTATTCCTGTTTGCCTCAGTTTCCTCATCTGTAAAATGAGCTGGAGAATGAAATGGAAAACCACTATCTTTGTCAAAAAAAAAAAAAAAACCAAGCCCAAATGAGGTCACAAAGACTCAGAAACAACTGAACATAAAATGTGGAATTATAGCACATAGTGCAATATAGCTTTCTAAGGGAAGCTATCCAAACAATATCATAACTTTGTTCATTTTAAGAACTAAATTAAATCTTACATGACATAAATATTCCTTTTTCCTAAAGACTAAGATCACAAGATTTCATATCAAATTAGTTTAGACCATTAAATATGGCAAGCAGGAAGTTGACAGGCTTACTAAATGTTCACCAAAATCCCATCTCCCACCTCTAAAGCTTTGACTAGGCTTTCTCCCCTTGCCTGAGATGCACTTCCTCCTAGCCTCTACTTAAAGCACCTGCTTTTTATTCAAGCCTCAGCTCATGTGTACTTTCCTAAAGGAGCCTTTCCTGACCCTCACCCTGAGATGAGAGTACACTTTCCTTCATCAAACTATCAGTTAAATATTGTATCTCTCTGTTGGAATTATAAGCTACTTTAATACAAGCATCGTCATTTGCTTTGTCTTAAATATTCAACTACTGGCACATAGGAGGAATTTGATAAATCCTTGTTGGATTGAACTGGATCCAGGGACTCCCTCTTAAGCAGAGACCAACAGTCACTTCTCAGGAATGTTTTAACAGGGATCCTTGATGAGGCAACTAGATGTCCTCTCAGGAGATTATTTTAACAATACTGCCTTGGATCTAGACCATGAAGTTATAATGTGGGACTCAAATACCCCCCAGGAGTATTTAGAATATTTATTAAATAATTATGTTATCCTACTGAAATATTTCCAAAGAAGTAGTGTTAATGAAAAGATTTATGGATTGGAGGAAAACAGGGAGGAGGCTGAACTGAGATGAGAAAGAGAGGGATTGTGATAATGGAGCTGAAGAATTGAAAGAGACAGAAAAAATAATTCCTACCATCCAGAACCAAGTGAATAATTTTTGGTTATAAAATCCTTTTTATATTGAACTAGAAAAACCAACAACAATGATTGAGTGAAGAATGAAGCAAATGAATCTTTGCAATAACCAGAAACTGAATTGATTTCCATTCTATGAAGTTATAAAATCTGTAACTTGGAGAAGTAGATTTTATTCTTATTAAACATGCTCACAAGACTAAATTCAATTGTATTTACAAGAACTTGTCTCTGTAATTCAGGATCCTCATTTCTGTTCTTAATCAGATTCAAAGCAAGAAACAAACTGAAGGTTGATACGCAGGTGTCTCTTTCAAAAATTTTATCAGGAATAAAAGTGTTAGTTGACAAGAAACAAAATTGAGGATCTCTAATTTATCTGGCTGTGTTCTGCTAAACATTTAACAAGTCAATGACAATTTTTCCATTTGACAAATTTATTTTCTCTCCCTTTCATTCCTCTACACTCCCCTTGAAGGGAGAAATAAAAACAATTAAAACCTTTGTAACAAATATACATTGTCAAAGCAAAAAACTTTTTTTGACCATGCCTAAAAATATGTATTTTTGCACTTTGAGTCAATCACTGCTCTGTCAGGAGGCAAGTAGCACACTTCATTAGCTCTCTGAAATCATGGCTAATCGTTGTTCTTTTCAGAGTTCCTAAGCTTTCAAAGTTGTCTTTACAGGGTTGCTGTTACTATATAAATTATTCTCCTAGTTCTGTTCACTTCTATTGTTCAGCCATTTCAATCATGTCTAACCCCATGTGGGCTTTTCTTGGTAAAGATACTGGAGTAGTTTGTCTTTTCTTCCTCCAGCTCAGTTTACAAATGAGGAAACTGAGGCAAACAGGCATAAGTGACTTGCTCAGAGTCACACAGCTATTAAGTGTCTGAGGTCAGATTTGAACTTAAGTCCTCCTGATGCCCAGCACCAGCACTCTACCAACTGCCCCACCTAACTGCCCTGGTCTTTCCAGGTTTCTCTGAAATTGTTCCTTGAATAACTTCTCACAGCAAAATGATATTCTGTTATTTTGATATGTCATAATTTGTTCAACCATTCCCCAGTTGAAGAACAACCCCTTAGTTTCTCCAGTTCTTTCCCACAATAAAAAGAGATGCTATATTTTTGTACATGTGGTTCCTTTTCCTTTTTTTGATCTATATGGGATACAGGTCTATAGGTGGTATCACTGCATCAAATGGCATGCAGAGCTCACAATGTATTGAGCATAGCTCCAGATCACTCTTTCCCAGCATCTTTTGATTTCTTACATGTATATTCTTGGCGAACTCTATGGTTTATTTCTTTTTATTTTGAATGGGGAGTATAGGAAGGGCAACATTGAACACCAGAGGATAGAAAGGCTGAAAATGGCTGAGAACCCCCTATACAGATGGTCCTCTCCTCTACCCTCATAGCATACCTTTGAAATAAAGTGAGAAAACATTCAGAATTTTACATAGGACAATACTGAAAGAGAAACTAGTTGAGTGGCTTAAATTCATTATCAAAATTTAGCCTTCTGTAGATGCTTTAAAAGCAATCATTTTTTTAGAATGCATGGAAAGAAAAAAAAACTAATTTAAAAAATAACTATGTAAGTTATGGCATATGTTTAAAAGTTCTACTACATATGGGCAATTTTCATTTGCCTATGGGTTATATTTAAAATATCTCTCTCTCACTTAAAGAAAACCCAAATGGGATGTAGATCCATCCCTCCCTTGAACTTCAGCTTGCACTGAAAGAGGAATAATGTCTCCTGTTTTTTTAAAGGGTCAGAGCTTCTTCCAAATCTCTATCCAAACTATTATTAATCACTTGAAAAAACATCCTTGTGGCCACCAGGGGTTTGGATTTTTTTAAATTTATAATCAGATACATGGACATACATGATAATTCAAGATGGAACTTGATTGTGAGATGAGTGATCTAAGGAAGCACTAGACGCTTTTTGGGCACCAGCCAGGTGGGTCTGAGCTGTCCTTCCTTCCATCTGTGCCTCGCCTTACTGAGCAGGAAGCACAGTAGACTGGCAGCAAGCAATCAGGAAACAAATGCACATACTTGACCCTCCCTGCCACCCTCATTGCTGCATGGCCTGTAAAATAGAAGCTCTCTTTGCCCCTTCTTTCTCACGAGTCCCAAAGCCACATTCAGGAAACAATAACAAACTGCTGAACTCTGGGACAGTTTATTTGGCCATTTCTGTAGTCTGCTGGTTGTCCCCATGACAGCCATTAACAGCTCCAGGGAATGGCCTGAAAACTGTGGTTGTCTTTCAAATCATACCTGACTCTTCATGACTCCATTTGGGCTTGTCTTGGCAGAGATACCAGAGTGGTTTGCCATTTCCTTCTACAATTCATTTTCCAGTTGAGGAAATTGAGATAAACAGGGTAGAATGACCTGCTCAGAATCACACAAATCTGATGCCAGATTTGAACTCAGATCTTCCTGACTCCAGGTCTGGTACTCTATACACTATACCACCTAACCTGAGAACTGAGGATCATACAAACCATTTCTAACTTTTTTGCTTTAAATTTTGAGCCTTTTGTAGCAAGGTGTGTCTGTGTGTCTGTGTGTGTGCGTGCGCGTGCAAGCGCACATGTGCACTCATGCAATGCATGATGTGTCAACTTTAGTCCAACCACCTAGGGCTTAAATTCATACATTCTTCTAAATCCACAGGTATTATAAATTTTTCCAGTATCTTGCTATTTGGGATATTGAAATTGGTGTATTTTGATATTTTTCAAGCAATTCTAGCTAAAGTTACTGAATACTGTCAACCTGATAATCAATTGAAAAAGGAATGTACATGTCCCCTAATGGGAGGCCGTTAGAGACAGTTCCTTTTTAGGATCCTCCAACAAGAAATAATTTCCTATAAAAAGTAGCCTTCTCAAGTCCAAAATTGAATTTAAATTTCTGTTAGGATCATTTATAGAGGTTCATACAGAAGAGGGATCAGTTTTGCTTTTCTTGGCCCCTACAGGCAGAGTGATGACCAATGGAAGGAGGCAACATAGACACATATGTCAGTTCTGTGTAAGGAAAGGCTACATAATGATCATATCCATCCAAAAGTCTTGAGGCAGCACTACCTTCCCCATATGGAGAATTTTTCAGATAGTGACTGGACAGCAACTTGTTCAAGATTAGAGAGATATGGGTTGAACTAAAGAATCCCTAAAACTGTTTCTTTCCCTCTAATTCTATAATTCTCTCTTTCTGACATTTTTATCACAGGTTATCAACTTCCCAGATGAGTTAGCTGGTACTGCTGGTTTGTGATTTGCTTTCACGATTATATTCAGAAAAAAAGCAGTCACAGAAACACACTAACAGTTAGAAGAGACCTCAGCAGCAGTCTATTCTAACTCAAACATGAAATGAATCCCTATCATAACATACCCAATAAGCCTTGGTTTGAAAACCTCCATAGTGGGGAACCCATCACCTCTCAAAATTGCCTGTTCCACTTTTGGATAGCTGTAATTGTTAGGAAGTTTTTTATGACAATGAGGCAAGATTTATCTCCTTCTTCTACCCATTATTTCTGTTCTACCCATTGGTCCTTTTGCACCAAATTCAACAAATTGAATCTCTCTTTCACAAAATAACACCTCAGACACTTGAAGATAGCTAACATGCCTCCCCTGAGTCTTCTCTTATCCAGGTTAAATATACATAGTTCCTTTGATCAGTCCTCTTATGACATGGACTGAAGGCCTTTCACCATCCTTATTGCCTCTCTTTGAACATCCTTCCACTTATCAGTGTCCTTCTTAAACCATGGCATTCAAAACAGGGCTCAGTTCTCCAGATGAGGTCTGATGATGGCAGAACATCATCACCTCACAGCCAGAGGCCACACTAGCTTTTTTGGTTGCCACACATTGCCACATTGTTGACTTTACTGAATTTGAAATCCACTAAAACCTTAATATCTTTTCCAGAACAGCTATTACCTAATCATGTCTCCTCAATCTTGTACTTGTGAGACTGATTTTTGTGTATCCATGTGTGTGACTTTACATTTATCCCTAATAGAATTCTTCTTATTAGATTCTTATCCAATTTTCTAGCATGTCACGATCCTCTTGGATCTATAGTGTTGGGTGTCCTTCCCAGTGTTGTATCCTCTGAAAATCTGATTAACGTGACATTTTTGGTTTTATCCAAATAACAGATAAAAAATGTTAAACATCATTGATCCAACCACTCCCCTAAAAAACCCGGGCATTTAGCTATTTAACCATTCTTCGAGTCTGGCCAGCTATCCATTCATCTCATCCATGGTTCTACATTTTCTCCACAAGGTTAGAATGAGATACTTTATCAAAAGTTTTGCTAAAATCTAGATAAACTATATCTACATCTCTTATCTATTAGTTTAACAATCCCATCAAAAAAGGAAATAAGATTAGTCTGGTATCAACCAATAAACATTTATTAAGTACCTATCATGTGTCATAGACTGTGTTAAGTGATTACAAATAAAAGACTGAAATGGTACTCTCAATTTGTTCTTTTAATTTATGTTCTCTTACCTTTTTGAAAATACCCATGACTTTTATTCTTTTCTTCCCTTTCTAAACTTTTACCAACATCATCTTAATGATCCATTCTAGAATTTTCCCAGGAGTCATAGTCAAGCCCACTTGCCTTCTGGTTTATACATTCTGTCCTCTTCTTCTTTTTCACATTATTCCTGAACAACCTTTGCCCTTGGTACCATTTTCCTTGATCACTCAAATATCATTGTCATTGTTTTCCAAGGAATGAATTTTTTTAATTAATCTGTCCTTCCATTAACTCTTTTGCTGTTGAGCAAATTAAAAAAAAAAACCTTTCAGTATCTATATATCTCCATAGTAAAGCAAAGTTAATTCAAATTTGATCATGTATGAAAATATACATCTCTTTATGTATTTTAAGTTCATTTCTTCTGACAGAATATATGGTGTGTTTTGTCTTCATTCTTTTGGACTCATGGTTTATTATCGCATCGAGAAGAGTTCTAAAGTCTTTAAAGTTGTTTTTCTCTTTAATATTGTTATCACTGTATTAATTATTGCCCTTGTTCTGCTCACTTCACTCGGCATCAATTTATGTGTCTTCCCATTTCCTTTTAAACTGTCTATTTCATCATTTTGTGTAGCACAACAATATTTCCATTACATCTATGTACTACGAATTATTTAGCCATTCCTGATTAAGAGGGTACCCACTTAGTTTCCAATTTGGGACTACAATGAAGAGTTGCTATATATTTTTTTTATATGTGCATCCTTTTCATCATTCTTTAACCTAATAGTGGTATGGCTGAGTCAAAGAGTATACAGAGTTTAGTAACTCTCTGGGCACAGTCCCAAATTGCTTTCCAGAATTCCCAGACCAATTTACAGTTCTACTAACAGTGCCCCAACATTTGTCATTTTCCTCTTATGTTTACCAGTTTCATAGGTGTGAGGTGAAACCTCAAAGTTTCTTTAATTTTAATGTCTCTAATTATTGGTGATTTGGAGCGCTTTTATATGATTGTGGTAGCTTGAATTTCTTCCTTTGAGAACTGCTTGTTTATATCCTTTAACTGTTAGTTAATCTATTGGGGAATGGCTCTTAATCTTACAAATCTGAATCAGATCTTTATATATCTTAGAAATGAGACCTTCATCAGAGAAACTTTATTGCAAAGGATTTTTCACAATCACCTATTTCCCTTTTAATTTTTTACTGCTTTAGATTTGTTTGTGCAAAACCTTTAAAATTTTATACGATGAGAATTCTCTATTTTATCTTATATGATCCTTCCTATCACTTCTTTAGTCATGATTTTTCTCCTACCTCCAAAGGTAATATATCCTCTTTGCTTTTATATACTTGGGCAATATATTCATTTGGAGCTAACTTTGGTATATTGTGTGAGGTGTTATTCTAAATCTAATAACTGCCAGACTTTTTGTCCAGTTTTTCAGTAAAATTTTCAAATCATTACCCTTTCCCCCAGTACCTGTGGACTTTGGGTTTATTGTATTTGTTTGCTTCTGTATTTTGTGTATGTAATCTGTTCCCTTATTGATCTTTCTTTTTTAACCAGTACAAAAGTCATTTTAATGATTATTGCTTTGTAGTACAGTTTGAAAAGTGGTATTGATAGAACCCAACCTGTTCTTGATAAAGCCATGCTGGATCTTTGTTATCTTTTCTTCCCTTTCTAAAATTTTACCAACATTATTTTGATGATCCATTCTAGAATTTTCCTAGGCATCAAAGTCAACTGGCCTCTCTGGTTTATAAATTCTGTTCTCTTCTCTTTTTTGACCTTGACCCTTAAAAACCTTTGCCCTTGGTACCATTTCCCTTGATAACTCAGATATCATTGTCAGTGATTCAGCAGTCACATCTGCTGGCATTTTCAGTACCAAAAGATGTTCATTTATGTCATCCAAATTCATATAGTGCAGCAAAGAGCTGTTTGACTCTTTCCTTCCTTTTCTTGGCTATCAGTTCCCTGTTAGTCATTTCAAATATAGTTTATTTTTCTTTTCCTGAGCTTCTCTTGCCAGCCTAAGTTCTTTCTCAGCTTTAGCATTCCTGATACTGTTTTCACAGGACCATGCCATGCTCTCACATTCATCCTGTCAGCTGGCCTTGCTTCTATCTTCTGTGTTACATTTTTTTTTCTTTTTAACATAAGTTGTTTGGTCAGTGAGTTCTCTGTGTGTCCACATCAGGCTTTTCAGACAAATGCCATTTTTCTCCTCCTTGGAATTATTTCCTTTGTACTTCTTTCTTAGAGGTTCTTGATGGCTATACACAAGAAAGGGGACAGGTAATGGCTTGGTGGAGAATTATTGTGTGTCAAGAAAATATATTCAATAGAGGAAATTCAGGCATCAGAAGGAGGAAACATGATGGGAAGCATTTCATTCTTGAACATCTCCCATCCATCCTAATCTGACTTTTCCCCATACCATTTATTCCTGTCTTTTCTTTGAATTCTTTGAAATTTTATTTCCCGAAATCACTCCTATTTATCCTTTCATTGACTGTCACTCAAATACTTTCCATCAAGTTTCCTCGCTCTTATTGCTAAATTTCTTCACATGAGTATACTTTCTTAACATTCAATGCTTTTCCACAGCATCCTCTTCTCTTTCTATTGAATAAGGTATATCCATTAAGAACCTTTGCAGAGGAAGTAATAAGAAGTTCTGGTTTATTAATGTCAGTGCCTATAGAAAATTGCAATTATTTCCAATGAATAAAAAATCTGGGGCACTCTAGTTTCTAGATTTAGAGTGTAAGCATATATTATTCTAATATTTTTAAATGCTGACTTATTATTCAGTTTGTAATATCACAGAGAAATTGTCTGGGTAGGAGATGGCATTAAAATTTGAACAAAATAACATTACAAAAGGGCATTTGGTGGCACAGTAGATAGTGTGTCAGATGTAGAATAAGGAAGACTCATCTTTGTGAGTTCAAATTCAGCCTCTGACACTTACCTGGGCAAATCACTTAACCTTGTTTGTCTCAGTTTTCTTTTCTCTAAAATGAACTGGAGAAGGAGATGGTAAACCCCTCTGGTATCTTTGCCAAGAAAACCCTAAATGGGGTCACAAAGAGTCAGATATGACTGAAAATGACTGAACAACAAAAATATCTCAGATGTTCACAATAAAGTGTATGGAAATGTTTCCATTATTCTTAGGAAGGTGGCACATGTAATTAGTCATCAGGAATAAAAGTAAGGAACCAAATTTGATCCTAGGAGGAAACTGTAGAAAGCGCTGATGCTAATAATACTTATTAGAAAATATTTAGAAAGCTAGATGAATATGGAAATCTGCACCGAATTTAATGGTATGGTGTGAAACTTAATGTTAACCATAGGTCTATATGCTTTAGATCAATGACCCCACACACACATCCTCCCACCCCAACACTTGAAATTTAAAATAGTTTTTTACCAAATTTTTCATTTTTACCAATATTTACCAAAACTATCAATTTCTTGCCACAGACTTGAACAGGAACCTATAGCTATAAAAAAAACCTGTACTGATGCAGGTGTAGGAACTATTTTCGGGGAACTAAGTTGGAGGCTGCATCTATTTTTTTTTCTGATTATACTTTAATGGTTTTGTTTTCACTAAAAGTACAATGAACCCAAATAGGGTCATGGAAAATAAAACCAAAAAACTGGAAAATAAACCAAAAATAAGGGCTAGATACCGAACTAGCTAAATAATCAAGAAATAAATGCATTGTAGAATTACATTATTTTAATTTTCTAGGCACATTTTCATGATATATTTTTAAATTTATGAATATGGTTATGGGACCTTATGCATATGAGGAATTAAAGTTCTTTAAGGCTATATGAAAAGGGGGTGAATAGTTTTATTCTTTGAATCACCATTTTGTGGATCAGAAAAATTAGTGCATTTGTATTGTTAATTTAATTTCTCTTTTTGTCTTTTTTTTTTTTCACTCCCTATCCCCATTCCTCTTTTTTCTTCCCAACACCAAAAATTCCTTTGCAGAAACACAAAGTAGACCTTTTCTACAAATTACGCCATGTAATGAATGAACTTATTGACCTTCGGAGACAGCTGCTCTCAGGTCACCTTACTCAAGATCAGGTGCGAGAGGTCAAGAGACATATCACCGTGCGCCTGGACTGGGGGAATGAGTAAGTATGATTACTACTTCAACACCTTCTCCAACTACTTTATAAGTATTAAATTGTTGTTGAATTTGCAAGGTAGCAAAGCTTCAAAGCTAGAGAATGACCCTTATTTTTTTTAATTAAATTTTATGTTTATTTTTAGTTTACATCATTCATTTCCACAAGATTTTGAGTTACAAATTTTCTCCCTGTCTTTCCCCTAACCACCACCCCAAAACAGTGATCCCCCTGTATAACCCATCCCCTAATCTGCTCTCTCCTATATCCTTCTCCATCCCCCTCCCACTTTCCAGTAGGGCAAGATGGATCTTCATATCCCAGTGCCTGTATATCTTATTTCCCAGTTGCATGTAAAAAAATTAGTAATAATTTTTTAACATTTTATTTTAAAACTTCGAATTCTAGATTCTTTCCCTTCCTCCCTTTGTCACTCTCCCTTACTGGGAAGATAAGCAATTCCATATAGGTTATACATGTGTAGCTATGCAAAACATTTCCATAGTCGATATATTGTGAAAGACTGATTATATTTCCCTCCATCCTATCTGGCCCCCCACTTGTTCTATACTCTACTTTGATCCTGTCCCTTTTCAAAAGTGTGTGCTTCTAGCTACCCTCCTCCCCAAACTGCCCTCCCCTCCATCATCCCCCCTTTCATCCCCTTCCCCCTCTACTCTCCTGTAGGGCAAGATACCCTATTTAGTGTGTATGGAGAATGACCCTTCTTACAGTGAATTTTTTGCTACCTCTAATAGTAAGTAACACTAGCTGTGTGACACTGGGGGAGTCACTTATCCCTGTTTGCCTCAGTTTCCTCATCTGTAAAATGAACTGGAAAAGGAAATAGCAAACCAAGTATCTTTGCCAAGAAAACGCTAAATGGGCTTGCAAAAAGTCAGACACGACTGAAACAACTAAACAAAAAAAAAATGCTAAATGAAACAACTGAGATAAAAGAAAGAGAGGGTGGGGAGAAGCTGGTGGGGCAGAGGATGCAGAGGATAGAACACCAGGCCTGGATTCAGGAAGACCTGCAAGGCACGTCACACAATGTCTGTCTCAGTTTTCTCATATGGAAGATGGAACTAATAATAGCCCTTACCTCCCAGGGTTGCTGTGAGGATCAAATGAGATCATAATTATATGTTTTCTGTTATTATTAATAACAAAATATTTTCTGTTATTAACTGGATGACCCCAGGCAAGTTACTAACCTCTGTTTGCCTCAATTTCTCCATTTGTAAAATAGGGATAATAATAACATCTGCTCCCTTCCAGGATTGTGGTGTGGATGAGATAAGATATATGGAAAGTGCTTGGCAAACCTTCAAGCACCATATAAGTGACATATGTGGGGATAAATATATATGCACATATTTATATTTATTTATGTAATATTGATATGTAGCACTTATAGTTTTATTATTATTATATGTTTACATTATAGTTTTGAGTGTTTAAATCTAGTTGTGCAATGAATGTGAATCTGAAGGAATTTCATAAATAGGGTCTTATGCTGCCAAATATTCTTTTTGATGTTCTGTTTTTTAAGTGTCGTTTATCTGTGCAGCAGTTGCAAAAAATTACTGGTGATGTTATCAAACCAAGTAAAATCTGAGACTGGGCCAGAAAGCCTATCCCAGGAGCTGCAGCCTTTTCCTTTTATTTTTCTATTGGTCTTGTAATCCTTGTACTTCTCTTTTAAATCACTCACCATGTGAGTGTGTCTTTATGAGGGAAACAGGGAGCAGTGGGAATTGGGGGGAGCACATAAATATTTGATTGGAAATTAATATGTAAGCAATTATCTCAAGTGAAAACTAATCCTAAGAGTTGGCTTGTGAACTCTATGTTTGTGATGCTTGCCGTATTCAGAGCCCAGGAGTTATAGATCTGAATAGTATGTACTTTCTTATAATCTTTCCCAAAGGATACATTAGGTGTACAAAATAATAAATAATGAGTTTTCCATGATACACCAGGTCAATCTTATTAATGAGGAGTCTGTTTTATTAGATAATTTTGAGCTTATATTGGCTAAAGGAGACCATGAAGAGAGAGTCAGCCAAAATTACCTTAAGGACTAAAGTAGACATAGTTAATTGGCATAATCATTTTCACTATATCAAGTGGAAGACAGGACAAGGAAGAAAATTCTGCCAAATACCTTGTTACTTTGATCTGTGATTCTCCTCCTAAAGTCATAATTGAGTGTGACAGTTCATTCCCCTACTTTCTAAAATAACACCATGCATGTCAATTTATAAATAAACTAGCTTAGAGAAAATCCTATAAGGTAGTAAAGACTGGAATATATTTAAATAATTTATATATTGTAAGATGAATACCATCCAGCACCTGTGTGTGAATTGTTTTCCTCTGGGCCCAAGGATGCAATTCATGAAGAAACTGGAAGGACAACTTCTATTGCTCTGGACACTAGAGGGTGATTACCTTCTCTCCACTCCCTACCCTGTTTCCAGGTAGAAACAGGACCAGAAGTTACATAGGACAAAGGGATGATATCTTTACATTGTGGCACACTCTTCCTCTTTTCCCTTCCTGTTTTCCTTTGTTTTCTCCATATGGACTTCCTTAGAGATGACCCACTGGGGACTGTAATGTTAATGGAATATAAGATCTTCCCCACCTGTTAATAGGCCTCATGTGGAGCCCATTAAGGGAAGCTTGCTTAGGGGAAACTTGCTTGTAGGAAGACTTTCACACCTTTCGTTAATTTCTAATTAGGCACTGAGTCAGGAGGGTTGTGAAGCTTCTGGCTCTGAAGAGGTATTTATACTCTGAGGTTAGCATTTTTGCTTTGGGGCTCATTCATTGGAAAGCTGTTCTTGTGATTTGACCAGAGGAAACTCTGGGTAGCCTTAAGGAGCCCCCACCCCCTCCCCTTTGAAGAACCTAGATGCTGGTGCTTCTCTCTCTGGTGACTATGTATGTATTGCATTGTTCTATCTGCTCATCTATGCCAATTTCTCAGATAATTAGAAGTCCTGTCTGTTGGTCTTGTATTTTCTCTATTTTCTTTGTTTGGATTTTTTCTAAAGTTCAGGGTACTGACTTTTCCCCTGAACTGATGAACATAATTAAAAAGATTGTTGACCCCATGAACAGCTATCTTTCCTAGTAAAACAGATCTAAGAATCTGTGCTAGTAGCCATCCTGGGTATGCCAGTGTGGTTGCTGCTACGGGGCAGAGAGGGAAGCTGGACTACCTTGAGAGTGAGCCAACCAGGGGAAAACCAGCAGATATTTTAATGTGCAATAGGTAAAGAAGAACAAAACAGAGGAATGTGTATGAATCCATGAGTTCATCTTATCTATAGTTTTTTTAAGTGAATATTAGATTTAATTTGGTAGTAACAAAGTTATCATGTTTTTGTCTTTGTATTTTATTGTTTTGTTGATACCCTTTTCTTTCTTCTTTTTTTAATCCCTATGCCTACCTTCTATCTCACCAACTCACCCCTATTCCAGAATAGAAACCCTTCACAAAGCAAATCCACATATGGGCCATGTTTGAAAATGATGTCTTTCTCTGATGTTCTTTCTGTAAGATCAGAGAAGGCAGGGACTGGTTCTTCTTGTATCTGTAGCACCTTACACATGTCCATGATGGATGTTTAGTTAGTGCTTGTTGATTAATTGATTTCTGCATCTCTAATTCATTACACAATTCCCTAGAAGTGAAAGATACGGAAGGCACTACTGATCACTGTACTCAACTTTAATTCTTTGGAGACTTGTCACTATACAGAATTATCAGAAGAATGTTTTTATTTCAAAGGTGGGCCTTCATCTCAAGAAGACCTTTAGATAATTAAAAGCACTGATCCAAAATATCCTGACTTTTTTTACCTATGGAGCTCCTGCCTGATCTCATAAGTAGTACTTAGGAGCCCCCAAAGAGGCAAAGACTCTTTTATCTACCTCCATTGCAGTACTAGAAAACAATGGCAAATAGGAGATCCTGTTGTTACCAATTAAAAATATTGGCAACATACATTTTCTAATAACACTATGGATTCTAAGTCTCTGCCCTCTCCTACTACAAAGAGTAAAAGTTTCAAATGCAAAATCAGTGGTTTCTGAGGAACAAATAAATCATAACTCCTTTGTGCTGTCATTTTTCATTTTTCCCACCAATACATCTGAAGATAAGAAAAATCTATAAAACCAGACTTTTCACAGTGTAATTTATAGGAAAATTGTCAGCCAACAAATATTTTATTAAGTACTTACTATGCTATACCCTAGCAGTTCAAAGAAAGGCAAAAACATATAGACCCTGTGCATAAGGAACTCACATTCTAATGGTAGGAGCAACTATATGGGAAAGTACTAGTAATCCCAGGGACTGGGAAAGGCCTCCTGCACAAAGAGGTATTTGAAGTGAGTCTTGAAGGAAGCCCAGGGAAGTTAGTACATGAAAGTTAGAATGGATAGAATCCCAGACATCAGTGACAGCCAGAGAAAAAACCCAGTTGAGAGATGGTGTGTCAGCAATAAGGCCATTGTTACAGGATCATGGTGTACGGGAGAGTTTAGGAGAGAAAAGTACAAGACTGGAGAGGTAGGAAGGGGCCAGGTTTTGAAGGGCTTTAAGTACCAAATAGTTTGATTTTTGATCCTAGAGGTAACAGAGAGCCTGGAGATTATGGATGAGAGAGTGGCGTGGTTAGCCGTGCTCTTTAGGAAAATCACTTTAGCACCTAAATGGAGGAGGAATTCAAGTGGAAAGAAGAGATTTGAGGCAGGGAGACCAAAGCTATTTCAATCTCCTAAGCATGAGATGATGAGAGCTTCGTCAGAGTTGGTGGTCATGTGAGAGAAGAGAAGGAAAAAGATACGAGAGATGCTATGAAAGTAGAGACAAGAAGACTTGGCCACGTATGCAAAATGTGGCATGAGTGCGAGAGGAAATCAAGTAACACCAAGGTTTTGGCCCTGGCTGGTGAGCAGTCTGATGGTACTTTGACTGATAATAGGGAAGTCTGAGATAAGAGAATGTTGGGGGTGGGGACAGGAGATAATGAGTTCTGTTTTGGACATATTTCAGTTTGAAAAGGCTACTTTGTCTTTTGAGTTTGAGATCTTTAAGAGATGATATGGAACTGGAGCCCAGGAGAGAGAGTAGGACTGGATATATAATTTGGGAATGATTTGCATAGAGATGATGAATGAATCCCATTGGAGGTGATGAGATCACGTTTAGTGGTTGTGGCATAGAAAACAATCCAGCAAAGGAAACTGAGAAAAAGTAGTCATAAAGGTTGGAAGGGAGTGAAGAGAGGGCAATGTGATGAAAACCTAAAGAAGAGAGAATATCCAGCAGTGACACAGGTTACAGAGAGGTCAGAAAGGATAACGAATGAGAAAAGGCCATTGGACTGGCATTTAAGAGATCATTAATGAGTTTTTCCTGTTATAGTTTGGTCAGGAGTTCTGATACTGAGAAAATAAGTGACTGCAACCTGACTTGTATTTGTTTACTTACTTATTTGTAAAGTTATAGAATCTATCTACAAGTCTAATTCAGCACCAAGTTTAAATGTTGAAGACTGTAACAGGTACAAGCCTGCACTTGTAGATGGGATTACTTCATAGTTGCATCTTTGTGAGAGCAGACATTGTAGGGAGTTGAAAAAATCTTTGAAGCTGTATACAGAAATTTCAAAAAGTAAAAGTAACAAACTTTATTTTCTTCAATATCTGCCTATATTCATGCCTGGCTTCATTCCTGACTTCCTGGGCTTCTTTGCCTTGCCCTCTTGCCCTGACCCCCTTCCTAGCTTCCTTTTTTTATATATTGTCTTCTCCAATTAGAATTTTATTTCCTTGAGGAAAGAAACTGTCTTCTTTCCTTACATTCGTATTTCCAGTTCTTGGTCCAGTGCCTGACACACAGTGGGCACCCAACAAATATGTTTTCTGTCTCTAAAAAGTATTTCCTTTCTTAATCAAGTTTTTCCTTATGCCATAATCTCATAAGTATAATGATTCTTCATAATTAAATACAAATGAGTTGTGTTAGCCCATTAATATTATCTGACGCATCAAAATAGATGCCTCTGATATTTTATGATGTTACTTTCTCAAAAAAATAAATAAATAAGATTTCACATGGAAAGTGCATGAAAGAAAGAACTTTGTATCCATTTATACACACAGGCATCTCTTTGAAGGCTGTAGTTAAACTAAAATTATGTATTGCCAGAGAAGAAATATGCATTTTCCAGAAACATTGAAAATTGGAATTAAAATAATCTCAGAGCCTTTGGTACCCCACACTACAATCCAAAAGTTCAAAATGGTGACCTCAGACACTTACTAGCCATGTGACCCTGAGCAAGTCACTTAACCCAGATTGCCTCTAAAAAATCAAAACAAAAGTTCAAAAAGGAACTACGAGATGGGGGCACAGAATTAAGGCTGGAAGGAACCTTGCACATAATCAAATCCAACCCCTCAATTTTAAAGGTCAGAAAAAAAAGACACAAAGCTCTTAACTGATTTGCCCAAAGTCATATAGGTTCTAAGTGGCAGAGCTAGAGTTGAGAAACAGAAGTTATGCAGTGATTCAATGCACCAAATGCACTATGCCAATGGACAAATGTATTTATTTGAGGAATGGCTTAATGAGCAAAGGAATTTAAGGGATCTAGGGGTCAATAGAAGAATAGTAATGATTCACATTTATATAAACTTAACAAGAATTTTTCCACCCAAACAGCCATTTTGGGTAGATAGCACAAATATCATCCCCATTTTACAGATGAGAACACTGAAACTCAGAGTTCAGAGAAGTTTTGACTTGTCCAGAGATATACAACTCTAAGTAGCAAACAGATCTTAAACTCTGTCTCCAACCCACTTTTGACTCTCTGTATAACTTCTGCCTTTAAGTAGCATATTTGAACACAATTACCTATAAGTTCTTAACTTTAAGCCATATTTTGAGTGTATCTAGTAATAATATAACTCACAAAATATTGAAATATTTTTAAACTATTGTTTTTTGTTAGAAATGGAATGTGAATTCCTTAAAATCCACAATGACAAAAAAAATACAAACAGAAATAAGCGAAACAGGGTGGCTAGGTGGCGCAGTGAGTAGAGCGACGGCCCTGGAGTCAGAAGGACCTGAGTTCGGATCCGGCCTCAGACACTTAAGGCACACAAACAAAAACCTAGCCGTGTGACCTTGGGCAAGTTACTTAACCCCAATTGCCCTAAAAGGGGCGGCTAGGTGGGGCAGTGAGTAAGAGCGGCCGGCCTCAGAGTTGGGATGACCCGGGATTGAAACCGGCCTCAGAAAATGAGCACCCACACATAAATAATGATTAGCCGTGTAACCTTGAGCAAGTTACTTAACCCCAATTGCTTAAAAAAAAAAAAGAAAGAAGCGAAACAAGTGTTATTTTTAGTTTGAAGCTGAAAATAAAGAGAAAGCCTTTATCATCTTCCCAAAGTAACCACAGAAGAATCAGTTAACTGAATTTTAATATCCCAGGAAATCTTACCTAAACACTGTGGGATTTCATTACACAAGGCCTTTTTTAGGCAGACAACGCTGTCCCAAACCATGTGGAATAACTGAGTGAAAAGAAAGAGGTCAGGAACTGGGTGTAAATAGGAAGTGGGAGGGAAATTATAACTTAATTACTTAGTGGTACTAAAGAGCTGCTTACTCGAGTCTCATAATGAAGTTCCCTTGCAGATCTTCTAAAATAAAGACATATATATTTCATACTTAAATCTATGAAAGGTGAGGAAAGTATGACCTGACTAGATGTTCCTGATATAATTCTTATGTAGCTAGCTAGCCATTCTTTCTCCATAAAGCCCATGATGAATGAAAGTTTTCAGTGCCACTCATGGGTCTTTATCTTGCATGTTTAGTAAATAGACAGATAGATAGATAGATAGATACACACATATATATGTGTGTATATATGTATAGATAGATATTCCTTAGAAAAGAATATTAAATGCCAAAATGCCCTGCAATCAGTTTGCAGGTATGGCCCATGCTGTATCTCTATTTTTGTATCAAAGCACAGAACTGTATCTTCCATTTTAACTCCAGCCACAAAAGCTTGCTGCTACTGCATATTTTGAATTTATGTATTGCCACTCTTGTAAAGCAGCCTTATAAATGAGTCTAATAAATAAGTCAGCCCATACACATTTCTGGCAGTGATAGCAGAATGTCCAAGGAAATAGTCTTTCCCAGTAACCCCATACAAATAGTAGGTGAACGACTATTCACGAGCGTTGTTTTTTTGTAAGTATTATTCTTACTTCACAGCTGGGAGAACCAAGGCATGACCATTTTGTTTCCATCTCAATTCCATCAGTCCTGAGTTTTAGCCTAATGTTTCATCTGTTAAAATGTGCTGTCATGGGGCAGCTAGGTGGTGCAGTGAATAGAGCACCAGTCCTGGAGTCAGGAGGACCTGAGTTCAAAACTGACCTCAGGCACTTAACACAAAACTAGTGATGTGACCTTAGGTGAGTCACTTAACCCCAATTGCCCTACCTTCCCACCTCCAAAAAGAAAAAAAAGTTTTTTTTTTATTTTAAATGTGCTGCCATTAGAGTTGGTTTCTACAAATTTTTCATAAATGCTCCAAAGATGAAGAGATCGCGTCTAGTATTCTTCCTGCTGCTGCATTCAGTGAAACTTGTTTTGGCTTGTTGAGTACTGATATTGGAGCCAAGGGCATGTTCTGTGACTGAAGAGTTCTCAAGTGAACCTTTACTGTTTTTGAAACTTAATACCATTTTTACAGATGATCTTCAAGGGAGATTGTTTTATGTATACTTTCTTTTTCTATGTATCCTTTCTTAGCAAGGAACAGTTGGATATGGCCCTTATAACAGATATTTGAATTTGAGATGAATGAGAGAGAAAAAAAAGAATTCCTTGCACTCATAAAATTTATAAGCTAAGACAGAAATGTTAGTTTATATTCTTGTGTAGCAAGACATTGACAAGGGATGAGCCACTAACTTGCCCTTCCTTGGACTTTAACTTAACTTCAAGAGTATACTAACTAGCAAGAGAAAGAAAAAATCCTGATTATAATGATGATTGCCTCAATGATAGATATGGAAAACTTTCATTTATTGGGCTACATGTGCCATGGCACTAAATTCCATAAACAGTGAAGGTTAACTTAAGAACTCTTTAGTCATAGAGTGTGTGCCTTGGCTCCAATATTGTTATTTAGACTGATCATAAGGATCGTTACACACTGCATCAAAAAACCATCCCCTCTAATATTCTGACTCAAGTCATTGTGCTAGAATTTTTGACTTCCTGATTATAACATTCAGACTTTTCCAAGTGTGTGTTTTATGTCATCCCATAATTGGAGAATAATTGTGAAATAAAACTCTTCCAAGAATTCAGGTCTTCAAAGCAAGAAAGCTATTGAATGAGAATATTACTAGATTTTTATTGTTCCACTAAAATATTAATGACTTAGAACACAATTTTTGAAGCCACGGGTCTAAAGCTATTTCAAAGAAATCAAGAGCAGCAGATTAAAGAAATGGAATGTGGTCCACAGCTGCTCTGAGAATTAGATCCTAGAGGTACAAAAACAGAATCTATAATCAGCCATCTCATTTAAATGTGTCAAGGGAACTCAGCACTGACACTGGATCTAGTTTTATCTTTAAAATAATTTGCCTGATTTTCAATATCACTTTTTGCCAATAACTTATAATGTAATAATAATAATAATAACATAAAGTCATACCTTTCTTAGAACTTTAGTGTTGGCGAAACACTTTCCTCATAATTCTTCAAGGTAAAAAGTGTAAGTATTAATGCTCCATTTTACAGATAAGGGCAAAAAAAGAACTCAGTGAAGAAATTACCTTCCCATGGCCACTAAGTTTCTTCTTGTAGTTTATAGCTAGTAAATGTTAGAATGAGGACTAGAGCCAAGGTCTTCTTGATTCCCAGGTTTAACCCTGTTTCCACTACACTATGTCTCAACTCTGTTTATGAGGCTAATGGTAGATTATTGCCCCTTTCATCATGAAAATATCACTAATAATTTCTGCACTTTGGGGAAGCACTTAGTCACCTTTTAAAATAAGTGAAAGGTATTTTTGCACAGAAAGAACCTGTAGCATTAGAAATGCAAATATCTGTTAAAAGTAGACTGTAGTGTTTTGTTCTCCTTAGTAATATCCTATCACATAGTGTTAGCAACACTGACTGGTTGGCATTAGTGTTGGTGTTAACCTTTAGCAACCTGATGATGCATGAATTCCTCAGTATAAATTTGATAGGGATAAAAATACCTTCTATCTCCCATGATTTCCTTATACAATAATTAGTAAAGTTCACTGTGTCATCTAGTTGCTAATGAATTGTGTGATAGGAAGAGCAATGGAAAGTTCCTCCTCATAATGTTATTCATCAAGTTCAGCTTATTTCTTACCCAATGATTCTGTTAAATTCCTGATAGCCCCATGACATACATTATAGGGAATGAGGGAGAAATATATTGTGTTTTTTTTATAAGTACCAGGCCCTGGTACTTACAGAAGCTTACAGTTTTATTGGACAGACAAGAAGGTATGCTTCTCCATCCGTCATCTATGGGTTCTTTCTGCTCACCCTATCAACTGTAAGACCTGTCAGACCTTTCCCACCTCCCCTAGTTCCCTAGGTATGAGAAAGCATCTTTTATTTATAAGAACTCCATAATACATCCTCATAAGTACAGGGCAGTCAAGTCACATGCATATTAAACATATGTGAATTCAACTTTATGGCTGCCACAGAAAGAAAGAGATAATAGTTTGACTATTGTGTGCCCATTCTCTACTATGAGTATATATCCCAGAATGTGAAGGTGAAATGAGAAGCATTCCTATGACCTCCACCACACTGTGTGAAGCCAAGGTCTCTTCTTCATCATATCTAAAAATTTGCTATTAATTCAGACGGTCTAGGGCAGTGAGGGATATAGGGTACTAGATTTGGAGTCAGGAAGACATGAATTTAAATCCTGCTTCTGACATCTGGGCAAATCACAACCTCTCTCAGACAGTCTGTTTCCTCATCTGTAAAATAAATATAATAAGAACACTTACTTCACAGGGTTGTTGTAAGAATCAAACGAAATACATGTAAGATATTCTGCAAAACATCAAGCCCTTGTAAGTATTATCTTTAACTAACCTTTTTAATCTGCTTAGGCTGGGAGAGGGGAGGTAATCTTAGCTAGCCTACCTAGCATTCCTGGTTGACTAGAAATCCCCTACCTTTGACTTCTTTGTGTTCCATCTTGCCTCCTGGTGAGACAGGAAAAAGAAACAAATACATAGTGATATAATCGCTTTCAAATTTCATCAATTTATGTGTGAAAACTTTTCAAGAATATTTTCCCCTGGTCATCAGTCTTCCTTACATCTAAATCTTTGCCTATGTTTTTTTTCTCTTTTGGTAGGTATCTTGGTTTCCTTTATCTACTGATCAATAGCTAATCTATGTCCCCCATGAAAAATAAAATTTCGATTCAGTTATTTCTATTAGAACTAGCCTAGATTCTGTTATTTTCTGATACCAGTTACCTTAATAACTACCTTATTTTAAAGAGACCTTAGCACATTTCCAGCTGTATCTGTTTAGAGATACCATACTGAAAAATTGTTCTAAATCACTAATAATTAGAGAAATGCACATTAAAACAACTCTGTGATACCACCCCATACCTCTCAGATTGACTAATGTAACAGAAAAGGAATATGGCAAATGCTGAAGGATGTGGGGAAATAGGTGCACCAATGCATTGTTGGTGGAGTTGTAAACTAGCCCCACTATTTTGTAGAGAAATTTGAAACTATGTCCCAAAAGCTATTAAACTGTGCATAACTGCAATACTGCTTCTAAGTCTATATCCCACAGAGATCAAGGGGGAAAGGAAAAGAAAAAGGGAAATGATTTATAGCATCTCTTTTGTAGTGGCAAAGAATGAAAACTGAGGTAATGCCCTTCAACCACAGAATGTCCAAATGAGTTATAGAAAAGAAGGTGATGGGATATTATTATACCATAAGAAATAAGAGGATGGTTTCAGAAAAACCTAGGAAGATTTATATGAACTGATGCAAAGTGAAGCGAATATAACCAGGAGAACAATTTACACAGTGACAGCAATATTGTAAAGATAATCAACTATGAAAGTCTTAGTAATACTGATCAATACCAGCACCTGCCGCAGTTCTAAAGGACTCATGATGAAAAATACTATCCCCCTCCAGACAGAACTGATAGAATCAGAGTGCAGAGGGAAGCATATTTTTCTCTTTGTTTCTTTTTCTTGGTTTTATCTTTTTTCCTAGAACATGGCTAATGCAGAAGTATTTTTCACATGACTTCACATATGTAATGGATATTATATTTCTTGCCTTCTCAATGAGTGGGAGAGGAGTGGGAAGAGGGAGAGATTTGGGAACTGAAAATAAAATTGGAAAAAAAGACACCATACTTATGGGTATTTTTAGTGCTTTTCCAAAGGTAATTTTGATACAGGCAATTTCCACCCTTGTGCTGACTTTAGAACCTAACCTACCCTGCAAATATGTGATTCCACTGTAGTAATTTTTAACGCAGATTTTCTGAAAGTGCTAAAACTACATATGGCCAAGTCTCTGTGAGGGAAATTATGCCAATATTAATGCAAATAGATTGAAAATGAATTAAGTTTCTCTAAAACCTCCATATTGGTTTAACAACTTTATGTAGTATTCTTAACATGTTTCATTTTGTAACAGATTAACTTGGTCCTTCTGCAGTTTTCTTATATGGTGAATAATCTTATGCATAGCAGAGCCCAGTCAATAGTTTTATAAGAGTGAAAAAAAGAAAGCTATAGTGAATTACTGATTGCTAGCCTACTACAAACTCAATCTTAAGACATTCAAGGAATCTGCTGTAAAAATGTCATCAGATGAATAATTAAACTGACATTACAAGGAGAAATAGAAGTATTTAGTTACTGACATTTTATCAGTCACAAAATCCCTGACCCCATTTGCTGAGCAAAGCTCTCCTGTAATTCTAAGGCAAATTCAACTCAGCATTGTCAACAAGAAGTTTGAACCTCTGCATCCCAAGGGACATAGTATATGGAGTCCCTTATATGACCACAGAAAATAGGTAGATAGAATTGGGGATATATTGTGTGCTTCATATGTTTCTCTCTCTTTAATAGGCATTTGGGCCTGGACCTAGTTCCTCGAAAGGACTTTGAAGTGGTGGATTCTGATCAGATTAGTGTCTCCGATCTCTATAAAATGGTAAGAAATCTAAGAGAAGACATTATTCTAAGGAACTCCAGAGGTGCTGAAGGAGACCTGGAGAACCACTTGTACAAAGACCTGGAGGCAAGAGACTAAATGTCACATATAGGGAATGACAAGCAGTCTAGTATGACTGAAATAGAGAAATAAGACCAAAATTGTAAGCAGGGAAGAGGCAGATTATGAAAAATTAAGATTTTTGTATTGTATCATAAAAATAATGGGGAAACACTGAAAATTTTTGGTAGGAGAATGAATTTTTCAGATCTGTGTTTTAGGAATATTGATTTGGAAGCTCTCTGGAAGAGTTTTTAGAGGTAGGGAAAGACTAGAAATGTAAAGGAAAGTTAGGAGGCTATTATAGTCATCCAGGTGAGAGGTAATGTGGGCCTGAACTGAGGTAGAAAATGAGTAAGTGAAGAGGACCAAGAGGAGAGATGTTGTGGGGGTAGAATGATAAGATCTGGAAATTTATTGGATATGGGGGGAAGAAAAGGGGAGAGTTGAGAATGACTCAGAGGTTGTGAAACTTAGTGACTAGAAGGATGTTTGTGCCCTCACCAAAAATATTGGGACCTGGAATAAGGATAGGTATGGAAGAAAATAAAAATTCTGTTTTGAATAGGTTGAATTTGAGATAGTTTTAGAATATCCAGGTGCAACAGTCCAGCAGATCGTTGGTAATACAGAGCCAGAGTTCAGGAGACACATTAGAGATGGATATAGATTTGGGGAGTCATCTGCACAGAGATGGTCATTATATCCATGGGAGCTGATATGATCACAAAGGAAAATAATAAAGAAAGAAGAGGGCTCTGGACAGACCTTTAAGGGATATCCATACTTAATGAGTAGGAAAATTAAGATGATCCAAAAAATGAGACTGAAAAGGAATAGTCATGCAAGTAGGAAGATAACCAAGAGAAACCATGTTACAGAAACCAAGGGAGCAAAGAATGTCCAGGAGGGAGGGCATGGTTGAAATGATAAAAGGTACAGAAAAGTCACATATAATTAAGACTGAACAAAGACCCTGGACTTCTTAGTCATGAAATCATTGATGACCTAGGAGAGAAAAGAAGTTAGGCAATGGGAACAACAAATATATATGATCATTTCTTAGAGTATGGCTATGAAAAATAGAAGAAATGTTGGACCTACCACCCAAGGGGATGATACAGTCAGTTGGAGAATTTTTAAGGATAGGGGAGATATGGGCATGGTTTTAGGTAGTAGGTAAAGAGAGGGTGAAGATGAAAGAGAGTGAATAATTAGTGGATTTTGGGAGGGGATGGGAGATGAGAGCGGAAAGGATTAAAAGTAGAATCAGTTGGAAGAGTCACCTCTTCCTCAGAGAATGGAATGAAGGAGGAGAAAAAAGGTTTCAAGTAGACAGTGTGGAGATTGGGATAATTATGGAAATATAAAAAGATTGCCTTTAAACCAGTTGAGATTAGATAACATAAAGCTGTAGGCAAGATATATGACTCTTCTCCATGGTGTTCAGCAGCCTATGAATGGGATTAGAGAAGGGTGATGATGGAGGCAGACCTAGGATTTGGCAAGGCATAAATGTTGAAAGGTTAAGGGAATAAGGGATTCAAATGTAAATGATAGTGTATGATTTGCTAGACTATAGGGTCAAGGGAGGAAAGAGGGGAAAGAAAGGGAAGAGATATAGTGAAGGACTGATGGACTGGAAGAATGAGAAGTAGAAGGGCTGATGATAAAGATAATGAATAGATTTAAGAGAAGTTAGAGAGAGGAAGAGATGAAAGGATGAGAGACCTCAAAGGGTCAGAAAAGTAAATTCTGGATTATGGTGGTAGAACAATTCATGAGAGTCACTATATATAAAAACAAATATTCAATAAAACTTTAAAGTAACTTTTCAGATTCCTTGTAGAAATATACAGCAATGCTATCCTTATGGAATCCCCCTGATTACCAACTGAGTAGCCCTGTCAAGAGGAAATTAGGTTAGTCTGACATATTCTGAGTTTAACATGGTCTTTCATTAATCAGCATTTCCATTCCTAAAATGCTCAAAACCAGCCCATAAACAGTGACACGTAGCCTATGGTTTGAAGACTTGACCCTATTTTTTTCCCTCAAATATCACTAGCTGTAACAGAACAATAAGCTGTGCTATCATAGGCTCCTTAGTGTGGAATTTGTCTAAGCTTGGTGACTTGACCATGGCAAGAGCAGACATGTGTGCTCATACCATCTCACTTGTCTCAAGTTTGAATTCCTTCTTAATCTTCATATTATTTCTCCCAATTCCAAGATTGGCCTTCTTCATAGAAACAAAAAGCAGAATAGCTAAGGAGCCCTGCTTTCTCTATGTTATAATCTTCCTATCTACCTGTAGAACTGGTACTGTGCCTTCTTTGCTCTTCCTCTTTCTCCAGACATAATTTTTTAATCCCTTTTTTGTTGTCTTTTTGTTTGTTTGTTTGTCTCCAGCCTCAGCCCATTCTTTTACAATCCTGACACCACTATTATAGGCTCTTATTATCCAACTGTGTTCATCTTCAGTCACCTGCCTGGCTTCCCTCCTCACTACGGCTTTTTAAAATATATTGGTTGACGAGTTTCCTGTGAATCTGCAACTGCCTCTTCAGACAGTTCCTCCTTTTCTTCTTCATCAGAATTATTTTCATTTATGTCATTAGAATCCTCCTTATGTGCCAACTTTCCCTGTAAAACTTTAGACAATGGGATTTTACCTATGCTTTTCCCCCAAGGCTCTGAATTCTGTTGTCCCAAAATCTAGAAGGTGTATCATATTTTCTGTTTTACCTTCCTCATATATCACAAAAGGTAAAGCTACCAGTTCTGTTTCATTGGTCATGATCTAGCTTAGTTCCCTTCAGAGTTCTCTCACCTTTTAAGGAATGCAACTATCATTAAAGTAAGTCTAATAAAGAGCCCTGGGTTTGTAATCAAAGAACCTGGGTTCAGATCCTGCCCCAGTTGCTTTTACTACTGTGACCTTGGGCAGATCACTTCACCTCCCTGTGCCTCAGTTTTCTCAACTATAAAATGGTGGTAGATTGGACAAAGTAACTACCAAGGTCCCTTCCATCTCTAAATTTCTAATTCTCTTTAAATTAGAAGTGAAAGTCAGTTTAAGACTTTCACCATCTTTTTGTATGACCAAGATAAAAATGGAGAACAAGAGAGTTCGGAGGTATGATTATAAAAAATTAAATAGATTTTGCACAAATTGCTCAGTCAGAATGATGCATACAATTGCCAGATGAAGTTACTATATTAGATGTTTTTGCTACTTATTTTTCTTTGTCATAAGAGAAGGTTCAAACTGCATGAAGGGAAAGGACTCCCAGAAGTTACTATGATCTAAAAATATAGTGCATGACTAAAAAAAAATTAAAATAAAAGCAGAGACAAAGCTTATGACCCCTAATTTCCAACGGAACATCCCACCCAACACCTCCCTATGAAATGCCTCCATCCTACTCCAAAAAGCCTATATGGACCTCATAGTTCTCAGTTCCCTTACTACATGTCCCGATAAAGACTTAAGTTTACTGTGGTACACTTATAGCCATCCCATTTTCCCTTGAGTTCCAGCTTCCCATTGTCTTTTTGCAATAGGTAGAATTCTCTTTGCTACCATTCTTTTTCAAAGCAAGAAGTAAGGCAAATTAACAATCATTTATTAAGGGCCATTGCTAAGCACTTGGGAAATGCAAAAGAAGGTAAAACAGTCTCTGTCCTCAAGAAATTTATCATCTCAGTGCAGAGACAATTTACAAACAACTGAGTAAAAACAAGACATATACTGGAGAAATTATAGATAATCTTAACGGGAAGGCAACAGTGTTAAGGCAGGAGGCTTCTCACAGAAGGTCGGATTTTTAATTGAGACTCAAAGGAAGGCAGGGATGTCAGGAGGAGGGAGAGCATTCCAGGAATGGGGGGTAGACTATGAAAATGTAAGGAGTCAAGAGAGAAAATATCTTATGTGGGAACATCAAGGAAGCCAGTGTCTTTGGATCATTGGGAGTGCTGCATGAGATCAGAAAGGTGAGAAGGGTATAAGATTGTAAAGCAAAACAGAGGACTTTATATTTGATTATTATTAAATAAAGGAATATTAGACTTCAAGGCCATGAAATGGAATACTGATAGGTGGTGGCAAAATCAAGGATATGGCCATCTCTATATGTAACTGAAGTGAGGTAGGGCGGTGGGCCAGGAGAGATAAGCAAGTTGAAGAACTGGGAAGTTAGAGTGTTTGAAGGACTATCAATGTGTATGTTGTAGTCACCTGTTATAAGGCCTTCTATTGGTGAAGAAAGGCTATGAGCCAGGCACTGAACTTGGTGAGGAAGGAAGGAGAGTATCTGGATGGAGGGAAGAAAATAGCTACCAGAATCAACTTACAGATAAATATAGATGGGGTAATAAATGTGGATTGAGTGAACCTCAGAGAAAGGGAGGTTACTGAGTAGTGGTAGTAGAGGGAGCCTCTAGGAGACTGGGGGAAAAAATGGTCATGCTTTAGAAGAAATAGAAAAAAATAGGAGTCACAAAATAAGCTCCAGATGGCTATATTACTTAGTTACAAAAGGTCAGATCATAAACAAGTTAGAGATACAAAGAAGAAAATTCTATTTGAAACTATGGATAAAGGATTAGAGTGGATCACAGAAGTTAAAATAGACAATTTTTATTATATAAAATATAAAACTTTTTGCATAAACTAATCCAATTTAGTAAATATTGGACAGGAAGTAATTAACTGAAGGGAAAAAATATTTGCAGAAAGTTTATCTAGGCTATATATGGAACTGATTTAATTATATTAGAATAAGAATCATTACCTAATTGATAAATGGTCAAAGGATATGAACATATAGTTCTCAAAGGAAGAAATCCAAGCTATGTAAAGCCATATTAAAAAATGATCCAGAACCACTAATAATGAGGTAAATAAAAAATGAAAGCAACTCTGAGCTTTCCCCTCACACCCATCAGACTGGCAAAGCTTACCCAAAATTACAAATGGTGAAAGGGCTGCAGGGAAACTTGAAGAGTTGTGAATTATTCCTGTCATTCTGGGAAGCAACTTGGAACTGTGCCCAAAAAGCTACTAGACTGTTCACACTCTTTGACCCAGAAATACCACTACTAGGCCTATACTCCCAAAGAGATTACAGAAAGAGGAAAAGGACCCATATATTTGAGTACTTGTAGCAGCTCTGCCACTCTCAGATGAGAGTAGGTACTAGAGATGATTCCAGTACATTGGAGGGGATTATTCTTCCATAACCCCAGATAATCAAGATAATCAGTCAGGTCATAGAGTGCATATACTTGTAGCATCCACATGAGTTAGTTTTGATACCTATTAAAATCTCAGGTCTTTGAGTGTGGGGACTGTCTTGCTTTTGAAGGGTGGAGTGGGGGAGAATGTGTACATGTCTGTGTGTGTGTCCATATGGAACTATGTATACCTTGACAATGGTATTTTCTGAGATGTATATGAGAGGGGGGAGTTGTAGAGAGGAGGGGAATTATGGTCAATCCATGTATTTAGACCGCTGTGGTAACTGATATATAATATAGGTATTGTAGAAAGAATTATGCTGAAGTAAAAATTAAGGCCCCAAGGAACTCGAATATCACACTGGGCTGGGAAGGGATTTGTTATTCAGAAAACAAACAACTGCTAATTGACTGAGCGATTGCTCTCTTTTCTTTCCCTAGCACTTATCTAGCCGGCACAGTGTACAACAAAGTACATCCCAGGTAAGCTAACTTTAAACACACACACACACACACACACACACACACACAAAGCCTCTTATCATGTCTAGTCGGCTGCCTTCTTAAAAGACATGAAAATGCATCGGGAAATAATTGGCTTCCTGTTGGAAGTCATCTTTTATCTTCCGATCCATGACCCATAAAGCAACTGACCTTTGAGTGGGTCAGCACCATCAAGGATTGGGTTCCATTGGGTTCCCTGCCTGAGACTCCAGACTCTCATGGGCAGCCGATTGGCAGCTACTTAAGAACAGTACATAATCCCTTGGCAGCCTTGTGCCCACTCCACAAAAGCTATCCCTTTCTCCTCATAGCACTGGGAACTCCTCAGGTAGTCAGAGGCTGGTAAGGTCACCCTTTTTATGAATATATAATAGCTTCATAATTTCAGCTCCAACCTACCTTTGAAATTAGCTATCCAAAAGCAGCCTAGGGGAAATGGTTCTTTAATACATGTTTCCCCAGTTAGACTACAGATTCACAGTGTACCCTGGAGAAAATGCTGTACCCTCCTTAGCTGTCCATGCCTCCATTTGTAACATGGAAATAATAACAACTGATTTTACCTACTTGATAGGAATAGTGTAAGCGTAGAAAAAAGGTAGTACCAAAGTACATTCTGAACTTTACACAGAGTACAGAGTGAAATCATTTGATATGGGAGGGACATGATCTGTATCAGCAGATTTGGGGGTGTTTACTATGTATTCCAAAAGTCAATCCCCAGAAATTCTTTCTCTGAGAGGGATTAGTAACAGAGCACCATCAACCTTAAACCAACCTCTTAGCTTCTAGTCCCCTGCCTGCCTGCCTGATTGCCTTATTAATATACATGATATGACCAAAATGACCAGACACCAACACCCTCAACAAATACTCCAAACAGCACCATCTATTCAAGGCGCTGACACAAATCTAGAACCTGGTTCAGTAGTAAGAACCCCCACGTTCTCTTCCATCTGAAATATCCAGTTGCCAACAGCAACCCAGTGACTCGTATTTTATATTTTCAATTGTCTTCATTGCTATCGTTCCTTTTTGCTCTTTTTTATTTCTAGGCTTCATCTTTTTGACCTTTTGACCTTCCCATTCTTTATATTACATTCTTAAGTGATGATATTAATTGGTTTCCTTGCCACATTAGTACAGACCCTAATCAGTGTTATTTATCCCCTCATGGCTAACAGGCAGTATCTTTTGCCCGTGCTTTAAATGAAACTGAAATGAATGCAGCCATATTTTTAGCAATAACAGATCCTTTAATCTGCATGCCCCTTTATTAAAAAAGAGTCTCATTGTCAGGGATGTTATTATAGCTTCATTTAGTATTATCTCAAGCGAGATAATATATATAAAAGTCTTTGAAAAGTCTAAAGAACTGTGCAAACACAAGGATTATTCTAAGGGGTTATTTTAGTTAACTTTCACTAACCTATCCCAATATAGAGGAATTACAAAGTATTATCAGAATGTGTTTGCACAGGTTTCTGTAAGGACTGATACCTTCTAAGCAAGTTTTAACATCCTAACTATAGATATGTAAATGAAAATGAGATTTTTTTTCTACTTTATCAGAGCCCTACATGTTAAAAAGAAAGCTAGTAAAATATCCAGTTTGTGACCAAGAGCTCTGGGTTCTAGTCTCTGCTAAAATCCTAGCTAGCTCTAACACTAGAATTCTATCATCTTTGCTCATTCATGCATATTCACAAAATGAAATTGGCTTTATACCAATAAATAATAATAATATATCAAAACATGGAGGAGGAGAAAGATGGAAAATATATGAGAATTTTATTAAAAATTGAAAATATTTCCCTGCAATAATTCATTTAACAGACATAAATGAATGTAATTCACCTTTGTCCCTGGTTAAGGGGGCATTGACACCAAGGCTTACTTCTTTATTGTAATTCTCAACTCTTCATTCTCCGTTGTTCCACTTAACCAGTCAGTGGCCAAACTTTGCCATTTATTTCTCTATGACATCATATATGCATGATATTATATATTATTACAACCATTATGTTATATCATATTATTATATTTATGCTATATACTATTACATATATCATATGTCTGTATATTACACACACATATGTGTGTATAATATATATTAATAAATATGTATATATATTTATCCCCTTCTTTTTATTTACATAACCACCACACCTCATTCAGACCTGCATCACTTTTACCCCAGCTATTGCAGTAACCTTCTAATTCACCGTTCCCCCAAGACTCTCTCCACAGCTGCCAAAGTGGTTTTCCCAGAGCACAGGTCTGACTATGTTACTCCCTCACCCCCAACTCAGTTAATTTCAAGGCTCCCTATTACTCCTAGGATCAAGTTTTCTCTCTTCTGTTGGGCATTTCTAGCTCCTCACATTCTGACCCCTCTCTACCTTCCAGTCTTTTACACATTACTCCTCTCTACAAATTATCTGAATTGGCCATACTGACCTACTTGCCTTTCCTTACATATAACTGTCTCTGTACTTTTGTACTTTTGTCCCCTACCTCTATGCCTGGAACATTCTTCTTTCCTATCTACACTTCTTAGAATCCTTAGCTCTGTTCAAGATTCAATGAAAACTCCACCTTTTTCAGAAGGCTTTTCCCAGTCACCCTAGATGCTAGAGCTTTTCCCTCTAACATTACCTCCTGATGTCATTGGTCCTCTTCAAGAATGAAGGACAAACAACAACAACCACCTTTTATCTACTTTGCATATATCTACCAATTTGTGGACACGTTGTCTCCCCCATTCGAATGTAAGATCCTTGAGAATAACGATTGTTTTTCCTTTTTCTTTGTATCATCAGTGTTTATCCATCATGCCCTTAATAAATGTTTATTGATTAATTAGTTTGTAACATGTCATTAAAATATGTCAGATATCACTGATCCCTCCACACAGGTGGATACCATTCGTCCACGTCATGGAGAAGCCTGCCGGATACCAGTGCCGCATCATTTTTTCCTCAGTCTAAAGAGTTTCACCTACAATACCATTGGAGAAGATACAGATGTCTTTTTTTCCTTATATGACATGCGAGAGGGCAAGCAGATCAGGTAAGACTATGACTAGTATAGATTTATTTTTACTGCAAATAAAGGTACTTTGGGAAGCTCAGGTAGATGGTTTGGGGAAAATACCATCCTCCTATTGGAACACATATTGAAGGTCAATATATTTATGTATTGTTTAGAGACCTTTAATGTTGAAAGGGTATTTGCTTTGATTTTATTTCCTATAAAACTGAAGAAAGTTAATTGATTTATGGCCATCATGTTTAATATACATGGAATAAAGCCTCTAAGTGCTAATGTAACCACATAAAATGGTATCTTGAATATTTCATAATATCTCCTATACTTTCACTCGTATCCAAGTAAAAATAATATACTATCTCTCATGTATGGTGAAATATGATACAAAATATTCTATAGGGAATATACCTTGAGTTGTTTTTCCATTTATGAGAATAGATTGGATACGGTTCATGCATTCTTCACCAGTTTATGTTGTGCCCAGCCTGCAAATGCATACATAATAATCATCTAAGATTTTTTCAATTCAGTTTGTGGCCATAGGTCAAAGTAAGGTAACTGACCCATATGGAAATTTAACTTATAACCTTTGGCCTCATCATCTCTATTATATAACCAACTTACCAAACTGGCCAAAAATATCCTAATTAAGACTGAAATGTGCCAGGTTCTTTTCTCTTCTGATTTATTTTGTATTTTATGACATAATATATTGCAATTACTTCAGGGTTTTGTTCCCTCCACCACCACAGATCATATTTCCTCCTCCATTTTAGTGTATTTCATGAGTTAGTTGACCAAAAATAAAAAATCATCACCTGACAGCCATCCTTCTGGTGATAAGCCTATCCACACTGAAGTAACATGATCCTTAGAAGAGATGCCCAGCCTGACACATACTCCGAGCCTTTATAGCTTTTGTAGAACTTAATAAAGCAGCAGTCCCTAGTGTCTTCAAATATAAGCCTTCATCCCCCCAACATGATAGTAGTTGTAGTTATACTACCCTTTTTGGGGAAGTTAAAACAAAATGGAGATACTTGGTACACATATGAATTGTCTCTGTTGGCAAAGCTGAGGGTTTTCTTATGATACGATGCTTATATTTAGTGAAGTTTCAAACTATGTCCTATGCTATTTAACCAATAACATAATTTTAAAAGGCAAAAAGTTATCACACATTTTAGAAGTTCTAAATATATTTTAAATCATTTGAAGATGTCTTCATAATAGAGAATTCTAAACCTTCCAACCTAAATAGAAAAAACCATCCATGTACTTAATTAAACACATCCTCTTTTAAATTGGTGATATTAAAATTTTGCTTCAAGAAACACCATTTTAGTTTCCCAATATGATCATGACAGTTCAATATTCTTTCTTTACAGTATTCTTGGTGCCATCCACTATATCTTAAATAAACAGTATCTCAAGGTAATTCCTTAGATTTCTATCACCATAAAGCTTTAAACTTCTATTATGGTTGGATGTTAACTTGGTCTTATATCACTTTCCAAAAGTAATCTTTAGAAACCCCGGGGGATTACAAGAGTATTTCATAGGGCATAACTAATGTTTACAAAGTAGAATTTATTTCCCCTGTGTATATGGCTTGTCAGAAGAATTGTTTAAACTACTATATCTCAAAGAAAATGTTGCCATGGATAGACTGTCAATGTTATTTTCCTCCTAAGGAGCCAAAGTAAGCAATGGGGAAGCAAATTAACAAGAAAACTGGACCCTTCTCCATATTGAAATCCCTACTATTGTGTTAGAAAATAAACAGAAGCAGTGATTCTTATCAATATATGCATAAAAGGAAATGTTCATAAATCATTCTTTGAGTCTTGATTAAACCCTACCTTGAACTGAGATATTAAATATTTGCCTAAGGCCACTTTTTGCCACTAGTGGAAATTGTCAAATATACTTTGACAAGTTAGATTTACATTTGTCTCACACTTTAAAAAAACCGTAAAAGATCCTTCTGTCTTTTTGTTGTATTTTGTAAATCATTGTTCCAAGGAAGAAATATATTAAAATCATTTCCATAAATACTAAAAAAAAAAAAACCCTATAACAAGCCCATATGCTACAAAAATGGTCAATTTCCTGAAGAATATATAGTTGGATATAAACATAAGCCACACCTCATTTGTCTACATATTATGGAACAAGAACCATGGTTCTTATTAACTTTTATCTGCTTGAGGGCAAGCACCATGTTTAATGCATTTTGTATATTCTAAGGCACCTTGCACATAAAAAGTATTTTTAGGAAGTTTACACAAATCCAAATGGGAGCTAAGATGGGTGAGGCATGGGATTTTAGACTTGATGAAATAGGTAAGCAGAATGATTCTAAGTTTCTGAGCAGTAGATGGTATGAAAATGATATTTTAAGAACATTTGCAAGAGAGAACCATCCCTGGGGCAAATTCTAGTGGCATTATTTAACACAAGCATTACATTACTACATATAACTTTATTCATAGCAATAAGAAAAGAGATTTTAATACATTAATTGATGTCTGTTGCAAGGGAACCCCTGGTTTTTTGTGGGGGGGGGGGGTTCGAAATCAACTAACAGCAACTTCCCTTTTGGTCTACAGTAGGAGCTCTTCCCCTTTCTTTATATCATAGATCCTTTTGTCTGGCAAAGTCTATGGACCTTTCTCAGAATAATGTTTCAGTTTTTTAAAGTGTAAAATAAAAATGTGTAGGATTACAGAAAGAAACCAAAGGTTAGTGAAAATGAAGGTGTAATGTTTTCCCATCCAAGTTCATAGAGACCCCAAAATCTATCTATGAGTCCCAAGTTAAGAACCCCTGGTTTACATACACAATCCCTCCATATATAACTCATTCCTATTGTGAGGTAATTGTGTTCCCCATCTCCCAGGATTGTTCCATGCATGACCATACCTTCCAGAGGATGAATTTCCAGTCAGTTTGAATAACTCAAGTTGATCAATGTCTTTTCAAAGGCACCTTGGTCTTTTAGCTCCATTGATGATCTGAATTGGATACTGATTCCTCCTCCAAGATCCCATTTCATCCCACTCCTCTACTGCCATTTACTCTGTTTTGACCAGGTCTTTTACCTTCACTGCCACATCCATTCATTGATTGCCTCTGGGGTTGTTCATATTGAAGGGATGCATTCATGGTTTTTAAGTCAATATAGAAAGTACCCAGAGGGCTAGAAGTCTACATAGGAAATGACCATTTTGTCTTTTTATGTCCTTTTTCCTTCTTGAAAAGCTTCACACACTAGACTATGTCCTAATTCATTTCCCTTGGACTCATTCTAATCCTATCTACTCTTCAGCACTAAGTCTACTAAAGCACCTGTTGATTTATGAGTGCCTTTACTTGGTAAGCAACGTTGAAACATTCTAAGGATTTATAGGTGAGGTCATATAAAAGCCTGGTGCTGATGTGCCAATGGATCCATGCTCTAGCCAGCAAAGGAGGGAAGCCACAGCCATACTCTAAGATACATTAGCATAAAGTATTTAGGGCTCAAACAAGGCTGGTGTAAAGGGAATGGAGAGGACTCGGTGACAAATGAGATAGAGAAGATGAGGGAGAATGAAGAGTCAAAAATAACTCCAAGGCTCCTGGTTGGAGATAATGGGTGGCACCTGTGATAGAGAGAGGAATCAGTTGGGGAGAGTAGATGATGAGTATGATTTGGAAACGTATTGAAGTAGAGATGTCATGTTGACGGATGGAAATACATAACTGGAATGAACGTAGAGGCCATGGCCGGGGACAGAGAGGTTCTGTAGAGAGTTTGTACACAAAGGCAATGCTGACACTCCAAAAAGGAATGAACTGAACTGCGAGAATAAAAGGAGATCTGGGGAAAAAATTAAAGCCTTTAGAAATCCCACTTAAAGGGGCAGCTAGGTGGTACAGTGAATAGAGCACCAGCCCTGGAGTCAGGAGGACCTGAGTTCAAATCCGGCCTCAGACATTTAACACAAAAACTAGCCATGTGACCTTGGACAAGTCACTTAACCCCAACTGCCCTACCTGCCCCCTCCAAAAAGAAAAAAAAATCCACTTAAAGCTCAGAAGAATTAAGTACTGACAAAGGAATGACAATTGCAAAGGAAGGGAATGGAGCCAGAGAGGCCAAGAAAGAAATTATTCAAGAAGTAGAGAGTAGTTAATGGAGTGAAGTAGTGTTGAGAGGTTACATAAAGATTAAGGAAAGGATTTAACTAGAAGTATCAGTAACCTTCAAAAGAATCATTTCAGTCAAGTGCTGGGAGTATCAGGACTGTAGCTAGTCAGGAAGGTGACAAGAAGGCAAAAATATTGAAATGGTGATACAGAGATTTGGGCTCAAGTACTAGTTCTATCATCTATTGGCTGTGTGGCTTTGAGGAAGATACTTTTCAGGTATTGATTTCTTTATTTAAGATGTCTTCTAAAAGGTGTGGGTTCCCAACACTTAAAGTCCTCCAGTTAAGATTGTACTGGTATGACCATTTGCAAAGGGAATGTTGTTAGCTACAGACTGAGCTGAATTCCCTCTCAAGTCCCTTTCAATTTGGGAAATTCTCTGATCCTTTTAACATCTAGGCAATAGAAAAACTAAATGTCCCACATGCTTAGTAGCAAAAGGAAGTGAGGATGTAGACCTCATGGGAAGAGTAGGCTAAGTGAAAGATACTTTAGGAGAGATGGTCTATGAAAGAAAGGAAGGAAGGAAGAATTGGTTCTTAGCAAATGGCTATCTCTTATAGGTTTAAATGAAGTACATTTTATATATATATATAGAGAGAGAGAGAGGTATTGCTCTTCTGGAGCCTCAGAGGCTACTACCCTTGTGTAAATATTACTCTTGGAACAAATTGAACTTGTTAGCTGTCGTGAAGCTAGTGCAACAGACTTGCTGGCAGATTTGTGGGGTCCTTTCAGCCCATGAGCTCCCCAGAAGACTTGTAGGGACTAGTTGAGCAATAGATTCAGCTCTAATCTTTGTAGCTGAATTAACATTGGAGTAATCCACATCAATCACTATCATGGCCCAAATGACAGAGAAAATTAAGAGAGAAATTACTCATTACACTCGTATAGACCAGGCTGTAGAAAGATCTAGATATGCCATGGGTTTGAACTCACACGGAGAGAGAAATGTAAAATTTATAAGGCTATTGAGGATGTTAAGAACCCCAGAGAATTGGTCTCATTCACTGAAGAATGGCTTTGTCTGACTTTTGTTTGATTTGCTGTTTTCTGAGGCAGAATAAGGAAAAGAAAGTTTTTAAAAAGCTTTTAAGCCAAATGTAAAGTAACCTTTTTATTGTGCTGTTCAAAAATTACAGTCTCATTTTCCGATTTGGTTGAGGAAAGAATTTTGTAGCAATTGCCTGTGAGTACCAGGGAATTCCATAGAAAAGCTTTCCTACCTCTGATTTCTGTCTTTTCCTCAGTCCAGCAGTGATGCTATCTTTAAAAACAATACCAAGTTTCAGAGAAATCTTTCCTGAACTGTTTCCTCTGACCAGTCCGTCAGTGGTCCTGTCTTTGATGTCCTCCCTGCTCTAGCTCTTAGAACACTTGACCTTATTGAATAATTCGGCTCCTCTTATTTCTGTGCACATGGAGATATTTTATTTGGCTTGCGAAGCCGTTCATGTGTCGAAATCTATTTTACAAAACCTCCCTGGCAATGTATCTCTTACAAAGCCTTCCTGGCAATGTATCTCTCCTCTACTCAGTTATCATCTATGATTATAGAAAAGGAAGTGTTTGAATTCAATTGAAGAAATATTTATTTTACTGTGTGTAAGGTACTATGTCTTTTACTCAGATATTGAAATGAAATTGATACAGGTTCTGCTTTCAAGAAATTTACCTTCTAAAAGGTCTGCCAGGGTCTCACAGCCTTGGGGAAGAAGCACACCTAATATATAGTTGTGATGAAATATGATTGTGTTATAAGAAATGATAAGCAATATAGTTTCAGAAAAAGTCTTGAAAGACTCATGAACTGATGCAAAGTGAAATGAGCAGAACCAGGAGACCATTGTACACAATAGCAGCAATATTGTGTTGATGATCACCTATGAGAAACTTAGCTACCTTGATCAATACAATGATCTGAGACAAAGGGCCCATGATGAAAAATGTTATCTACTTCCAGAGGAGAACTGACGAAACCTTGAGTGCAGATTGAAAATACTTTTTTAAACTTTTTGTTTCTTGCTTTTTGGCTTGTTTGGCTTTGTGTTTGTGTTTAGGTTTTGGGTTTGTTTGGTTGGTTTTGGCAACATGGTTCATATGGAAATATGTTTTGTGTGGCTTCATATGTCATATAACTGATATCACATGCCTTGTCTTCTCAATGGATGGGAGAGGGGCAGGAAGGAGGGAGAGAATTTGGAACTCAGTTTATTTTTAAATTAGTGTTAAAATAAGTAATTTTTCTAAAGAAAGAGGCATGCTTAAGAAAATAGCAAAGTGCTCAGAAAACATTGTCAAGGAGGCAGCTGTTGGCTGACCTGATGACATCTCTCATATCCATTCCCTTCTTTCCACTTCTGTAGCCACAACTTTAGTTTAGACCTTCATATTTTCTCACTTGGACTATTGCAATAACTTCCTAATTGGTCTCCATGTCTTGTGTCTTCTGACTCCAAACTATCCTTTTCACACTTACCAAAGTGATTTTCCTAAAGTGCAGATCTAACCATATCACTCCCCTACTCAGTATACTCTGCTAGTTCCCATCACCTCTAGAGTCAAATGTAAACCACTCTGTTTGGCATCCAAAGGTCTTTCATCCTCTCCCCAAACTTACCTTTCAAGACTTATTACACATTACCTTCCTTCTCACATTCTACTATCCAGCCAAACTTAATTTCTTATTATTCCTCATACCTGACATGACAGCGAGGTGGTACAGTGAATAGAGTGCTGGTCCTGAAATCAAGAAAATCTGAGTTCTAATTCAGCCTCACTTAACTAGTTGTGTCACCCTGAGCAAGTCACTTAACCTTTGTTTGATTCCATTTCTCCATCTATAAAATTGAAATAATAATAATAATGCCTACCTCCCAATGTAGGATAAAATGAAATAATGTTTGTAAAGCACCGAGCACAGTGCCTTGCATATAGTGTTTAATAATTATTTCCTTCCTTCCTTTTTTTTCCTTCCTCCCTTTCTCCTTTTTTTTTTTTGCCTTGGCATTGGTCATCCTATATTCCTGCAATAAATTCCCTCCTCACCTTCAACTCTTAGAGTACCTGATTACCTTCAACACTCATCTCAAGCATCTTCTTCCACATCAGTGTGGTCAGACTCACTATTTGGCTCCACCAAACTCCACTTAAGAATCCCTACCAGCTGCACATTGACTTAGTTTTAAAATGTAATGTTACCTATGTTTTTTTGTATTTGTGTTCATTTTTTCCTTACTACAAGTCTATATAGTACTTTATTTTTCCCCTGTTACATGTAAAAACAATTTTTAACATTTGTTTTTAAAACTTTGAGTTCCAAATTCTCTCCCTTTCTTCCTCCCCACCCCAACTCCCATTTGTATTCATTTTGTAAAATATTTCCCACTTACATTTTAATCTGGTTTGGGCTGTGCTGGGGAGTGTTGGGGGACTCATGAGACCCAGGGCCCACACTGTCAAATGGAGTGTGTGATGCCTCTGTTCTGTGTTAAGCCTTTCCTGATCCCCTCAGGGCCTAGTGATGCTAATGCTTTACTTTCTCAAAAAACAAAAACAAATGTGTGTGTATATAAATATATGCAAACGTACACATATATGTATATATGCATATATGCATATATACATATATATTACATTTCTATCTATTTATGTTTGTCTCCTCTGCTAGAATGTAAGCTTCTTGAGAAGAGGTCCTAGCACAGTGCCACAAAGATAAAAAGACTAAACAAAACTCACCTTCTCTGGCATAGAACTAAATCTCTAATTCTCCTTCCTGGTGGCACTAGAGGCTCAACTATGTGAGGATGACCACTTTTTCTAAATATCTAACCTGGTTGCCACCAAACCCTCCTTGAACCTAGAATTCTCCAAGTTTACTTTGTAAAATTCAAATCAACTTCCTTTAATTTAGAAACATTAGCGTATAAGCCTAGGTAACCTCAAAGAAGGGAAAAAAGCTGGTGAACTTACTAGAGTTTTTGGCAACTGCGGCTGTCTTTCTATCATCCACATAAAAATAGCCCATTCTTTCTGATGAAGTAACAAGAAGGAAGCCTACATCTACACAAATAAGCATGACAATACCTTATGGGGCAAAAGGGAGATATGTACAAAATTTCAGGAAGATATGATTTCTTTGAAGAAGCAAGACCTGAAAATAATGGGATTTTTATGAATCAAATATTTAATGTTGGCTGCCACTGTGTTATGTGTGCAAATAACAAAGAAAAAGAATAGTCAGTATAGAAATTTGTTTCCTGTTTTCCCCTACAAAGAAATCTTTTAATTCTGTAAGAAACACATTGCCCTGTAAAATGTTTTTTTTTCTGATTTTTATCTATACATCTATAATAACAATAATTGCAGCTGATATTTATTTTGTTCTATAAGGTTTGTAAAGTATTTTAGTTATGTTAGTTTATTTAATCCTCAAAATAGCTTGTGGAGCAGGTGATACCTGTGTGATCATCTCCATTTTAAGAAGAAGAAACTAAGCTTGGTAAGGTGAAGGCACTTATCCATGGTCACACACATTGAAAGAAAAAATTGAACCTGTCTTCCCTGAGTCCAAGTTTAACATTCTTTACACAAGACATGAAGTCTTGTCCCTATTTACAGTAGTATTTAAATAATACTTAAAGCTACTTAATTAGACAATAGTTGAGTTAAGGTTTATAGACAGTCTAAGAATTCTGTGATTCTTGACATGCTTCGTCCCAATCCTTGCCTTCCACCACTATCACTACAGGAACAGAAGGAGACAACACACCCCCTTAGGGTCACTTTGCTCTTCTTTATTTTAGGTACTGCTTTGGGAATTGATCAGATAATTTAATACCTAGTGACTAGCCTACTCATTGCAATATCATAAATAAAGGACTGGAAAGAACATCAAAGCCCATCTGGTACAATCTCTTCATTTGATAGATGAGAACATTGGGTTCCAGAGAGGCTGTGACTTATTCAGGGTCATATAGTTAGTACATAGAAGGGCTAGGGTTTGAACACAGATCTCCTAGCTTCAGATTCAGTATGCTTTCCACTGTCAATCCATACTTAGGTAGGCTGGTCCTCTAGAAGTAATTATGTTCTGTCACTAGGACCATATTCAAAGCCTTTCTAGCATGGCAGAATCTGCCAGAGCTTATATTCTGCCAGCCTAGTCTTTAAAAGAGCAGGGTTACCTCCGTGCCATGATGGTGCATAGGAGTGAGACTTTGTGGAGGGTTATAGAAAGATGCATGGCAGTGAAATAGGTTGCAGCATATTACCAATGAATAATTGCACATCAGAAATGATGCTAAAAATGTTGTCAAAGAAATGTATGGGGAAAAGTAGAAAGGAGAGCCCAGTTACTCCATTGACATCCCCTTACTTCAAGAAATCCAGAAGACAGGGGGCGGCTAGGTGGCGCAGTGAATAGAGCGCCGGCCCTGTAATCAGAAGGACCTGAGTTCGGAGCCAGCCTCAGACACTTAATCCACACAAACAAAAACCTAGCCGTGTAACCTTGGGCAAGTTACTTAACCCCAATTGCCCTGAAGGGGCGGCTAGGTGGCGCAGTGAGTAAGAGTGCCGGCCTCGGAGTTGGGATGACCCGAGATCAGATCCGGCCTCAGAAAATGAGCACCCACGCATAAATAATGACTAGCCGTGTAACCGCAAGTTACTTAACCCCAATTGCTTTAAAAAAAAAAAAAAAGAAGAAATCCAGAGGACAGCCCCAAGCTATTGGGGGGACCCTTTGTGGAAAATGTATCAGAGAACATGGACCAGTGTCACAGAAGGTGAAAAGGCATGAATAAGCTATGGCCCCAACCATTTACATTACTTTGCCCACGTCAGAACACTCACCAATTCAGTGAAGTATCCAATAAACACAACACATGAATTCCTAAAAGAGAGAAGAGGAGGGCTGCCAGTTAAAATCTGACTGCCTGAATTTCTCTCATTCCCCATCACCAGATGACCTTGATATCTGGAGAATCAAGAGGTCATTCTTCTTTAATCAAAGACTAAGACATTTGATTGGATTCAAAATTTTTCCTACCTCAAGGAGGCTGAAAATCTGTCTAAGATTATTGATTTTTTTAAGTGAACAGTTAAAATGAGATGAAAATGTAGTCACCAAGCTACTTTCTAAACAGGGTCAAATTTGAAAAACATGGAAAGAATTTATTCCTAAAATAGATTTTTTAAATTAAATCATATCCTTTTAGCAAGGTGAGGTCAAGACATAAAATTTATTATTCAAGTTCATTTGTTCTCAGAAACATTGAAGAAATCTGCCTGAAAGGTAGAAAAATGAAACCTTCATGATGGGCCACAAGCTGTGGCATTGAATTAAAAATGCATCTTCATTTCTGATGATAGATTAAAAAGTGCACAGCCCCTCATTTCATTTGTCTCCCCAGCTTTTTTCTCTTCTCTTTGCTCTCTGCACTCTCTCCCTTGGCCATCTCATATTTGCTGTGGTTTCAATTATTGCCTCTATGCAGATGATTTCTAAATCAATATGTCTACCTCAGAATTTATCCTTGAGCTAAAGACTTGCATTTTTCCAGTTGCCTGGTAGACATCTTTACATGGATGTCCTATCAGTACCATAAACTTAACATGTCCAAAATTGATCCCATCACCTTTTCCTAAACCTGTCTTTTTCTCTAAAACTCAATTTCTATTTTTGGTGTTACCATCCTACAGTTATCCAGGCTCAAAGCTTCAGACTCAAATTTTACTCTTCCTTTCCCACCCACCCCCTACATCAAATCAGTTACCAAGTCTTATAAATTCTTCCTTTATAATATCCCCCCATCTGTCCCCTTCTATCCATTAATGATAATACACCCCTAATTCATGCCCATATTTTTTCATCCCTTCACTATTGTATTGGTTTCTTCTAACTGATCTTCCTACCTCTAGGTACAACTGCATGTAGTCACAATATTCATATGAAGAAATACAGAATTAAATGGGGGAGGGAGAAAATATTTGGATAAACAGGGCTCATCCAGAGAACTAGGGAACAGAAAGAACTGGAGCAAGACACATGGGGGATGGGGTTGCAGTAGCCTTGTTCCAGTACAACTGCAAGTAGCCACAGTACTCATATGAAGAAATACAGAATTAAATGGGGGAGGGAAAAAATATTTGGATAAACAGGGTTCATCCAAAGAACTAGGGAACAGAAAGAACTGGGGCAAGACATATGGGGGAGAGGGTTGCAGTGTGGCACTCCACTAACCCTTATGGAAAAAGCCCAAAGTCAAGCTGAGGCCAATCTCTTCCCCTAAACATCATTTGGTCAGAGACCTAGGCTAGTGAGCCATGAATTTCCCAACATGAGAGGAGGCTGAGGTAGCTTTGAGATCCAGCCCTCAGGGAAGCTGCCATCAAAGGGGAAAGAGTCAGAAGGTGAGCAATAGAGGGAAAATAAAGAAAAATGACTGAAATTACCAAAGATCTCAGGAGGACATTAAATTAAAGACTTTGAGCATATGCAGAAAACCAAAAGGGGAGATATTACTAATATGAGGGGAAATATCCTTCAGATTAGGAAAAAAAGAGTTTAGACATTAGTGAATAAGTATTATAAGACAAAGAAAATCATCAGTTGATGAGGCAGAGGACCCTGTGGATTCTCAAGAGAACATGGAACCATGGCAAGTTGTTTCTGAATGGTTTAAAAGAGAAATAAGATTTGTGAAACCAGAATTTATGGTCTGCACAGCAGAAATAATTGTCAAAAAAATTAAATCTGTAGTAGCAAGTCTCACCAAAAGACAAAAGGAGAGGATAACTAATTAGAAATACATCTTCATGGAAGTAAAAGACAATCTGGAAGAGAAGCAAACATAACATTAAAGATTGATCAGGGCAGCTAGGTGGCGCAGTGAGTAGAGTGTCGGCCCTGGAGTCAGAAGGACCTGAGTTCAGATCCGGCCTCAGACACTTAATGCACACACAAACAAAAATCTAGCCCTGTGACCTTGGGCAAGTTACTTAACCCCAATTGCCCACCAAAAGGCAAATATATATATATATATATATATATATATATATATAATAAAGATTGATCTCCATACGAACAAAACACATTGATCTCAAAGAGGATATATAGAAACAACTTAACAATTATAGCTCTTCCAGAAGAAAACAAGTCAAAAATAATAATACAAGAAATAATTCAAGAAAACTTCCCAGAACTTCTGAAGAAGGAAGAAAACAACATGCCAGTTGGAAGAACCTACAGTTCATCTTCAGGAGAAAAGAAAAACTCTGTACTGAAAACTCCAAGACACATAGTGGTTAAATTTAACAATTCCACTAACAAATAACAAATTCTGAAAGGGGCCATAGAAAAACCCAGAAGGGGAGAGGAAAGGAAATCCAAATGGCACAGGATTATTCTGCACACACAAGAAGCCATAGAAAATATTGGAATATTGTGTTCCAAAGAACAAAGTTCAAGATGCAACCCAAAGTGACTTATCCTGAAAATTGAAGTTTAACCATGAAAACTAAAAAAGATAGGTGTTCAATAAAAGAGGCTTTCTAAACATTCCTAGAAAGAAAACCAAAACTGAAGAAAGTATTTGCTTCTCAAACACCTCAGACAACAGAAATACAAGAAGGGCAAACAAATACAGCAATGAGGGACAATGACAACAAAATAGCAATAGAATAACCATTGAGAGATTTTTTTCCCAGAATGTATATATACAAGAAGACAAGGGAAAAAGCAGAAGCAAAATAGAAGTGATGGTGGAGAAACAGGCCTAAAATATCATGGGTTAAACTTCACAACACCAGCTCTACAAGTGAATCAATATTTTGTTTGTTTTTGGAGGGGAAGACTACATTACAGAATGGGTGGTCTCATAAAAGGGGAGAGGAGAAAGAGGATAGGGAGCAATATGTGATTTACCCCAATAAATCAAAGTCTAACAATGAGGAGAATATAATTCCTCTAGTCTCTAAGGGAGAAGAGAGCCTACAAGAGAATGAGCAATGAGACAAAGGTGTGGAGGGGGGGAACTTAAAAGGGGAAAAATAAAAGAGGAAACCTTGTTTTAGTGGGGGAAGTGATTGCTTATGTATGCTCCCATGGGAGAAGAGCAGTGTTTTATAATATACACCTATAAAAGGAAGAGGAAGGAAGAATCTTACAATGGGCATTATTCACAGGGATTTGTGCTTAGAGTTACCACCCATTTGCCTCAGGAAGAGGGGAATCAGTGATTGTGAGGGAAACTGAGTTCCAGAACAGTGGAGGGCATGGACACAGGAAAAAAGTTTTGAGGCAAATGTGGGGTGGGGACAGAGAAAAGGGAAGGCAAAGATTAATGATGAACTGCACAATCAACGACATAGGAAGATTCCTACCATGAGGCAATATCCTCTCTATCATTTGCAGGAAATGGTATTTCTAAGAGTAAGATCTACAAGACAGTAATAGAAACTCTTTAGAACACAGAACCCAAAATAGGCACCTCAAGAGTTTTAATTCTATGAAGAATACAGAGAATAAAGAAGAACCAAATAAATATGGATCAAAGAATAAAATTCTAGAACAGACAGAAAGGGAAGAAAAATAATGAAGGGAATAAAGGAAAAAAAATCTTTTTTTTAGAATAAGGCATAGAAAATGAAATTTTAAAAATTAATGGGCCTTTCATTTTATTCTAGTGTCAATAATAAGCCACCAGAGTTTGTTTAATATAGGAACTCTGATGTGGTCAGAGCTTTACTTTAGGAAAATCATTTTGGAAGCTATGTGGAGAATGGATTGGAGGAAGCAAAAGACTTGCTACGAAAAGACCAATTAGGAGGCTACTGAAAGAAGTAATAAAGACCTGAACTAGGGTGGGGGGCCTGGTGACTAGAGAGAAGGGGAAAGGCAAAAGAGATGACACAGAGGCAAAAATGGCAGTATTTGGCCACTAATTCGGCATATGAGATATGGGGAAAATGATGAGGGAGGGAGGAAAAGAAGCAAATATTTATTAAGTTGTTCTAGGCACTGTACTAAGAACTTTACATATATTATTTTATTTGACCCTCACAACAGCACTGGGGGGTAAATGCTACAATTATACCCATTTTATAGTTGAGGGAGCTGCAGTAGATAGAATTTAAGTGACTTGCCCAGGGTCACATAGCTGCTAAGTGTCTGAAGCTGGATTTGAACTCTAGGCCCAACACTCTATCCACTGTGCCACCTAGCTGTCTAAGAGTCAGAAATAACGCCAAGATGGTGAACCTAGGTGACTAGAAGGATAGTGATGTCCTAGAAAGAAAGTAAGGAATTTCACAAGTCCAGGTAAGTTTGGAGTCAGGGAGAAGATAAATGTGTTCTATTTTGGACATATTGAATGTGACATATAATTCTCCCAACCCATCCATGACCTTTCATTGTGTACAATTGCTGTTCATGCCCTTCCATAAATCCTCTACTCAAGATCTTCCCAATACTCGAGGGCCTTACATTAGATCTCTTGACACCACGTGGATACCAGTGGAACTTGTTTACTATTCACAGATTATAATTGCCTTTCATTCCTGGGGAGAGAGAAGGCCATGTAGAACTCTCCACCACCCTACCTACACCCCTTCAATATGGAGTTGATACCCTATGAGACTGAGCTAAAACATAGCTCTTTATTTCCTTCACTAGCAAGAACCACTGAGTACAAAAAGGGCCACAGGCAGTCTCTGCCTGAGCTCAGCCTGAGAAAATAGAAGCTATTTACCATGCAATCCCTCTTCTCTCCTTCTCTCTATCTCAAAATCTCTTGACATCATCCCTCACTCTCTCAAGTCAATAAATAATTACTATGTGCCAGGCACATTTGATGAAGAGGTGAACCTTCTCCTTGCCAAGACCAACCTCACTACATGTACTGTTGATCCCATTGTCACTAAATTGCTTCCAGAATCACCCTCCCCCCATTTTCAATACTCATCTTTCTACTGCTTCTTTCCCTGCTGCTTTCCCAAGTCTTCCTCATTCTGAAAGAACCTTCACAAGACACCATAACTTCTGCTGTCTCTCAGCTTATATATCTCCTCCCTTTTATGGCCAAGCTATTCGAAAAGACCATCTATACCTGTTGCTTCCACTTCCTCTTCTCAGTGGGTTCCCCAGTCCTTTGCAGCCTAGCTTCTGGACCTCATCACTTAATTGAAACTGTTCTTTCCAGAGTTACCAACAATGTTTCATTGCTGAATCTCATGCATGGTCTTTTCTCAGTCTTCTCCCTTCTTCACCTCTCTGCAGCAACTGACTCTATTAAGTACCTTCTTATCCGAGACATTCTCTTCTCTATGGACTTTTATAACTGCTCTCTCTTGAGTCTCCTCCTCCTCCCTGTCTTAACACTCGTTTTCAGTTTCCTTTATCATTGATAATCACAGCTCCTAACTGCATATTTTAAGGCTTTGTCCTGGATGCCTTTCTCTCTCTACACTCTCTTCCTTGGTAACCTCATTAGCTCCCATGGGTTTATCATCTCTATGCAAATGCTTCTAAGGTCCACTCTAAATCTTTGATCCTCATTTCCCAAATCTATTTATTTAGCCCATCTATCTCCTGAGTGCCAGTCATAAATCTCCAACTGACTTTTGCATATTTTGAACTGGATATCCCAAAGGCATCTCAAACTTAATATGTCCAAAAACTCAATTTATTATCTTTTCTTAATATACCACACACACACCCCCTTAAAAATTTCCCTCTCGGGGCGGCTAGGTGGCTCAGTGAGTAAGAGCGTCGGCCTCGGAGTTGGGATGACCCAAGATCGAAACCAGCCTCAGAAAATGAGCACCCACACATAAATAATGACTAGCCGTGTAACCTTGAGCAAGTTACTTAACCCCAATTGCTTTAAAAAAAAATTTCCCTCTTGCTACTGAGGGCATCAGTATTCTTCTGGGTACCAGAGTTCACAATCCTGGCATTATCCTTGATTTCTCACTCTCTTTCCCACCCAACATGTATAATCAGTTGCCTTTTTTTTTTCATTTCTGCCTTCACAATATCTCTCAGATCATCACTCTTACTCACCAACACTTACCCTGTCCCTTCAATTCTTTAATAGACTATTGCAGCAACTTATCATTCAGTTTCTTTGCCTCAAGTCTATCTTGTCTCCAAATTGTCCTTTATACTGCTGGCAAAGCTATTTTCCTGAAATGCAGGTCCAACCATGTCACTTCCCTGCTCAATAAATTCCAATAGCCTTCTATGGCCTTGAGAATCAATTGTAGGCTCCTTGGTTTAGTTTTTAAACCCATTCACAACCTGATTTCAACCCACCTTTCCAAACTTAGTTATTGTTCCCATTCCCACACATGCTATTTCTCAAATATTACAGTCCCCCTCCACACTTTGATGGTATTTGTCTCCTGTTCTTGAAATGCACTCCTACCTCGCCTTTGCTTCCTAGAATAACTTGTTTCCTTGAAAATTTGGTTCAAGTGCCATCTCCTGCAGGAAGCCTTTCCTGGTCCTCATAACTGCTAATCCCCTTCTCAGAAAAATTTACCCTGTCTTGACTGTGTACACATTTGACATGTGCTTATTCATCCACATGTTTCCCGTAAGAGTGTAAGTTCTTTGAGGGCAGGAACCATTTCATTTTTGTCTTTGCGTCTCCAATGCTTAGCACATCATAGTTGTTTAGTAACTTCTTGTTTATTGATTGATCCTTTATATGACTTGTTCTGTGTAATTCTTGACTGTCATCATGCTGAAATCTGCCCATCCCAACATGGCCCTCTGGTGCCCTTTAGGTAACCCACAATGTCAGTCCTTCAGAGACTATAGTATTCCAAGACCTGCAATCATATAGTATCACCAGAATAATATGAATGTTATATACTGATGGACTGGCTCTTTAGGTTATCAAAGACGGCACTGGAGTCAGCACATTTCCTGGGACTTTTTGAGATTCTTTGCCAAGAAACATTAAAAAATGCTCTGACCCCATTGCTATCCTGCAGGGCTTATTTTATTCGACTAAGGATTCCTCTGCCACCACCACTCCCTGACCTTGGAAGAAGCTATTGTTATCAGAGTTGGAGGAGGGCAAAACCCAATAAGATTTCTTAAGGGAAAAAAATTAATAGACTGAAAGAAAAACTGAAACTTTTAGCACACAGACTATAAGGTTACAAGCAGTTGTACTTCAAAGAAAACTATTAACTCAATATACAAGCAAAAAAAGATTATATTATATAAAGATTAAACCATATTACAAAAGTTTCTTTACTTTGGAAAGAAATCTCCCCAAAATGGAGGCTATACTTGCAGTTTCAACATACCACAAGTGATAAATGGTACCAAACCCATGCCAGGGCTTGGTAATTAAAATAATCTTCCTAAAATACATCTGTCCCTGTCAAAAACCTTTAATGGCCCCCTTTTGCCATGGGGATAAAATATAAAGTCCTTGGCCTCTCATTGAATTCTCTTCACAAAGAGAATTCAGCCTGCCCTTCCAACTTTACTTCATATTATTTCCTTTCTTGCACATCATGTTCCAGCAAAACTGCACTACCAGTTTTTCCCCAAACACCAAAAACCATAACTCACCTCCATACATTCCCATAGACTCTCCCATGCTAAGAATGCAGTCTTTTCTCCTCTCTGCCTTTTGGAATCCTTATCTCCTTCATGCACTTTTCAATTCCAGTGTTCTCTCTCTCTCTCTCTCTCTCTCTCTCTCTCTCTCTCTCTCTCTCTCTCTCTCTCTGTCTCTTAGCATTTCTCTCTCTCTCTCTCTCTCTCTCTCTCTCTCTCTCTCTCTCTCTCTCTCTCTCTCTCTCTCTCTCTGCATTCAGGGTTAAGTGACTTGCCCAAGGTCACACAACTAGTAAGTCTCTGAGGCTACATTTGAACTCATGTCCTTCTGACTCCAGGGTTGGTGCTTTATCCACTGTGCCTCCTACAGTGCCTTCTTTCTTAAGTGGCCTTCCCTTATACCTCCAGCTCTAAGTTTCTTCTTTCCCTTCAAGCTGTCATTAAACATTTTGTCTGGCTCTCCCCTTGGTCCCTCTGCATTACTCTCAATCTTGTGCTATATTTATTTGTCTTCATATGGGATCATCCTTACCTCCAAATAAAATGTAGAAGAGGAATTGTCTTTTTAATCTTCATATTCCTAGCACTTATCACAGTGCTTTGCACACAGTAGGAACCTAATAAATGTTTGTTGAATTTAATTAAACAGACCACACACCTTTGGCCTCTGTCCTACTTTGACAGTGAACCATATTTTCCAACACAGTTCTCACCTTGTCCAACTAATTAAAGCAAGAGTACTTATCTTGGGATCCCCAGATCCAAGTTAGGTTTCAGGGGCTCCATGAACTTGGATGAGGAAAAAATGTGTGTTTATTTTCACTAACCTCTAACTGAAATTTAACATTTCCTTTATTTAAAAGCAATGCTCTGAGAAGAGGTCCACCATTGCCCTTCCCCTCAAAAGTGGAGGACTCTTGGGACTTCCATGTGCTTCATCAGATTTCACCTCAAGCTTGACTCTCTCCCCCATCACAAACATGTCTGTATCCTTTCCTTCATGTTAAGCTTCAAATATACAAACTAGGACTACAAGGCATCTCCACACAATAAGTTAACAAAAACACTGAGGAGCACAAGCAATGCTCTAGTTTTCTTGTGCATCTTTTATTGAGGTTTTGTTGTTATTGTTTGTTAAAATGTAGTTAGCTCAGGTGACAGGTAGTAATTTTAGCCCATTTTGTATTTCTATGGAAACCCAATGAATGCAGAAATAGCTCGTCTGTAAGGCCCGTAATGCCCTGTGGCTTGTTGCCAACAGACTAACTGAATCATTCAGCAGCACTGAGCCGGAATTCACGAGGAAGCAAACCAGTTGCTTAGGGTTATTCTTCAGAGCCAACCTCATTTCCCTCACAAATTTGGAGTGCCTTTCTCTAAGATGCCTTTGTAAAACATGCTCCACAACAGAATGCAAAATACGAACACAGATTGAGTCTTCAGTCCGGGGTTATTTCAGGTCACCGAAAGCCATAAATCCTCCCAGGATTTAGACCTAGTGGACACCTGAGAGATGCTCCAGGCCCCTCCTTTTCAGATGAGTAAACTGAGAGCTGGACAGATAGCATAGTGTAAAGAGCTTTTAATTCTGCAGATGGAACACCAGGCTCCGATCTCACTTCTTTCTATCTCTGTGACCCATGGGCAAGTCACTTAACATCCCCTCCACCTTAGTTTCCTCCTCTGTAAGAAGGTGAGAAAGGGACAAGCACTTATTAAGCACCTACTGTGTGGCATGTATTGTGTTAAGTGCTTTAAAGATAAATATTATCTCACTTGACCTTTGTAGGTGCTGTTATTGTTCCGTTTTACAGATAAGGAAATAGAAGCATCTAGAGGTTAAGTAGAAATTAAGGGACTTATCCATAGTCACCCAGCTAGTCTATGTGTGAGGCTGGATTTGAACTCAGGTCTTCTCTGTGCCACCCCACTGCCTGATTAGGGGCTTGGACTCAGTGGTCACTGAGGTCTCTTCCAGCTCTGGATCTATGCTCTTATGATCCCTAAAAGTAGAGATTACTTCCTTTTTTTATTTGTATCCTACAATGTCTTGCACATAATAGGAGCTCAATAGATGTTCCTTGATTGATTGGTTGATCCTACCCATAGAACTAAGTTGAAACCTCTAGGTCTGAAGTCAATTCCAGAGCTCTCTCAACTCTACCACACTTTCAGCCCCTAAAGAAATGGTTCTTCCTTCTGAATCCACATGGATTCCCACCTCCCACCCCTGAAGAATGGTAAGCTCCTTAAGGACAGGAACTGTCTCATTCTGGCCTCCATATTCTTGGCACCTAGCAGAATGTCTTATCCGTGGCAGGGGTATAAATAACCATTTGAAGAACATATTTAGTTTGGCCAGTTAATCCATATTTGGGCCAGAGGTATGGAACATCTGCTGAATAGAGGCAGTGGATAGAACACTAGGCCTGAAGTCAAGAAGACCTGTGTTCAGATCTAACCTCAGGTATTAGGTCACATAAGCTCTGCCTGCCTCAATTTCCTCATCTATAAAATGAGGATAATAACAACACCTACCGTCCAGGGTTGTTGTGAGGATCAAGTGAGCTAATATTTGCAAACAGCTTTGCAAACCTTAAAACACTATTTAAATATTATTATTATAATTGTCGCTATTGTTATAACTACTATTACTATTACCTGCTTTTTGGGAGGCTCCCCAACAAGGCATTTGTGCACCCTGTTATCCTCCCTTGATATGTTATGGCTTTGTACCATCACTGAGACACATTTGAGTTGGTGCATCACAAAAGACATACCTACTTGCCAAGAAGGTCAGGATTTTCTGGCATTAAACTATGCTTTATGAAAAATAATATTTTAATTATTACCCCACTATGCTCTCCATGTCCTAGACATTTGCCTAGCCCTATCCTGTTTCTGCCCTCAGGTTTAATTTGAACAGCAGACCTAGATCCAAATCCCAACTGGTATTTACTAGATGTGCGACCTTGAAAAAGGCATTTAACTTCTCTAGGTCTCAGTTACCTTGTCTGTAAAATGGGGAGTCTAGACTTAGATGTTCTCCAATGTCCTTTCTAACTCTGTGATCCTATGGTCTATAACACAATAACAGCTTAAGGACAAAAATGAGATGATTGTAGGAACCCCTCAAGGGCAGGGACTGTTTTTACCTTTCTTTGTCTTCCCAGTGCTTGGCTTAGCCTGGCTCATAGTAGGCACTTAATAGATGCTTGTTTGCTTGACTGACTCACAGGAAGTCACAAAATTTTTTTTCTCAATTTGATCAAGTCATTGATTGAACCTGAATAGTATGCTGAATTGGTAACGAAAGATTTTGCACAAACAAAATTAATGAAGCTAGAATAAGAAGAAAAGCTGTCAAGTGGGAAAAAAACAACTTTGTATCAGATATCCATAGGGAATTGACACAAATCTATATGAGAAGCCATTCCACAGTCGATATATGGGCAAAGGATATTAATAGTGTTCCAAAGAAGAAATGCTAACTCTCAATAACTATGCAGAAATGTTTCAAATCATTTATTGTTAAGGGAAGTGCAAATGAAATAATAAATGCATATAAAACAACTCTGCAGTTTCACCTTACACCCATCAAATTAGCAAAGATGATTAAAAAACATAAATATCTGAGATTAGAGATATCATGTGAAACTAGGCACACTAACTTTTGGTAGAGCAGTAAAGTCATTCAAACATTGTAGAAATTCATTTGAATTATGTGAAAAAGTTGCTTAATTGTTCATTTTATAGAGTTAGATAATGGTTTTAACCTAACATGGTGGATGATATAAATCAAATGAGAACATTCAGAGTTTTTAATGTTAACTAATATCTCATTTGCAGAATATGTTTAAAAGTAAGTGTTGCCTCTTGGGCAGATAGCAAGAAAGGAAGTTTCATCCTAATATAATACACTAGGTCACTATATAAATTTCTATTACCTGTGTGTAATTGGAGATATGCTACAACCTGCTTTCTAGGGTGGAATTCTGTTAATGTATCTTTCCCTTGGAGCTCATTTGGCAAAGGATATAGCTTCAGCCAGTTGAATTCTATTAGCTTTTATTAAACATTATAGACCTGTCTCTTGAGCTAGCTCCTCTTTCTGTTGGCCCTCATGTGAATCTAGACTCTTTGATAGGGATTTTTTAGCTTGTATAAAGAATCCAAGGGCATTATAGACATAGTTTTGGGGTCCCCTCCACAATTAAGCATTTATTTTCTCTCTTTCCCACACTTCCCCTGAAAAAGACAAAAAACAAAACCCTTGGAAAAAATATCCATAGTCAGGTAAAACAAATTCCCACATTGTTCCTGTCCAAAAAAAGGATAATATTCTATATATTTAGCCCATATTCAGTCTCTCATGAGGTAAGGAGTATCCTTCATTATCTGGAATCGTTGTGGATCATTGCATTGATCAAAGTTCTAAAGTCTTTCAAAGTTGTTTTTGTTTTTTGTTTTTTGTTTTTTGCTTTTTGTAGGGCAATTGGGGTTAAGTAACTTGCCCAAGGTCACACGGTTAGGTTTTTGTTTGTGTGTGCGTTAAGTGTCTGAGGTCGGATCTGAACTCAGGTCCTTCTGACTCCAGGGCCGACACTCTACTCACTGCGCCACCTAGCCGCCCAAAAGTTGTTTTTCTTAATAGTATTTTTATTGTTACATTCATTATACTCCTGGTTCTGATTACTTCAATCTGTATAATTTCATACAAGTCTTTCTAGTTTTCTCTGAAAACATCTCTTTCATCGTTTCTTATAGGACAATAGTATACCAAAATTTGCTCAGCCATTCCCTAATTCATAATTCATCCCTTAGCTTCCAGTTCTTTGTCACCACAAAATAAAAGCTACTATAAATATTTTGAATGTATAGAACCTCTTCCTTTTTCTCTTATCTCTTCAGAATATAGGCCTGGTAAAGATATTGCTGGATAAATAGTTCCAAATTTATTCCATAATGGCAGTAGAATTCACAGTTCTGCCAATGGTATACTAATATGCCTATTTTCCTGAAGCATATCCAATATTTGTCATTTTAAAAGAACCTCAGTGTTGCTTTAAATTACATTTATCAAATTATAAGTAATTTGGAGCATTTTTCCATTTGAATATAGATGGCTGGAATTTCTTCCTTTGAGAACTACCTGCTAATATCCTTTGACTGTTTAGAAATTGGGAAGTGGCTTTTATTCTTGTAATTTTGAATCAGTTCCTTTTATATCTTGGAAATGAGACCTTGATCAGAAAAACTTGCTGCAAAGATTTTTCTCAGTTAGTTGTTGCTCTTCTAATATTCCTGTTTTTAGTTTCATTATTAAAATTATCCATTTTATCTTGCATGATACTATATATCCATCCTTTGGTTATGAAATCATCCTCTATACATTTTAAGTGTCATTTTTTCCTTGCTCCTTTCATTTGTTTTTTTTTAATTTTATTTTTATTTTCAACTCTAAATTTTCTCTCTCCTTAGCCCCTCCCCCACCCATTGAAAAGGCAAATATATATATACACACCTATTATACATACGAAGTCATACGAAACATATTTCTACATTTCCATGTTCTTGGCAGGGTGGGGGAAGAAAAAGCAAGAGAAATAAGGAAGGATATGCTTCAATGTATACTCCAATTCTACCATTTCTCTATATGGAAGGTAGATAACACTTTTATCACAAAGGAATTGGAATTGGGGTAGATCGTTGTATTAATCAGAGTTAATTATCTTTACAATTATTGTTTTTACTGTGTACATGGTTCTCCTGGTTCTGCTCACTTTGTATCAATTCATATAAGTCTTCCCAGGCTTTTCTGAAACCATCCCTCTCATTTGTTTATGACATAACCTTTTATATCCAGGTTGTTTCCATTTAGACTTTATCATAATATATCATGTGAGGCGTAAGTCTAAAACTAATTTCTGCCAATAAGTTTTCCATTTTCCTTGCAGTTTTAGTCAAATAGTGAGTCCTTACCCAGCAGTTAGGGTGTTTTGAATGTTTAGATGTTTTGAATATTAATTCTTCAGAATGTTGAGTAACTAATCTGATCTACTGATCAATGTCTCTACATTTAATCAGTACCACATTATTTTAATGATAACTGTTTTGAAATTTATCTTGAGTCTGGTACTGCTAATCCCCTTACCTTCACACTTCTTTTCATTATTTCCCTGGAGATTCTTGACTTTTTTTATTCTTCTGGATAGATTTTAACGTTATTTTTTCAAACTTTGAAATAATCCTTTAGTAGCTTGATTGGTTTGGCATTGAATATAAAATTAATAACCATAATGTTTTCATTGTATTATATTTTCTGGACATAGAAAATCCATTATCTCAATCCAGCAACATGCTTTTCCAGTGTTTAAAGTCAAAAACATCAATGCAGGGCAGCTAGGTGGCACAGTGAATAGAGCACTAGCCCTGGAGTCAAGAGGACCTGAGTTCAAATCTGACCTCAGACACTTAACATTTACTAGCTCTGTGACCTTGGGCAAGTCACTTAACCCCAGTTGCCCTGTCTTCCCCCCTCCAAAAAAAAGCAAAAAAAAAAAATCAGTGCACATGGAAATATAAGAAATAACCACAAATAACTGTTCCTTTAAGTATATAATATTGCATATAGACAGGTGCAGCGTTGTTTGTGGAAAGCTCTCAAGTGAGGTCTGTCAGCTGCCAACAGAATGGGATAGAACAGTAAAGAAAAGTGACTTGCATTTTGTAGTTGAGTTTAAGAGCCATTTATAATAGGCTATGTGACCGTAGGCAAAAAAAAAAAAAGTTTAGTCTCTCTGGATCCTTTTCCTCATGGGCAAAATGACTGGGTTGAACTAAATGATTTCTCAAGTCTCTTCTAGATGTAACCTTTTATGATGAAATAGCCATGCCAAAAAGTCATCCTCAGTACTTTACATAAAAGTGAGCTATAGCTCATTTGAGCTATAGCTCAATCTAAAATATGATTTCGTTTAGGCATTCATCTTCACCATGCTTTCTGCTGAATGGTGTTTGGGTGTTTCCAGCATCCAGAGGACAGAGATTGTCAACCTTGAGAAGATCCCAAAGAATATCCCAAAAATGCTTGCAGCATCTTTTTGGCAACACTAATTAAGGACATAGCCTACCGAGGTTACTTCTTTGATGTAAACAAAATTTCCTTGGAGGTAGTAAATTCTGGTGTGTTTAAGTTAATTTTTAACATTACTTTATAGTCAAACCTCATAGTCTATGAAGTATTTAAAATTTACTCTCTCAGTGTCTCACTGATAGCCCTCAAAGAAACTTGTCATTTCTGAATTCTTTACAGAGTTCCAAATGAAAAGCTAGTGTGTATATGCTGTACAGGAATCATATCTCTAAATTATTTCTATATGAGCAGAGGCATCTGTTTACCTGCTTTATGATCAGGGCCAAGTCAGAAGCAGCAACTTCTTGTCATAGTTTACATTTAGCTAAATTAAATCCAAATGTCTTGATTCTTCATCATTACCCTAGAAAAAATAGGGGCTATTTCTGCAAGAGATCTTGAGTGTCCATTCTTGTACCTGTATGTGGTTGTGTAATTATCTGAACTAAGTTGAAATCTAGTTCTTAGAACGCTGCAGAGTGAGTGATTTCTAAGGTCTTCACCTCTCAGTTAGAAGCACTTTCATTCTCAAGGTCAGGTGAGGGTCTGTTCACTGATTGCAGCTGTTGCATATACTTCATAAAGTCTGTTTTCTCTAACCATTTCTATGTTCGTGTAATTTTCCCTTAAAAGAAGCTAGATGTATGCTTTTGAAGAAGATTTCTCATCTCTGGAGTGAGAAAAAATGCTAAACCTCAGATATACTAGAAAAAATGTTGCAAATGCAGTCTTATTGGTGATGTTTTTATTTTATAATGTTGTCTCATGCCACCACTACTCCTTCTTGCCCTCAGAATTGGATATGTCTGGCATTTGAGATTTCCAAGGATCCCCTAGGCAATTCATTTCTTCTTGCTCAACAGTGTCATCTCCTGGCACAGATTCCTCTTTGTGTGGTAATGACCAGATTGGACACACAGAACTCTTGACAGGACACTGTCTAGATTTCCTCCTAGAGTTCTTGACATTAATGGCACCATGCATGCTACTGTTGAGGTCGCAATTGTTCCCTCTGTAATGCTGAAGAACTAATAATGAAATAAATGCTGCAATAAAAATCACCTCTTGGCAAGGGTTAGCCTCAGCTCTCAAGAATGCCCAATATTCCCAAAGTGATTCCTGTCATTCCAGGCCAGTGGTTCTGGTTTGTGATTATTCTCCTTCTAAGAAAAAAATATGAAGTAAGATGGGTATGGGTTAGGAAGAAAGTGACCTATACACATACATGCAGCAGGAATTCATGTGGGCTTCATCACCGAAATCTGAGTATGTTACATTTTACTTCCTCTCCAGGATTCTCCAGTACCCTAAAAGTACATCCCACCAGTGTTACTCCCTCATTTGTAGGGAGCAGTCTCTATCCTAGTTCCATTCAGCCACTAATAATTGGATTTGCTTTTCTAAAGGAATATCTCCTTCAAAAAGATATTATCCCAAATATACAAATTTACTTCCCAACACATGGGAGGCATAATCCTACTTCCTCCACTTAAGCCACTGGATATAGGAAGGGGATTGGGTTCATAGCTTAGCTTAGTTCCCATATAGCACAGTTGCAGTTCCAAGTCCAAAACCTGCTTTGGACGTGAGTCCCAGACTCCCTGGCTTCTCAGGGTTTCCATGCCTGCCTGGTTTTAACCACCCCACCTACAATTCTGGCTTCAAGGTTGCTATGGCTTAAACTCCCAAGTCCCATGATGTTGACCTTCAGCATCTGAAACTGAGAAGTATAAACACAAACCAGAAACAAACAACCTCAAGCCCAATTCTCAAAGCCAGGGTAGAAGAGAGGGAAGGGGCAAGGCAAGTCCTTCCCTTCTCACCATTTCAGTTCATGGCATCTTTGCTGTGGGTAAATTGGGATCTTTAGCCTTTGGATGCAGCAGAGAGGAGTGGGAAAGAACACAGCTGAAAGGGGATCGGATAGTTCAGCCTCACCAGTTTTAAAAACTCAAGGAGCCACTCAAAGGAGGATGTCTCCACTCACATGGCAGGAGATGCAGTGGTCTCCATGTTAGGCAAACTGGGCATGCTCAGAAGGCTTCTCAGGGTCATCTCCATGTTATAACTGGGCATGCACAGAGAAGCCCAGGTTATAGCTATATAGAAAAAGATTATTTCAGATATACACAGGGGCTTCAGAATTCATGGAAAGGAAAACAAAATGGGCAATGTGGAGAGATGTTCAACTGTAATGAAAACCAGTGGACTTGGAGATGGACAAGGTCTTTTCTGTCAGCCTTAAAGGACAGGAATAACATAAACCTATTCATCAGATAAATGAATAGCAAAACCCATTTCAGGGTCTATATACTTACCAGATTTTATCTTGGCCCCCACCAGCATGCTCTTATCCACCATACTGCAGAGAGTTGTTGCTCACATCCAAAGACTCAGAAATGCATCAACTAATTATTCAGACCATAGAGAGGAGAAACCTAGGCCTGGGCTACACTCCCATATCTCTTACCTGTGGTTGTAGTTCGTCTATCTAACAAATGAATGGGAGGAAGCATCTAAAAAGAGTCATCATACTGCCTACATTTTAATGATGCCTCCTCAGGGTTGGACAATGTGTTCTCTTCCCTCACACTGAGGAACATTATCATTTCCTAGAGAAAGATGCGTTCCTAGAGGCAGACCTCACCATTTTCTTCTTGACCCAAAGGACTAATAAGGAGTTGTACCAAAAACTAGAGTAGCTCACACTCTGCTGATTCCAGAACAAATTAATCAGGGGGCTTGTCAGGTTGCTGGTGATTAAGAGCTTTCATTTTTGTTTCCAACACAGACAAGCAAAAACATAAGTACCCTATAAGGAGAAGTGAACCAGCTGTGGAAATGTGCCAGGAAACAAAAGTGAAGAGCTAAGGAATGAAATGGAGAGAGAAATACCTACTTTATTATAAAAGTGCAAGTTGGTCATTCCTATGGAAAGTCCTATTAAAAAAATTCAATAAAGGAGTTGAACAAAGCTACTAAAACCCCAGCCCTGAGGGCCCTGCCTGATTTGGAAAAAAAAAAAAAAGTACCACTATTGAGAAGGAAAACAGAATCAGTATAAAAATCGACAGATATTAAGATCATTTTCCCAACACCAACAAGCTCCTGTTCTCTGCTGAACCCTGTGCAATGTTGTCAAAGTCTTCAGTTAGGCTAGAAGGGAAAGTCTATAGGCTTGACTAGTGGGAGTGTTTGCCACACTAAGGAAGAAATCTCTTGTTCCGCTCCCTCTACTCCCTTGATAATTTCTCATTTTCAAGCACAATTCAAGCAATTCAGTTACTAGAAAAGTTAAATTATTTATGAAGTTATTTATCAGCAAGTAAGCAAAGTTATTTCATCACCAGCTGAAACAGCAGAGTGTGCTGGAAAGAGCCCTGGACCTGAAGCTCGAGGGCATGTATTGAAATGCTGTCTCCACCATTTTCTTTCCTGTGTGACATTAAGCAAGTCACTCCATTGCCAACAGGTCTCAGTCTTCAGTAAAACATGTCTGTTACACTAAGTATTTTCTCTAAAGTTCCTTTCAGCTCTAAACCTATGATTCCTATGATCAAACAGGAACTGTGACAATATGGTATTATGCATTTTTCATTTGGAAAGTTAGATTAAATATGGCATGTTTTTAAGGAGTTTGCAGCATTGCTATTGTTATGGGACTAAAGCAAGATACTCATAGATGTGCCTTAATTTTGAGATTTATGTTTATGTATTATTTTTAAATATTCAGATTTGTACTTTTATTCCCAATGTTCAGTGATGGATTTCACTCCTTCCTGAGTACACAGTAGCCACAGGTACCAATGCCAGCCAGGCAAACTGAGCAATATTTGGAGTCCTGATTGGCAAAACAAGTTCCAAAAATAAAAAGAGAAACCAAAGTGATAGGATAAGACCGTATAAGTAGCAGTAGCTGCTTGGAAATCTAGCAGATTGTTGACTTGATAAGGAAATCACCACCAGATATGAGCATCTATCACCTGTGCCCATCGTCCAAGCAGACCTGTAGGTTCATTGCTGTTGTTGTTCAGTCGGAGCAGATGGTAATGTATCTTCTTTAATGGCCTTTCCACTTCTAATACTAAACCATTTGACAGTGCCAAGGACTTTGGTGGTGATAGTTTTCTTTTAAGAGTCTTAAGCTGCTGGGGAGGCAAAAGTTTCCAGGTTGCATCTTTACAAGGGTTGCTTGCTTGGATGAAAGCTTCTGAGTCTGGACTGGAAGCAGGAACAGTGGTCTGAGGGACATGGATATTCCCAGGACTCTTAGACTCAGGTTTGGGGCTATCTCTGTCCATTCTGAAGGGAAGTGGTGGTCAAGGTGGTAGTGGTTTGACTCATCTGTAACATGCTGTCTTTGAGGCACCTTGTTCCTCAGCTGGACAGAAAACTAAATGACACAGTGAATAGAACTCTGGCCTTGGAACAAGGATGACTCATCTTCATGAGTTCAAATCCTACCCCATATACTTACTAGCTGTGTGGCCCTGGACAAGCAACTTAACCCGCTTTGCCTCAGTTTCCTAATCTATAAAATGAGCTGGAGAAGGAAATGGCAAACCACTGCAGTATTTTTGCCAAGAAAAAAAAATATAGTCACAAAGAGTGAAACAACTCAACAAGATGAGTTTGCCAATTCTGTAGATGGTGGATAGATAGCCTCCTGAAAGGAAGGAAGGACATGTTGAATTTGGTGCTCAGGCTAACAAATGCTGAGAGGAATGATTCTACCTCCATAGTGTGGCCTCAACCAAATTCCAGCTGCATTGGGGTCAGGGAGACTTTAGCTGGATACCATAAGTGATAGCTTCCTTAGCCCTTGGCTTTCCCTTGATAAGAGAGCAGCAGTGGGATTCTATATTGCTCAACTACAATGGGGTGCGGGAGCCTTAAACGTCCAGTCATTTTTCCTCAGCCCTTTGAGTGGCTTGGAATCATAATACAGTCTTTCTTCCTACAAAAGCTTAGGTGAATGTGCCCCTAGGACCCACAGAACATGTTGCATTTTGGAAAACTGTTTTCTGGATCTTAAATTGATTCTCTTCATTCTCATTGTCCTTTGTTATCTTAAGGAAAAACACCAGTTTAGTTGTTTCAGATATATCTGACTCTTGGTGACCTCAATTGGGGTTTTCTTGGCAAAGATACTGCTGTGGTTTGCCATTTCCTTCTCCAAGTCATTTTACTGGTGAAGAAACAGAGGCAAACAGGGTTAAGTGACTTGCCCAGGGTCACACAGCCAGTAAGTGTCTCAGTTGGAAATAAAGTCTATATATACTTAGGGATGGTTCTAAATTCACTCCACAAATATTTACTGGCCCCATATAATGTGTGAAAGACATTCTATATTAGGAACTATGAGGTGATACAAGGGTAAACTTGTTCTGCTCTCAAATTGCTAATACTCAGGGGAAATCATATATATATAGTTAAAATACCACTGGATCAGCAAAGTGAGAAATGCACAAGATGCTTTAGGGGGTTAGGGTTACCGTTCACATCTAGCTGGGGAAAGCAGGGAAGGCTTCATGGAGGAGGTGGCACTTAAACTGGACCTTATGTGACATAGAGAGAAGAAGAGAGTATTCCAGATAATGGAAATATCAGTAAAGATGGAAAGATAAGAAAGTGAAGGGGATGCTTGTTTTATTTCTTAAGTTAAAAATAAAATAAATCTTTTTAAAATTAAAATAATAAAAAGAAAGTGAAGGGTGTGTTGGAAAGATAGGGAGTATGCCTGTTTCATTGATTCTCAGAGAACCTCAGATACTAGCCAGTCAAGGAATTTGGGTTTAATTCAATAATTAATGGAAAGCCACTGAAAGTTTTTAAATAGGGAAGCAATGTAATCAGAGCTACTCATTAAGATGACAGAGAAAATTTTAGGATAGACTAGAGGAGGGAGAAAATAGAGATAAAGAAATCAATTAGGAGGTGACTATAATGCTCTAGGTGAGAGACAGAGTCTGAACTGAAGTGATAGGTGTGGAAATGGAAAGTAAGGAACAGGTAGGAGAGACTGCAGAATTAGAATCCATTTCACTTGATGATAAATTGGATGTGTTGGGGTATGAGGGAGAGGGAAACTCAAAACTTTAAAGATGGCATCCAGGTTTTGAATATGATTTAAAGAATGATGAATCCATTAATAGAGATAAAGAAATAATCTATTTGGGGGAGAAGATAATTACTTTTAGAAAGATTGAGCTTGAAATTCCAACAGATATCCAAATGAAGACATTCAGCAGGCAGCTCAAAATTAGAAATAGGAGTTTGGGAGAGAATCATCTTTATGTAGGTAATGGTTGAAATTTATAGGATGGGTTAGAAAACCAAAATAGAGAGTGTTGAGTGACAAGAATACTGAGGACAGAATCTTGGAAAACAGATACATGAAGGAGGAAAATGGAAGAAGAACAAGGAATGTGTGAAAAGAATGAAAGTAGTTCAGTGTCTTAGCAGTCTCCAAAAGGAGAAAATTCCAAAATGGGGCAGTTGTCAACAATGGTAGACACTTCATTGAGATTGAAGCAGAAAAGTACCAAGAAAAGGAATTGGATGTGATAATTAATGGGTTACTTATAACTTTTGAAAGAGTAAATTCATCAAAAGGAAGAAGTCATTGGGGCAGCTAGATGGTGCAGTGAATAGAGCACCGGTCCCGGAGTCAGGAGTACCTGATTTCAAATCCAGCCTCAGATCCTTAGCACAAAACTATCTGTGTGTCCTTGGGCAAGTCACTTAACCCGAACTGCCCTCCAAAAGAAAGCAAAAAAAAGGAAGTCGTCATATTTATAGAAAGCTAAGATGTGAGGAGCTGGTGAGGAAGTGAGTTTGGACTTCTCTTTAAGCCATGACATTGATTGGAGAATGGCTAAACTGGTTGTGGTACAAGTACAAACTCCTATAACCAGTATAATTTAAGCTTCTTGAGGGCAGGGACTGTCTCACTTTCATTCTTGTTTTCCCAACACTCAGCACAATTTCTGGAATATTGTTGGCTCTTAATAAATGCTTATTAATTCATTGATTGGTCTTCAATGCTATGACCAAAAAAGTCATCATCCTGCAGCCGACCTGACTGATGCCCTTTCCAAATCTAATCTGTCTGGTTCTCAAACAGCAGAGAGTTCATCATCAGCCACACACTGAAAGTTTTTCCACCATGGGTGAACCAGGCAGAGGACCAAATGAAATGCTCCACTGGCCTAGGAGAACGAGGGTCATTCCCATGCCAAATCAAGTATATTATACTTGAAACAAGTTAACTAAACTCCGAACCCTTAACCTTGGATTTCAAAATATTTGTTTTACATTTTTATTATCATTATTGTCAATAATCTAATTTTTATTACTAGAAATTGGCATATTGTTTGTGGAGTCATTATGGGCTAGAAGAGGCTGTATCTTTGGGAAAATTCTTGCCTTCAGGCCAGGCTCAAAATGGAAAGAGGGGGTAGAGAAAAGAGCTCTCCAACAATCATAAGCTCTCTTTGGCATTTAGTGATATCATGGGCACAAAGGCAAATATTTTCCCCTGGTGACCACATTTCCAAAATGTTCTAATTTAGTGGAGCTTTCTAAGCAGCAGTTGTTAGAATCACTGGCTTCCTCCCCAGGGCTTCACATTGGCTCTAGCGATAATAAGTTTGGCAGAGTTAACTAAACCCTCCTTGAATGATGTAAGAAAATAAATTTTCAGACTTGTAAATGGCTATAGTGCTTTCTGTTGCCACCTCTTTTATAGCAAATCTTGAATAGTTAGCAGGTTCTTCCAAAGCACATCCTAACAGTGGCCACAGCTTGCTTCTTCTAGTTTTGTTCATTTCCAAGTCTATCATTATCTAATTGTAGCTCATTTTGGTATAAGAGTCATTCAGAGCAAAATCAGCTAATGGGCCTTCTGTGTTGGCAGGAACTATGTTGAAATCTGGCTTCTTTGTAACGACCTTTTTGCTGCTATTGTCGTTCATTCGTTTTAGTTGTGTCTGTCTCTTCATGACCCTGTTTGGGGCTTTCTTGGCAAAGATATTGGAGTAGTTTGCCGCTTCCCTTTCCAGCTCATTTTATAGTTGAGGAAACTGAGGCAAACAGGGTTAAGTGACTTGTCCAAGGTCACACAGCTAGTGTCTAGGCTGGATTTGAGCTCAAGTGTTCCTGTCTGCAGGCCTGGTACTCTATCCACTGTACCACCTAGCCACCCCAACAAGGACTTTCCAGTTGATGACTAAACAACTTCTCTTTAGTTCTTCCTTAACTCCATTTCCAATAGTTTTAATTTGTGGCTTGTGGCTTCACAAGGGTCCAGTGTGACCAGTGATAAGTGTTTCATGTTGATTTGGATGATGGTAAATAACGCCTTCTTTATTCCACTCTGACTTCAAACCGGTGAGCCTCTCACAAGTTTAAATTTACCTGGGCTGTGAGCATTTATTGGTCCATTATTCATTTTAATACTCCTCTTACTGAGGAGGGGCAGGATAGCTGGATTGGTTTGGTGTTTTTTTTGCAGAACTGCAGCGAAGGGCTTACTTTGGCAGCAAATCCACAGAACAGGAATGGACATTTGGCCATGGGTTGATTGTGTTGATGAGTGTAGACTGCCAAACACTATCATGCTAAACCCAACCTCTGCCAGGCTTTTATATTATACTTTGCTTAGCATCTGTTTGGCTCAACCTGTTAAAATATGTGGCAGCCTAGCATAGTGGGAAGAGAGCTGGACTCTGAGTCAGGCAGACTAAGGTTTGAAGCTGCCTCCAGCATTTGCTACTTGGGCAACTGCAAGCCTCATTTTCTTCATCAGTAAAACAGGAATAATGATACATACATACCCTACAAGGTTGTTGTGAGGTATGGATGCAAAGTATATGAAGTGATTTGCAAATTTTAAAGCCTTATAAATATTACTTTTATTATTATTTTGTTTCTGTGCATTTTGGTCAAACACAGACTATACCTTTGCATACAATAGGCATTTAATAAATGTTTGAATTTAATTTATTATATTTACATTTGTTATCACTAGTACATTCATACCCCTACACAGCTCCCAAAAAACACTTAAATATGGATGAATAAAAACCTTTTTATTTTTCAATTTCCAAGTTTAGTCATTTTCTCATAAAGTTTAAGATTTATCATTAGGGGAAAAAAGTAGATTTACATATAAATTTGACCCTATTACCTTCTTAGGGTTTCTTAACCTAAAGTTCATAAATTCATTATTTAATATTCTAGTAATTGTATTTAAGTATAATTGGTTTCTATCACAATCCTATACATTTTATTCAAAACCTTTGAAAACATGATTATGTGGAGGGGTCCATAGGCTTCACCAGTCACTGCCAAAGGGGTCCATGACACAAAAATGGTTAAGTTCTCCTGTAGGTTCATGCTGCTAGCTAACCTCAAAACATGGTAAGCCAATCCCAGATCTTGACCACTGAGCCATCATCAACTACTTGATGAATGTGACCCTATTGTTTTTTCGATTCATAAGAAGAAAACTTTGTGCTCAAGAGGCCCAGAAAGTGTGTGTGTGTGTGTGTGATAAGATAATTACATCATGGCCCAGTAGAATTAGGCACTTTGGCTATCTCTCTTCTGGATCCCTGTAAGCTTGATTTCATGGCAATTTAGACAGACAGATCAAACAAACTAATTCTAAAGATATGGATTGATTGGTTATGCTGGGATTGCCCTCCCATTTCTACATGTCACTAGAAGAAGAGTGAGAAGCAAAGGGAAAAATTTTCCAAATCTCCATAGGGGAAGAAGAGGACACCCTTTAAAAGATGACTTCTGACTACATGGCCTTATAGTCAAAGTATTTTATTCACACACACACACACACACACACACACACACACACACACACACACACACACACCCTCCACCACTACCACCATCACTATAGCATTCTCGGTTATTTCTTTTGTGTCCCATTGACAAATGCTTGTCTGAATCACTTTCATTACTATTCTGGGCTGGGAGAGACACTTGAGAAGCTTGTCTCTTATAATGAAAATTCACCTTATCTTTTCAATATTGAAAAGAAAAATTTTAAAGCTCCTAAATGACCAATGTTTGTGAGACTTTCATTTGTTCCCTTTACAAATGTGTGCTGCCCCCAAATTTCTAGGTTATACACTTGAGTCTAGAGGGCGTCTAGGAATTAAAATGTCAAGAGGATTAAAGAATTAATTTATTGTTATTGAGTTGGCTGAATTCATTTTACTAATTCTATTAAAGCTTTCCCATTTTCTCAGGTTTTTAAAATATTTCTTGTTGATGACTTTTTAAATTTATTCCATAAACAATTCCCCAGTCACCTCCAGATTGATTCCTTTATGCCAAAAGAAAAAACTAAAAACATCCCCATAAGTGATTGTCTGCCATTGTAGCAAATATTCTGACCTAGTGTTCTCCCACTTCTCTGCCATAAGGGAGAAATTAGGTTGGAAGGTTGTCCAATTTAGAGCCTCGGCTGAATATAGCTGCAATGGCTTTGGTGGGGGCCCCATCTTGGAATCAGGTCAACGGGAGCCGCCTACCTCAGCGTGGAACTCTTTTGCTTTGAACAGAGAAAGCATCCTAATGGTTTAGTACCAGCACTGTAGGTGGCCAGGGGTAGTGGCTCCATTCATCCTTATTATGTAGTTTGGACAGGAGCTCCCAGCACACAGCCTTTGAAGTTTTCCTGATATTTTGACTCCCCACCCCTCCTGTAACCCTGATTCTTCCACGCTTTTACTATTCCCATTTCCTCTTTCTGTAGCAACCTTTACAGTTAAAATTACAACATATTTTGTCATCCTAGCAGAGTATTTGCCATACCTGTCATTCAGTTGTTATCATATATACTTCAAGGACATGATGGGAGGATGAAGGAAAAAATAAATCACTCTAATGATTACAATATAGATTTAACCTGGAAGCAACCTTGGAGATAATTTAATCTAACCCCTTCATTTCATCAGTGGACTGGATATCTGTTGTCTAAGGACCATCCTGGATAATTTCAGAGAAGTCCATTACCAGGTGGCTGCAGATTGATGACTTTTTCAGCAATTCATGAGGACTATTATACTTAAGATATCCATTAGGAGAGAGGGAATCCACATCGAGGAAAACATAGATCATGGAAATATTGAGATTTTGCTTAATAAAGCATAAACTTGAGGAGAGGGTAGAGACAATGACTGTAATAGCAGCTAGCATTTACAGAGTGTTTTAAGGTTTGCAAAACACCTTACAAATGTGATCTCATTTGATCCTTGCAACAGCCCTGGGTGGTAGGTGCTATTATCATCCCTGTTTTACAAATGAAGAAACTGAGGTAGGCAGTGGTTAAGTGACTTGCCCAAGGTCACACCGCTAGTAAGTGTCTGAGGCTGGATTTGATCTCATGTCTTCCTGAATCCAGGTCCAACACTCTTTCCACAGTTCTGCTTAGCCAAAACAAAATATGTTGACATGGTTTCACAAAGTATTTGAAATGCTTTTCAACTTCCTACCAAAAGCATTTAGTGTCTCCATGCTAAGTTTACCTTTTCCACTCTCAACATGACGTCCATTTCTATAGGATTCCTCACTAACTCTTCCCCTTTAGAGATCTTAAATGGCTCTGTAAGGGCGAATGTGATTTAGGTAATTCAATTAAGTGCTCCCTGTGTGGAGGGCAACATCAAAGACAGTATGACATGGTAAGTAGCAGAGCTGTCCTTGACGTCCAGAATCAGTGAATCAGTGCCTCCTGTGTGCCATGTACTGTGCAAGGCAGCAGAACCCAAAAGTGGTCATTCCTGCCCTCAACGGGCTTATGTTCTCCTGGGGTATTCTTTGTTGTCAAGTCATTTTTTCAGTCACATCTGACATTTTGTGACTTCATTTGGGGTTTTCTTGGCACAGATATTGCCTGATTTGCCATTTCCTTCTCTGGTTCATTTTATAAGCGAAGAAACTTAGAGCAAACAGGGTTAAATGACTTGCCCAGGGTCACATGTTCACAAATAAATAAACCCAGAATATATACAAATAAGTACAAAATGATTGCAGCAAGTCACTAACTACAGGAACCAAGAAAGGCCCCTTGAGTTGAACATTGAAATGAAATGCAGTCCCAAAAGGCATAGTGAAGAGGGAGAGCATTCCAGGAATAGGAGAGAGATTGGGCAAAGGCATACAGGACAGAGACGGGAGAGTGTTTCTAGAGAATGGCAAACAAGCTGATGTGACTGGTGTGAGGGAAATGGCGTGAACTCCACCTGAAAGGGCAGCCCAGTGACAAATTGAGAGAGTTTTAGATGTCCAAAAGAGGAGCTGGGAACTTATCCTAGAGGAAAGAAGCCACTGAAGCTCTTTAGCCATTGGCATGATCTGAGCTCTAAGAGTTGCCCTTTGGCAGCTGTCAGCAGGCCAGATTAGAAGGTAGGGGCTTGAGATGGAGACAGTCTTAAGTAAGCTATTTCAATAATCCGGGAAAGAGCTGATGAGAACCCGAACCAGGGGGAGTGTGGTGGTGAGTGGAAACCAGAGGACAAAGGCAAGAGATGTTGTGAAAGTTAAATAGACAAGACTTGGCAACTAATCAGATGGTGGGTATGGAGTTAAGCAAGAGAGAACAGTCAAGGACAGCTCATAGGTTATGAACCTTGGTGATGCCCTTGACCCAAAGAAGATAGGAGGAAGGGTAGGTTGGGGGAGAAACATAATGGGTTCTCTTTTGGGTGAATTTGAGATATTTACATGGCCCATTAAAGTGAAGAAGTCTAGCCAGTAGTGAGAGATGTGAGACTGCCAGCCAGGCAAGAGGGGCAAGTCACTTAATCTCTCATTGCCCCAGATAATTCTCAGATTATAAATTGCAAAAAATAAAAATAAAAATAAAATAAAGAAATTGCAGAGAAGTTGATAGCTTTCATTAGTGAAGGGACTTTCACTCTGGGAGTTCCCTATAGTTATGAAATTACATGTCCATGCTCTGTTTCACACACACACACACACACACACACACACACACACACAGGATTTCAGAGACAAAATGAAATACCTTCAAGGAGCTTATTTATACAGGACATCCCAAAAGTCTTAGTGCTGGTTTAAGCTATTAAAACTTAAATGGCTCTTAAAGCTTTTAAAGCTTAAACCCACACTAAGACTGTGGGGACACCCAATATCCTACTGGAACTTGTGTTCTCCCAGATGTTCTGTAATGTGTATTGTTTTCTTTTTCTGTGATTGGCTCACTGCCTGGCTCAGTTCAAGGTATCCTTGTGACTTCTCTTTAACATTGAACTTGGCTCTTTGGGGGGATACAGGGGAAATATGACTTGTGATCCCTGCTTCCAAGAACTTATAAACCTATTAGGGAGACAAGACAAACACGTTAAATGTTTAAATAACAGTGCCTTTTAAAAATGCCTCAAAATGTTTATCCTACATAATACTTTGTTCTGTGGTGTTGTTGTTTTTTTAAGTGCTTGATACAGTATCATCAGCACTATTACTGTTTTTATAAAACTTAAGATATAGAAATCACAGCAATGCTGTGAAAAGGTTTATTCCCAATTTACAGATAAGGCTCAAAAGTTAAATGAGGTGCCCAGGGTCACACAACTAATGTCCAAGTCTGCATCAGGGCCAGGTCTCTCCGGTCCAAATCTCTCCCCAGATCACTCTGCCTTTCTGTCATGTCTAAGAAGACATTGCATCCACATTGTACCCTACCCACCTATCACTGAGTACAATTCCATGAGTATGTAGGATTTCCAAAATTATACATTATTCTTTATACATGCCCTGGTCTTTGTTCTGTAGTTTGTGGTCCCTCATATTTCTCTGTCTCTTTCTCTCTCCCTCTTTCTCTCTCTCTTTTTCCTACATTTCAGTGAGCGGTTTCTGGTGAGACTGAACAAGAATGGTGGGCCAAGGAACCCAGAGAAGATAGATCGAATGTGTGCCCTTTTTACAGTATGTGAGAATTCTCTTTCCCTGCTATACTGTGGACTGAGCCATCTCTGACCAAGGGCTTTGGTTTGTGGATGATGTCACCCCAAAAACTGATATAATTTTACTTACCCTACACACTAGGGCAAATAAGACTAGTTGTATGTTTCTGACAGATAATGAAATGTTTAAAGAAGATTGCAATCAACATGTTTTAATTGAATTTGTGTGATTAAGTAAATACTTTCAAGTGCCTTTTGGCTAACTTTTAAGTTTTATTCTACAATCTGTAAACTGAACACTTAAAATTGGGGGGGATGATTGTTTTTTAATTTTATTTTTAATTTGGAATTAGAATTTCCTTCTAAAATTGTCCACTTGAATTCACTTCCTTTAAACTACCAAATCCTGGGGCCATTCTCTTTTGGGATCTCTATGTGTCAGTTTCATCCATCACAAATGACTCTTTTTCATAATAACTACTTTCAAAACACTTGCTACCAAAGCTCCAACACCCTAGAAATGTCAGCACAGGGAGGGACACAGTGAGGTTCTCGTTAGAAAAAATATGTTCTAGGTTTCTGCCATCAGAAAAATGCTAAGACATTCTCCAAACTGCTTCTCAAGTGTTCACCATTTATTTATGCACTGAATAGTGAATATACTTAATTTATTTGAGTGATTAATTGATTTGCTGAAAGAGTACAAGATTTTGTTATAGTTTTGACTATTGTTGGTACTCTGTGCTTGGACAATACTATGTGATTTTAGAGAAAACCCACTTAATCAAAGATTCTGTAGTTCTTCCCACATTGATTACGGTTCTGTTTAGTTTGTGGTATTATCCTGATATAAATAACATTAATCATCATCAGACTCTGTTGTATATCTTAAATGTAAATGGCACCAATTCAGAGACTTGAATGTGACCTGACTCTTACAGGGAAAAAAAAGCACGTTTTTCCATCTGAATTTCATTTTGCTACTTTCTTTAAAGGTCAAAAAGTAGTATAATAGCTTGTATTAAAGAGTCAACAGCAGCACCTGTCATTGAGGAGATAGAGCATACTGAAAATTCCCCAAACATATGAAAAAACTTCAAATTAATAAGTCAAAATGATGTGATGTATCTCCATTTGAGTTTAGTATTTTAAGAATTTGGAAAGTATCCAGTAAGAGAAATGGGAAGGAAAATAGGAACTATAAGGAAACTGAAGGGAAATTGAGATTACTTATTCAGGAAAAGAGAAAGTAAGAATAATGAACAATTTCCTGTTCTCGCTAATGAAGAAAAAAGGAAAAGAAAAAAGATCTTCAAAGATTTGAGCTAAACCCCTGAAGGGTTTGCCCCAAGTCAGCTACTGGAGTAGGCAGAGGTAGGAAGAATACAGACAACTGTCTTGAATAATTTAGAGCAAGTCAGTTTAAAGGCATGGAGGTGAACAAGGTGGGCAGTACTATAAAGATTTCTGAAACTCTGGCCTTGCCTGATCAAATCACAAAAGAAGTCTTTGACTTGGGGCTCTCTGACAGCATGGAAATAGAGATTTGAGTGTATTCCCACTGAGTACTTCCTCATACTCAATTATTGATTTTTAATAAGCTTTATTATGATAAGCCTTTGAATGTGATTATAGAATATTGAGCATTTCATTTTATAAATATTTTATAATATTTTAATTATGTGTGAATCCAAGTCCATATTCCAGCATCCACATATATATACACACATATTGAAATAGTGATTCCAGTTTGTATAATGAAAAAGAAAACCAATGAATTATGAATATTCTTGTTCCCTACTACTCTCAAGGATGTTCCAAATTCTCCTTAACTTCTTTTCTTTTGTGCTCTATCCACAATGACTGAGCTTACAGCTGGTTTTGCTGTTGGCATTTTTTTTGTAAAAGTACCTAACGTAATTTTATCTTTCTGTGGTACACCTGGGATTCTTAAACATGGCTGCCAGTTTTACAAAGTCATTACTTTGTTTTATCAACTAATTTAGAGATCTAATTCTCTACTACAGGCAAAAGAGCAGATTTTGAGATTTCCATATATGTTACAAAGCTTCAAAGTCAATGTCCTAGAAATGTAAAAGCAACTAATTAAATTCCTATAGTATAGACACAGAAAATGGGTAATGTAGGCAAGTCCTGAAAACTCAATAATTAGCTATTATGATTTCTCTTTGTGGAGACTTTAGTTTTTCCTTAAGGTAAATTCTTCCCATTTATAAACTGTAATTTACAAATCACAGGATTCTCTTTCTCTAGGAATTCTTTCCTGTTTCTACATTGGTTAGATTTTAGAACTTCTCCATAAAAGGAAAAATCTTTCCAAGGAATTTTAAATTTGCTTAAGTTTCTTTAAAAAGTGCTAGTTTTGTGCATTTCTTCCCACTTCTCACGGTGTGTAATACATGAATGACTGTGTATGTGTACATAAGACATAGACACATATGCATATAATGTCTACTTTGATAATAGTTTTATCATATTTGAGTTCACAACCTAAATGACAGCATTTTGCACTATTATTAGTTTAAGTTTGGGAGTCTAAATTGATAGTTTCTATAATGATATCATTGCATAGTTATATTTATCTTTTATGTCAGGTTTTTTTTTAATATTGGTATTATTTTATTGTTAAAAATCTTCATGCCATCCCTAGGAAATAAGTAAAAGCTAAGATATAGGGAAGCTAACTGTATTTCTAACACCTCATAACTGAGCTCCATATTCTCTTCCTTAAATCAAATTGCTCTTCTCCCTCCCCCCCACACACACCTTCTGTCCCTCTGGCAAAGGGTTAGACTCACTGATTCTTTGTGATTTGGGTAGGAGTTCAGACTTGCTTTACATTTAGTTCAAAAGCTACTACTCAAGACTCTAAGACTGGACAACACTGAGTTTCCTGTGTCCTCCTTCCTTTGTTTTCCATTTGTCTCTTAAATGTTAATATTATCAATCATACTTGATATATTCACTATTAAAGAGCACTGTTTTTATCGGCCCAAAATTATGTTTAACTGTGCATTTAATTTACATTTAATAAGATAGCTTTTACATTGGACATTTAATATACTGTGAAACAGCAATTTTCATTTACGTTTGCAAAAAAAATTTTATTATTTTTATCATCATTAACACCTATTAAGTACCATCCTGATATACAGTGTAGTTTAAACAAGAATCCTACCCAGTCACTTTACAAAACATTATAAGCACCTTTCATTCAATGTTAAGTTACATTTGAGTTTTCTTTATTATAATTAATAACCAGCAACAACAGTGGGAAAATTCCAATTTGAGTGTATGTGGAATACCTGGTTATTATGTTGATCTTCCATGGTAATCTGCTATAGGACTTCAAATACAGAGAGGTAAATTAGGATGAATAATATTAGGCTTTTGTGGTATCATAGTAGCCTAAATCCAGTGGGAACTATCTCATTTGAAAATGCTCTGTACATCTCAACTGTATTTCAAAACAGTGGCTTAATGTCTATTCATAATAAATAATATGACATTTAGCAGTAAATTGATTTGATATTTGGTATTTTATATTTAGCAATAATTTTAATAGGTATTCAAATATTAATTTCATTTTTTAAATGACAAAATAATGGAAGGAGTCCAAAATGCCCTTATTTTTCACTCAAAAGATTACATCAATAAAAAGGTTTTCCACAGAGGTATAAGAATTTAACTACTTTTTTATCATTACTGTAATTATTGTTATTATTTGTTGGCTCTTACCATTTCCTATGGTCATCACCCTTGGGTACACAAAGTAACTTGGATGTTTTATGAAAGAAGCATGTAGTTTTGCCAGTTAGCATGTAGTCCACCAAGAAAGTAGGTCATTTATACATTCCAAGCCTGACAACATTGTTAATCCTTGCAAGGAACTATATAATGTTAAATGCAGTTCTCCCCACACACCCCCACAAGTCATATAAAAGGACCCCTCTTCTTTTCCCTCACTCTGACCTTTTGTCCCACTCAGTCCTTGATCAAATACAGTTCTCCTTACAAGGAGTCTTACAGTCAAATTTCTTAGCCAAAGTAGAGTTGCCAAACAATCAGTGAATATTACTTGCCAATTTGACGTACTTCACCCTCCTTAGGGTTGAAGCTTCTCTGCAAACATGCAATTATCATTCAGTCAGAACTGAATTCACATCTGACTTCAGACACTTACTAGCTGTGTAACCTTAAGCAAGTCACTTAACCTCTGTTTACCTCAGTTTCCTCATTTGTAAAATGGGGATAATAATGGCACCCACCTCCCAGGGTTGTTGTGAAGTTCAAATAAGATAATTGCAAAGTGCTTAGCACACATCATTATCATCATCCTGCTATCGTATATATCAATCATCTGTTGCCTTTGTTTGATATATTTTCTATTAAAAAAAAAACTAGTGGGACCCTTGGTCCCAGTTTCATCCCTATATTATTCATATTTGTTAATTAATTAATATAAGTATGCTAGATCATCCTATTGGGTACCTAGAAAAACTGAATAACTCTCTGGAATCAGAACACTTCACCCTGGTAGGGCTACATTATTTTTAAATTAGAGCTCTTCTTTCATTCACTCACGTTCATATGAACATATACCATAAATAACCCTATATGTTGAGCCTTCTCCTACTCAATGTACATCTGAAATTGTTTCCATGCAAACATTCAGTTATCCAGTTAGTATATACTACTTAGGCATTACTTTTTTATTTACTTTACATTGAAAACACTGCTTATTTAAAATAAATTAGCAGTAGGCAAGGCTGGCTTAATGAGAAAATCCATGTGAAACCACTTGGGTTTAAGCCACTTGGGCTGCCCTCCTATCTTGCCTATTTTGCAAAAGTGAGACTTGTCTCAAACCAGTTCAAAAGTCACAAATGGAGTGATGGAGAAAGGGTGGCTTAGAGAGAAAAAGAAAAACAAAGAAAATCTTCTACATTAGGGAAGGCCAAATCAGTCATGCCCTGCTGAGTCCAAATAAATGGGGACAGGCCAGGCTGGCTTAATGAAAAGCCTGCACTGAAGAGGATTAAAAACAAAGTTTTTGCTTTCAAGCATAGTACATAAGTGAGGCATAAACAGATTATCCTAAATTACACAGTACTCTGTTTCACTAAAAATAAATTATAAATAGAAATGTACTTTATGATACAACAGGCAATTGCTAAACTTTTATTTGAGAGACATACATTCTGCACCATATATTCTTCCTTGCAAGTAAATCTCTTAAAGGGTACAGAATTATTTTCAACATTTTTACTTGGAAAAATTACATATGCGATATCTGAAATACTGCATAACTGATTGCAAACCAATGGTGACCAAATTAATAAAGTTTTACTATTTATAAAGTCCTCATCTCTGTTCAGATGCCTTGTATATCTGGAGATAGTATTTTCTTGAGACTACATCTGTGTGACTCATATGTACTCCCTTCTTTCCCCCTGCATAGCTATCAGTGCATGTTAGAATAGGGCTGCTTTATTTTCATTATTATTATTATACATTTCAGCATTAGGTAATCCATAAGAAATTGTTCAGTTTCTAAACTTCAATTGAAAATACAGTTGTAAGACAGAACATGGCTATAATTTATTCCAATACTCTGCCATTTTGTAAATAGGAAGAGGTTTCCTTGTATATATTTAATTTGCTAGGTATTGTATATATGAACTCAAAAGATACCACATCAAGCATATAACATCTTAAAATATACCAGGCACCTGCACATGAGAATTTTGATATTTATAAAATCGTGCTTACTTTTTTATCTATTGGGTTTGCTTAAATGTTTTTCTCTTTTCTTAGGATCTGAGCAGCAAAGATATGAAGAGAGATTTATACATAGTTGCCCATGTGATCCGAATAGGTATTGTATGCCTTCTCCATTAAAATGATCACCTTTTTAGATTAAACGTCTCTAGGTCATGAATCCTGCACTTCTACTTTTGTCCTTCCTGCCAATCTATGTCTTCTTTCCCTTCTACTGGATCAGGTCCCATTTATGGCCTTCACCATGTACTGAATGACTATGATAGCATGTATGAGTCTTCTTCCCTTTGTCTCTGTTACTAGAGGCAAGAGTATTCTTTCCAGTAGTCTACACTTCATTGTCTTCCTTAGCAGCATCCCCAAACCAGATCCAAATGCTACCCCACACATTTTTCCAGGGGTACTATGAATTAATGTCATTAACAATAAAGGTCACTTAAGACTAAAACAATTAATCACTATACCTTCAAAAAGTGAAACCTTTATTCCTAATTCAACAAGTAAGAAATAGCACTAGTTGGAGGAAGTGTGCAGTAGAGGGAAAAAGAAACAATAGATTTTTGTTTATTAAAAAAATTTTTTAAAAGAAATAGCACCAGCTGATTATACACCAAATTTTATATATATATATTATATTTTTATTTATATATGTGTATATATATATATGTATATCCTTTCTCCCCACTAAATGATGTCTATTACCCTGCTATTTCTATTGAATCTTTTTATACTGAAGTCAAAGGGGGAAAAATAGTTATCATGTATATATTTTGTTATGATGATTGGATATTGTTGGTATGATTAATGTCCCTAATCATCTTTTCTGGGAAGCAAGTGACTGGATTGTTCCTTATGGTGCAGGGTATATTTATACATTCATACAGTCAAGTGTTTTACAACTTCTCATTGGCAAAACAAAGGTATACTTGCGGTGCTTGAACTGTTGGACTTTACTTAATGAAGAACTACCAGCAGCCTATATTTTGTGTTTATGTGAATGCCCTTTTGCCATTGTACAGGCAGCTACAGTAAGCATAAAAACCAACACTGCTCTGCTTGCTTACGGAAGACTTCCCTTCCTCATAGTAAGGTGGAGCAAAGTTCTGGTTCAATCCCCTGAAGTATGATATAGATCAAATAACTTTGGCTAAGAAGTGCAAGTTGTCATCCTCGTCCTTACATAAAATTGCTACTTGGCCAATAAACTAAAGTTTAGATTACTAATATAAATCTTTTAGCATTCCCAGGGTAAACGTTTCTATAAAATCCACATGTAATCAGATTTTTTATTGTCAAGGAGTAAAGCTAAAATGGAGTGTAAGCAGGGTTGGAAATCCAAGTGTAATTGAAGGAATATCAGACTGGTATTTAGGAGACCTAGGTTATAGTACCGGTCCTGCAACTAGTTAACTTTGTGACCTTGGACAAGTCAGCTCCCTTCTACAAAACTAATTTTCTTCAAAAGTCAAGTGAAATTAGTCAGTCTAGTTATTAGAAGTAGGGCAGGTAGGAGGCACAGTGGACAGAGACCTAGGCCTAGAGTAAGACCTGTATTCAAATCTGCCTTCAGACACTTATTAGTTGTGTGAACCTGGGCAACTCACTTAACCTCTGTTTGACTCAGTTTCCTCATCTGCAAAATAGAGATGATAATAATAATAATAATAACCCTGGGAGGGTTGTTGTGAGGATCAAGTGAGACAATAATTGAAAATCACTCGGCAGAGTGCCTGGCACATAGTAAGCCCTATGTAAAGTTATTTTCCATCATCATCATCATCATCATCATTACTACTACAAGGGGTGGCAAAATCTGGCTTGCCACCTGTTTTTGGCCAACCCACAAGTTAAGAATGGGTTTTGCATTTTTTTTAATGATTGAAAAAAATTAAGAGAAGAATACCCCTTCATGACATGTGAAAACTATATGAAATTCAGATTTCAACATCCACAAATGAAATTTTACTGGAACCCAGCCACACTCATTCAGTTGGCCACTTTTACACCTCAACAGCAGAGTCAAGTAGGAGCCACAAAGACCATGTGTGGGGTTCCATTGCTTTTGCTCTGCTGCTTGGCATAATACAAAGAATATAGACCATAGAATTCTATCAATGTCTTCCCAGCTACGGACATTTAAAATCATATTCTTCTGCATTGATATTAGAACTTATCAATACTTGTCTGTGTGAAAAGACATTTTCAAAGATGAAATATGTAAAATTTCATATAGATCAGTATTAAGAGATGGTATTTGCAATCAGTTTTGATGATAGGGAACACTAACTTTGAACCCCAATTAAGTGAAATGTTACCCCTTCCAAAAAAAATTTCATTCTTCTCATTAGCAAACCTGTATTACCAAAAGAAAGTACTTTATTGTTATTGTTGTTGTTATTGATTTGATCAATAAAAGTTTGTAGAAATTTACTTTCTCCCTTGTTATATAATATCCTCTATGTTGCCTCTTGGCCCTCAAAGCCTAAAATACTTATTATCTGGGTCTATATGTAAAAAGTTTACCAACACCCTTTGCAGTCCCATCCAGTGGTCAAATTCTGTGATACCTTATGTCATACGTGCATATTTAAGGCAGTTGTCAGATGTCATAAATGGAAGTTGAAACCAGACTGAATCCCGTTTTCTGACATTTTTCTAGGACGTATGTTGCTGAACGATTCTAAGAAAGGTCCTGCCCACTTACACTATCGGCGACCTTACGGCTGTGCAGTCTTAAGCATTGTGGATGTTCTTCAGTCACTTTCTGAATTAAAGGAAGAAAAAGATTTCGTTCTTAAAGTTTACACGTGAGTAGAAGATACAATGTATATTAAATTATTCAATAATATATGACTATCCATATACATTGATATAAATTCTCAGAACTGCATTTTAGAGTAAAGGTTTTGCAGTTTTTGCATTTCCTCTTCCTCTCAACATGATTATCCCTTTCTTAATTACTTAATAATTAAATTAATAACCTAATGTCACCTATGTGAAGTATTCTATATCAAATACTCATTTGTATTTTTTGATCTGGTGGTATATGTACTTTTTTTTTTTCAAATAACGGGGTTTTTTTTGGTCCTTCATAATATCATTCCACCCCTTCCATTAAGCACATTAAAAAAAATCCCTCATTACACAGCTACATAGTCTAACAAACCAAATTCCTACATGAACCATGTCCAATAATGTTTATCTCTTTTTTCATCTCCCTGTCAAAAAAATGAATGTCATGTTTCATCTTCATTATTTTGGATTTGTGGTTTATCATTGTGTTCGTCAGAGTTACCAAGTCTTCTGGTATTTAGTTTACAATTTTTGATGACAACAAAAATTGCTGTTATAAATAGTTTTATCCATATAAATCCTTTTCCTTTTTCTTTGGTTTCTTTGGGATATAGCCCTATGGCAATATAGTTGGGTCAAAGATATGCCCAGTTTGATAAGTTTCTAGACAGTTTCAAATTGCTTTCCACAGTCGCCAAACCAATTCACAGCTCCAGGATATGGTCCCTTATGTGTAGCCCTTCAGAGAATGATAATGGGTCATATTTCCCTGGCCTATTAAAAAAATTTTCTCTGAAGAGCTGAGATTTACTCTCCATCAGTTTACCACAGGAGAATTATAAATTGCATTATTACATTAGACTGTTCATGGAACTAGTCTGAAAATGTGCTTAGAAGCCAACTACCATTTCTCACAAAAGCAATATACCTCTTCTTCTTGACTATTAGTAAGCAACTGGAAGACATAATTGGAGAAAAAACATTAAATAAAGGTAAAATTCACTGTACTGTAGATTCATTTATAAAAACTTTAGTGAAAATAAAAATACTGAAAAATTATAAGTAGACATCTTCATGTACTTTTCAATATAGTCTCTTCCACCTAAGAGAATTTAATATCCATCCCTTCCCACTTATGGTTTTCACTTCTTTTTAATAAATTAATCCTAACTATACTGTAGCTATTATATGATGCTGACTTTTCTAACACAATGCCAAAGCTTTCTATAGTAGCTGATGCATCATCTAACATTTATACATGTTTCTGCTTAGCTTAAGTTTTGACACCATCAGCTACATCTGACCTCTTTCAGAAAAACTGATAAAATCTGTTCTAAATTCATTTTTTAAAGTAATTGGGGTTAAGTAACTTGCTTAAGGTTACATGGCTAGTCATTTTTATGTGTGGGTGCTAATTTTCTGAGGCCAGAACGGATCCCGGGTCCTCCCAACTTTGGGGCAGGCGCTCTTACTCACTGCACCACCTAGTCGCTCCTTCTAAATTCATTTTTACTTCCTTTCCTGGATATTTAGGAAGTGCTACATTTTATTGGATCATAAGCATCATTTAATGTAGGTTAACTACATTAAAACAGCATGTTTTCTTCCTTCTGTTCTTCCTCCCATCCCTCCTTATCCCTCCTCTCTTCTCCTCTCCTCTCCCCACATGGGGTATCTTGCCTTTACCTGAGAGAGTTCTGCCCAAAGGAAAGTAAATTTTGATGGCTGAAACCTACCTAGTTATCTTGGGGTTTGTTAGCCAGATTCCTTTCTTAAAGACTATGCTTTAACCCCAATTTACTCTGGCTCTCACTGATTGGACAACAATAGGTCCCTGGCCAAGCATCACTTAATGGTAACTTTTGGGATCCCCTGGCTTAGAATGAATGTAAATAGTAATTATTTCTCTTTTGACCAACAATGTTCCTTCCCAGTTTGATTTTTTTTTTTTACTAAAGGGGTCATCCCTTGAATCACTTCTTTTTTTTTCCTTTTTGGAGGGCAGTTGGGGTTAAGAGACTTGCCCAGTCACATGCTGGTAAGTGTGTCAAATGTCTGAGGCCGAATTTGAACTCAGGTCCTCCTGACTCCAGGACCGGTGCTCTATTCACTATGCCACCTAGCCGCCCCCTTGAATCACTTCTAAACAGACCTGATCACTGAATGGGCATTGCCTCACTCAAAGTGAGAAAGACCTTAGCTTAAAAAGGCCAAGATCTCCCACTACATCCTGGGCTATCCCCAGTTGTCCTGTTAGACATCTAGCCACTGAACCCAGATGGCTCTGGAGGAGAAAGTGAGGCTGGTGACTTTGCACAGCCCTCCCTCACTTAATCCAATTCGTTTCCAAGTCATGGCATCATCTTCGTGATGTCATGGTCCTCTTGGAGGACAAACCACAACAACAGGCTAAGTCACCATATATCAGAAGGTTACTCTAGCTGCTCCAGCTGTGAGAGTCTAGTTTTTACTTATCTTTCTCCTTTTATATGGAGCTAAATGGAATAGTCTGTCTTTAGCTTCCCCTTTCCCACCTACACACACTCTGTATTTTCTTTTCCCCATATATATCTGCTACTAATGACTTTAGTAGAAATTTCAATTTCAGATTGGATTTGATTAATGTATTTCTTGAAGCCATGCTTTTAAGCTTAATTTCTTTAAAAGCAGCAGCCAACCTTGATACTGATTCCAGTATGTCACTTTGCAAGAAATGGGACTGGAATAATCTACCTCTCTGTGAGCTTAGTTAAACTAATTCTTAAAGACCAATGAGAGAGACCTTCCTAGGGAAGGTAGTACTTTTTAGCTTTATTAAAGGATAAATTTAGATTAAGATGTAGGTGAGGGGTTTTTTTTTCCCCCACTTACCAATGCTATTTAAAATTTAGACTTTCAAACAGGTCCCCTAAATGATTGTTATATGGAAAATGGTTATTGTGGGCAGTATAAGAATTTCTCCAATGCCTAGTATAGGACTTAAACCTACATATTATATCAGCATAATGTATCCAGCTCTTATTAGAAATATTTTTAAATGGGTTTCTAGGGAAAATGATGTTTGTTATTTCTCTAGAGCTGGGAGCTTAAAGTCTTTGCTCATAGCTAATTGACAGCACTACAACATATACTGAAGGGGAGATTTTGCAAAGATAAAAACACCTTTTGTACAGCCTTAATCACTGGGATTAGGTTGTTGTTTTTTTTTTTTTAATTCAGTTAGTTCTTGATAATCTTATAGTTTTGTACCCAATATGTAGTTGTCCCCAGGGGTACAGAGTCAGCTCTTGCTGTTCAGGTACCAGAGCACTTAAAAAGCACCATTAGGGCTTCCTTCCTTTGGGTTCTCCTATAAGAGACTGTTACTGCAGTGGTCAAGGATCTCATTAATGTGTGTGCATCCTCCAATAAGGCAGATCACAGAAGTAGGGGGGAAGGAGTACTGGATTTATAAGATCTAAAGATCCTGTTCCAGCTCTGTCCCTTACTAGATGGAACATCTGGCAAGTTATTTAACCTCTTCGAGTTACTGTTCACTTACCTGTAAAAGGAGAATTCTGGACTAGATTGTAGGCATCAGGTTCACAGGCTACATGAGGAAAACTGCCAAGAGTGACCAGGAGCAGATTAAAATGTAATCAGGAAATGATAAACAAAAATGCAACATAACACAGAGTAATCGAATTATAAGTAATAATTATAATAATTTATTAATCAGCTAATTTGTGGGGGTTAAGTTAATCTACTGGCAGGGATCGATTTATATTTGAGTTTGACATCACTGGACTATATGATTTCCAAGGTACCTTCCAATGTGAGCCCTCTATAGCAGGCCTGTACAATATGTACAATATACATTCCTCAGCCTGAGGATGGTATATTGTAAAGACCTCAGCAAAACTGACTATTAAAGTGTCCTTAGGGCAGGCCTGCACAACATACCGCCCTGCAGGCCACTTTGGCAGGCCATGTGTTGTGCAGGCCTGCTCTGTACCCTAGTGTATGACCTTCCTTACTTACTGTAGTCAGAAGAAAATGTCCTTGGAAAGTCATTCTATTTCTGCTCTCTGGGAGACTGAAGAAGAGAGAAGGGCTTTGGCTGAATATGGAGAAGGGAATCTTGTGGGTGACTTGGACAGAGTTTGAGTAGTGAAAGAGGTCAGAGGTTGAATTTGGGGAGAAGAAATTTGGTGAAATTTGGGAACAAATAAGCAAAATTTGAAGAACAATCTCAAGGCCCAGATACTGGTCTGAATTCTACCTTTGGGTTGAAAGATGAGTTGGATCAAGGACAGTTAAGAAGGAGATGGGCAGGATTTGGGAAGAGCTAAAAGGGTTGGAAGGTTTAAGTTATAGGCCCTGAAGGGATAGACTCAAGAAGGAAAGGAAGGTACTTGGCTCAAAAAAAGAGGAGAAGGTAGGGGCGGCTAGGTGGCGCAGTGAGTAGAGCACCGGCCCTGGAGTCAGAAGGACCTGAGTTCGGATCCAGCCTCAGACACTTAACGCACACACAAACAAAAACCTAGCCGTGTGACCTTGGGCAAGTTACTTAACCCCAATTGCCCTCAAAAAAGCAAAAAGGAAAAGGAAGTGGTATAAGTAGAGTGCATTGGCACAAGCTGAAGGGCATTGGGGAAAGCTGTGGAGTTGTTGAAGTTGAGGAAAGGAAGCCAAGGGGGATTGTCAAAAGGGTCTGAGAGATGATGATTAAAAGTAAAACTTCTAACCGAGGTAAACACCAAAAACTAAACTTGTTGAATCTCAATATTTATGGAGAACAAGGGAAACTTTTGCAGTGACATGTTGACCTTGTGCTGTTTGTGTTTCTGAGGCAGCCAACTGACTGTTATCTGTGTTCTAAGTGTAGACCAGGTACCATCCTGGAGAAGAAAGTGAAGGAATTCAAAGAATGATTGTTAGGGAGAGTAAATTATCTGTAAAGGAAAGAGAAATGAAATATCAGTAGGAAATGAGGTGATGGGAGGTGGAAGAGGGGAGCCTTGACCCCTTCTCTGGAGATTAGAGACTGAAAGAGCCTTAAACAGACCTGAAAGAGGAGGGAAAAGAAAGATGTACATTTACATGTTAAAAACAGAGTGGAGGCACTTCCTGAAGAGGGGAGCACTGGCTGCCCTGAGGAGGAAGAAGCCGTTTGTCCTTCAAAGAATAACTTTGTAGAGTCACAGAAGCTATCTGTGAATGATCACCCAGGGAGCTTGAAAAGACAAAGAGAAGGTAATTGATTCTTCCCAGCTCAGGGATACTGAGAAAGCCATCGATAACAATAAGTGTTATTTTGACTTCCTGGGGGCACATATCCAAGATAATTGAGAACCTCCCAAGGTATATCAAATTAGGTGAGAGTTACTCACTTTTGGAGATTCACAAGGACATAAATGGCACTGCCAAAAGGAACCTAAAATGTATTGTTAACATTTTTGAAATCTTGGATAAGAAACTGAAAACCAAAGGTTTACAGGTTGTGTTTTCCTCACTGCTGTTCATTGAAAACAAGAGATTCAGAAGAGAAAATTTAATTTAGGAAGCAATCAGCTGACTAACAAAGTGGTATCTGAGATTAGGATTTAATTTCTAGATCATGATTTACAGTGTTGTTCTCAGTCTATGTAAAATTGATATCATTGGTTTCCTTCTCAGTAGCTGGGAAAAAGATGTGAGAGAGGAAGAGAATTTGGAACTCAAAATTTTTGAAAACAAATGTTAATTTTAAAAAATATATATAATTGGGGAATATTTAACAAAATAAATAAAAATATTTTTTAAAAAATTTGATCTGGAAGTTTGTGCAGGACAGATGGAAGGATGAGAATCAGGACTGAAGGACATTAGGAGCTTGTTTCTCTAGTAATGAGAAGATGTCATGAGGACTAGACTGTGACATGGGCAGGTGAGGGAAGGGATAGTGGGGACAGTGCTAATGAATGAAACATAGGCCCACTTTAGTTTCATCCTTCCAGTGAAGTCACAAATCTTCTCATCAACATGTCCTCTCCTCTCCCTGCCACCTAAAAGTGAGAATCCATCCTTAGGATGCTTTGTGCTACACTGATTTTTTCCCTGTGGATAAGAGAGAACTTTGTGCCATGCCATGAGGGTCATCTTTATATGTCTTTCATCTATAGATCCCCAACATCTAGCACAGTGCTTAGCATAAAATAGATGGTTAATCAATGCTTATTGATTGTTTGATCACTCCACCTTACTCTAGTAGGAGAAAGGAAATACAGTAGAATCCTTGACATTTCATTTGTGGCCCTGAGGTTTTTTGCTTCTTTTCCAAATGACTGAATCCATGTGTCTTCCCAACAGAATGACAAGGCAGAGATTTGCCTAAATGACAAAAGACCAAAATCATGACCTTTTTATCCATATTGTATGACTGTAGTATGGTACTCTTGCTATCAATCAAGCATTTACTGTGTGCCAGCACTATGCATTGAAACAGTCATTGTTTTCAAAAAATGTACTGTCTTTTTTTTCTCTTTTTATTTTGAGATTGGGTCTCATTATCTAGCTTGGATTGGAAGTACAATAGCTACTCAAAGGATTGATTCTTATACTGATGAGTATGTAAGCTTTAACATGTTCTGCTTTTTCAGCCTGAACCAGTTTGCCCCTCCTTATTCTGTTTGTTGGTACTCCATTCCCAGAGGCTTACCATGTTAGTGCCAGACTTAATGCAGACACCCCAGACCCTACAGCAACTCAGAACTCCTGAACTCAGGCAATCCTCTAACTTCAGCCTACCCCACTAGCAGGGTTTACAAGCATGCATCACCATAAATACCCAACAAAGAACTTATATTCTAATGACTGAGACAACATATTCATAATTTGGTGCCTCCAATAAAAATGCAGGGCAGATGTTATGAAACCTTAGAAGGAAAGGCACTAAAGGGAGAGGAAAGGGAAGGACTAGGAAAGACCTCCAGCAGGAAGTGATGCTTGAGTTGAATATCTAAGTAAGACAGAGATTCTAAGAATAAGAGGTTAGCAAGGAGATCCCATTGGGAGAAGGGGGACAGCCTGTGCATAGGTCTAGAGACAGGAAATGGAAGGGATTGTGTGGAACAGCAAAGAGGCCAGTATAACTGGACCATAGAATTTGTGAAGGGGAGTAATATATTAAAAGACTAAAAAGAAAGGAAGGTTGTGAAGAATTTTAAAAGCCAAACAGTTTATATTTGATCCTAGAATATAAAAAGCAACTACGTGAGTTTATTTAATAGAGATGTGGCATGATCATATCCATGCTTTCAGAAAATCAGTTTGGCAACTGCATGGAAGATGGAATGGAGTGGGGAAAGATGAGTGGGGAGACCAGTTAGAAGTCCATTGAAATAAATAGTCTAGGCTCACTGGTCATATTAGAAGAGTTAGGATTTTGTTGTTGTTGTTGAGTCATTTCAATAGTATCTGACTCTGTGACCCCATTTGGGGTTTTCTTGGCAAAGACACTGGAGTGGTTTGCAAACAGGTAAAATGACTTGCCCAGGGTCAGTTCTTTCCTATAAGACTAGTTCCCAACACACTGGCTATAGAGTGCAAATAGAACTACTTAGTTCCCTAAAATTGGTATGGCTCCTATTCATCAGGATTTGGATTCTCTAGAATAGTGTATGTACAATTAGCAGTAACATTTAGTGAGGACAATGAGACCTGGCTAGGAGACAACCTTGCTATTTCATCCTAAAGTGTTCTTTTGGTTCTAATCCCAGTTCAGAATGTAAACACCATAGGCAATCTTAGAGGTTATTGCAGTTAGTGAGATGGTATTGGAGGAGGGGTTTGTCCTTACATTAAGAATGTAATTCAATAAGGCCCCAATAGATTGCTTCCCAACCTTCCTGGAGTCATGACCTCCAGTCATTATTTACTCTAGTGTCACCCTGTGTTTAAATTGCCAGATGACACATGCTTGATTTATAGTGGATTAAAATTAATTTGGCTTTCAGAAAATCCATCTAACTTGAATATTGCTTTTAGCAAATAAAAGTATTGACTAAGCATTATTTCTTGGTGTAAAATTTAAGTGTGTAAAATTCAGACATATTCTGTGGAAAGACAAATGTTTTTATCTAATAAATTATAATCAAAGTAAAAGTTTTCATGAATTTATAATTATCATATTAGTCCATTTATAGGCTATCTTCAAATATAGACCATACTTCTAAAGTGATATTTTTGTCACAGGAAAAATATGTAGGCATATACTGAAAATAGCATACTTCTTAGACTGACCTCTAATTTTATACAAGCCAGATTTGGAAGACAAGTGTGGTGAGTATTCAGACCAAGCCATTCTTTTGAGGAAAGATGGATAATTCTTGAGTTTGCTAGTTGTACTTGTTTGCTAGAGATAAGAATTAAAATTTAATCCATTTAATCAGTGGATCATAATGTGCAAACTGTATGCTAAAATTGACACTGCATCATTTGTAAAACTTTTACTTTTCTGTAATTCTTCAAAACAGCCATGGTTTCATTGGTGTGTTTAATCCCTCCACTGATCCAGATGAAAGGGCATTCCCTGTGACATGAACTGTTAGCCTTCTTATGATAAGCCTTTTCACATTTAACAAGATTGTAGATGTTACAAGGCCTATGTTAAAGGTCTATATCCTTGATAATTTGTAAAGATTTTACTATGAAGTCATTGAAAGAAGAAAATCCTGCATATGGGATAGGTCAGTAAATAAAAAAGTATATTATGTGGCACTTCATCCCTTTATTCAGAGTATATACTGTAGGAAAAGGACAAATATGATGTCGGGGATGAGCAACTTTGCAATAAAAGGATCTTTTGAAGGAATTGGAGATGTTTTGCCTGGAGAAATGACTAAAGGGTATCATACTAGCAGTCTTCAAGTATATAAAGAATTGCCACAGGGAAGATGAATTGAACATGACTTAGTTGGCCCCAGAGGGAAGAAGTAGGATATGGACAAATTTCAGTTTGACATAAGGAAACTTCCTCACAATTAATGCAATGGATCTTAAAATGTAGTCCATGGATCCCTGAGGGTCCTCAAGACCTTTTCAGGAGGTCTACAGGGTCAAAACTATTTTCCTACAATGCTAAGACTAATAAAAATACCAAGTGATTTGCCTTTTTTTACTCACTCTCATGAGTGTATAGTAGAGTTTTTCAGAGACTGTATGACTTGTTAACTAAAGACTTAGCTGCAAACATGAAGGCCAAGTCAATATCGCATCTGCAGAATTATACTTTTACCTTAGAAATGGACAAATCTGGGGCGGCTAGGTGGCGCAGTGAGTAGAGCGTCGGCCCTGGAGTCAGAAGGACCCGAGTTCAGATCCGGCCTCAGACACTTAACACACACAAACAAAAAAAAAAAAACCTAGCTGTATGACCTTGGGCAAGTTACTTAACCCCAATTGCCCTCAAAAAAAAAAAGAAATGGACACATCTACAGATCTGACTGGACTTGCTGTTTTGCTTGTATCTCTCTGGTTTCAGCACCAACTAATAATTGAAAAAAAAATTTTTATGTGAATGCTTGTCAACAAACACAAGTGGTGCTGAAATATTCTAAGTGTTGAATAGTGTTGAATAACGTTTTGTAATCTTGTGATTTATCCTGATACAACGGTGCTGACATTTGCCCAGATGGCATAAAAGCAATGGTGGTTAAAAGTGCTGACACCTTGGCACAAATCCAGGCAATGACAAAACTATGCTAGGAGTCATTGAGTTTTTCAGCAACACAACACATGGAGAAAAAAATGCCAGTTTCACTTAAGAATGTCCTTGATGAAGCAATAAGCATGAATAGTTTTACTAAATCTCAGCCCTTCAGTACATGTCTTTTTTAATATTCTGGGCAATGAAATGGGAAGTATGCACAAAGAGCTTCTGTTGCCTTCCTCAATAAGAATCTTGTCTCAAAAGAAAAACACGTGTACGATCATTTGAGTTGCGAGCTGAACAAGCTGCTTTTTTTTTCCTGGAACACCATTTTTACTTGAAAGAATGATTGACAGACAAACTGGGGTTATTCAGACTGGGATATTTGGCAGACATTTTCTTGAAAAATGAACTTCAAGGAAAACAACTGACAATATTTGTTGCCAGTGATGAAATTCAAGCTTACAAGCAGAAATTAAAATTTTGGATAACTTGTATCCACCACAGTAAGCTTGAGAGCTTCCCAGTGCTTAAAGACTTTGTTGATGAGATTGATGGTGTTATTTACATATGTGATTTTTTTTAATATTGTATAATGAGATATGTCAACATCTCAGTGAACCAATATTTTGCAAATGACTAATACATGATGTTATCAAATCATGCATAGGTAAAAGGTTTGTTCAAAGTGAAAGATAAACCAAAGGATTTTAAAGTAACAGAGTATGGAAAAGGTTATTGATATAGTTTCAGATTCCATATTGCAACTAACCTTTAAGATACTACTACTTGTCAAGTTTGAGTATAGTATGAAAGAAAAATATCCACAATTATCTGAAAAGGCTATTAAAATACTCCTCTCTTTTCCAACTACATATCTGTGTGAGGCCAAATTTTCTCCATATACTTCAACTAAAATAACATCTCGCAACAGATTGAATGCAGAAGAAGATATGAGAATCCAGCTGTCTTCTAATGTCAGACGTTAAAATAGTTTGCAGAAATGAAAACAATACCACTCTTTCCACTAACTGAAAAATGTAGTTATTTTTCATAAAAGTTGTATTTCTGCTAACAGATGAGAGGTTTGTCATTGTTCTTTTAAATGAATTAAATATTTTTGTAAATCCCCAGTTTTAATTTCTAAGATGGTAAATATCACTAGATATAACTCACATAAACAAAAGCTCTTCGAGGTCCTCAATGATTTTTAAGTGTTTAAAGGGGTTTTGAACCAAAAAATAGTAGAATTAGAGCTATCCACTAATGTTCATTCCAACTCTGATATTCTTCCATCAATATGTAAGCATATTAAGCCTTTTGGAAGAAAAAGAACTATTTCTATAGTAGCAGTACAGGTAGAAGAATGGAATAAACTTTAAACAGACCTGCAGTTTGAGTTTGAGGTCACTGCTCTGGCTGTTTGGATTTTGTCCTTCATCCAGTTCCATTTTCCACTCCTGCATGTCTCTGAAATGAATTTATTTCACTATGAGAAATATTTTTCCCAGAAATAAATGAAGATGGACCTAAATTTACACTATCAGTGGGTGTCTAAATGGTTGAACATAAATTGAATCTTATTTCAGATGTACTGAAGGGAATTCCTGGTTTCAAGGAATACTATTGAGACTATTTTCATAAAGCAGATGGTTAGCCTCATTTTATCTTTTCTATAAATCCAGATTTTCTTATAGTGACTTTTCAAAAAGTTAAGTTCAGGAGGGCAGGACCAAGATGGTAGAGTAGAATCAGGAACCCAGCTGAATTCTCCCAACATTCCCATTCAAACAACTATAAAATAATACTTCAAATCAAATTCTGGAGTGGCAGAGCCAACAAAAGGTCAGGGTGAGACATTTTCCCAGCCCAGAAGAATTTGGAAAGTTGGTAAGAGACATCTGTGACATCAAGGTAACAGATATGCCAGCAGAGATCATGTGGAGGCTGCACCAGCAGCCGCAGGTCTTGGAGGCAGCTGTAAGAGCAGCAGCTTCAGGATAGCTCAGCCTAGAGATAGCAAAAAGGTCAGACAATTGGCCAAAAAGGGATTACAGGGACCTTGATGCAGCTTATGCTTATTGGCAACTCTATTGCCCATACACAGTTCCAGGGTGGAGAGGAGCTCTCATGGTTAGACACAAGGGAACACCCTCCCTAATAACAGTTCCAAGGCAGAGAGAAGCACTAGCTCTTGTGGCTACAGTAGAAGAGAGGACTTGGTCACAGTTCTAGGGCCAAAAGGAGTTCTAGTGCTTGTGGCTACAGAGGAGCAAAGGCCTTTCCTGGGTATTAACCTAAGCACAAACCAGGAGAGCGGTGACCATACCTTTTCCTGGATTACAGCACCTTGGAAGCCCTGAAAACTTGCAGACCCCCAGAACTAGCTCTGAGAATAGCCATTAAAAAGCCTGAAGCTTAGGACACTGCCTTCTCACCCTCAGAGGAGCAGACCCCAACTTTAACATAATGTTTAGAGTCCACAAATAAGCTGAAAAATGAGCAAACAATAACCAAAAAGAACTTGACCATTAAAAGGTACTATAGTAGCAGGGAAGACCATGACATAAACTCAGAAGAAGACAACAATGTGAAAACAACTATAAAAAAAGCCTTGAAGAAGAATACTAATTGGACTTGAGGTCAACATAAATTCCTGGAAGAACTAAAGAAAGATAAGAGTGGTAAAGGAAAAATTGGGGGAGAAAAATGAGAATGATGCAAAAAATTTTTTGAAAAGAGAATTAACAGCTTGGTAAAAGAGACACTAAAAAAAATTGAAGAAAATAACACGTTAACAAAAATAATTGGCCAAATGGTAAAAGAAGCACAAAAATTCACTAAAGAAAAAAAAATCCTTAAAAAGCAGAATTGGTAAAATAGAAAGAGATATACAAAAACTCACTGAAGAAAACAATTCCTTGAAAATTAGAATTGGAGAACTAGAAGATAATGATTCCCTGAGTCCTCAAGAAAGTATAAGACAAAGGCAAAAGAATGAAAAAAATAGAAGAAAGTATGAAATAAGTCATCAGAAAAACAACTGACCTAGAAAATAGATCAAAGAAAAATAATTTTAGAATTATTGGACTACATGCAAGTTCCAATCAAAAAAAAAACCTAGATATCATATTTCAAAAAATTATCAAGGAAAACCGCCAGGATATATTAGATCCAGAGAGTAAAATAGAAGTTGAAAGAATATACCTGTTACCTCTTGAAAGAAATCCCAAATTGAAAATTCCTAGGAATATTATAGCCAAATTCCAGAACTCCCATGTCAAGGAGAAAATATAGTAAAAAGCCAGAAAGAAACCATTCCAATATGATGGGACCACAGTCAGGATTGCACAAGATTTAGCAGCTTCCACTTTAAAGTAGCAGAGAACTTGAAATATGATATTCCAGAAGGCAAAGAAGCTAGAATTACAACTCCAAATAATCTAACCAATAAAACTGAGCATAATCCTTTAGGGGGGGAAATTGATATTTAATGAAGTAGATGACTTTCAAGAATTCCTGATAAAAAAAACACCAGATATGAATAGAAAACTTGACATTCAAACACAAGACTCAAGAAATGCATTAAAAGGTAAACATGGAAGAGAAATAAAAAGGAACTTAATAGAGTTAAACTGTTTAAATTATTATGTGGGAAGATGATACATATTACTCCAAAGAAATTTATTTTATTTTTTATTTACTAGAAATGATCTACATAGACAAAAGGCATAAGTGTGAGTTCATTATATTAAGATGATATCAAAAAAATGAAAGGGTGAAAAAGAGAGATGCACTAGTAGAAGAGGAGGAGAGAGGTAAAATGGGGGAAATTATCTCACAAAGAGCTTTTACACTGGAAGAGAAACTGGTAAAGTGACAGGCAGTGCTTGCACCTCACTATCATCAGAATTGGTTTAAAAGGGAAGGAAGGAAATATATATATATATATATACATTCAGTTGGGTATAGAAATTTATCTTACCCAGCAGGGAAAAATAAGGGGAGGAGGATAAGAAAGAGAGTAGGGGGTGATAAAAGAGAGGGCAAATTAAGGGAAGCAGTACTCAGAAGCAAAATGAACTTTTGAGGAAAGAAAGAATAATGAACAGAAGAAAATAGGATGGAGGAAAATACATAGTAATTATAATTGTGCAGCTAGGTGATACACTATATAAAATGTCAGACCTGTTGTCAGGAAGATTCATCTTCCTGGTTTGAAATCTGACTTCAGACACTTACTAGCTGTGTGACTCTGGGCAAGTCACTTAATTCTGTTTGCCTCAGTTTCCTCATCTATAAAACGATCTAGAGAAGGAAATGGCAATTCTCCAGTATCTTTGCCAGGAGGAGTCAGATACAATTGAAAAGGACAGAACAGCAGCAAAAACCAAAACTGTGAATGTGGCAGGATGAGCTTACCCATAAAATGGAAGTGGATAGCAGAATGGATTAAAAACCAGAGTCTAATAATACATTGTTTACAAGAGATACCTGGAAGAGGGTTAAAATAAGGAGGTGGAGCAAAATCTATTATGCTTTAGCTGAAGTTAAAAATAAAAAGTAGGGGGGGCGACTAGGTGGTGCAGTGAATAGAGCACTGGCCCTGGAGTCAGGAGGACCTGAGCTCAAATCCAGCCTCAAACACTTAACACTTACTAGCCATGTGACCTTGGGCAAGTCACTTAATCCCAATTGCCCTGCCTTCCCCCCTCCAAAAAATAATCAAAAAATAAAAAGTTAGGGATAATAATTATGATCTCAGATAAAGCAAAAACAAAAATAGAACCAATATAGAGATAGAGTGGGAAAGTATATTTTGATAAAAGGTACCATAGACAATGAAGCAATATAAAAAATGTTTACAGCAACTTTCTCTGACAAAAGCCTCTTATATCAAATATATGGGGAACTGAGATTTATAAAAATAAGAACCTTTCCTCAATTGATAAATTAAGGGATATGAACAGGCAGTTCCCAGAGAAAGAAATAAAAGCTATAGTCATATAAAAATGCCCTAAATCATTATTGCTTAGAGAAATGCAAATTAAAACAACTCTGAGGTACCACCTCACTCCTGTCAGAAATAACAAATTCTGAAAGATATGAAGGAAAATAGCTACACTAATGAATTGTTGGTGGAGTTGTTAACTAGTCTACCCATTCTGGGGAAAAATAAAATTAGAACTATGCCTAAAGGGCTATAAAACTGTCTATACCCCTTGACCCAACAATACTACTATTAGGTCTGTACCCCCAGAGAGATCAAATAAAAAGTAAGAGGACCTATTTGTACAAAAATATTTATGGCAGTAGCAAAGAATTGGAAATTGTTGGGAGGCCCATCAGTTAGGGTTTGGTGTTGTGGCATATGATTGTAATGGAATACTATGGCACTGTAACAAAGGATGAGCAAGATGGTTTCAGAAAAATATGGGAAGACTTATATGAAGTTGATACAAAGAGAAGTGAGTAGAACCAGCAATGACACAATATAGTAATGATGATCATCCATGAAAGACTTAGCTATTCTTATTAATACAATGATCTAAGACAATTCCAAAGGATTCATGATGAAAAATGCTAGAGAGAGAACCAGTGAACTCTTTGAGTACACATTGATGTTTACTTTTCTCACTTTTTCTTCAACATGGCTACTATGGAAATGGTTTGCATTATTTCACATGTATAATTGATATCATATTGTTTGCCTTCTCAGAGGGTGGGGGAGAAATGAGAGGGCAGGAAAGAATTTGGAACTCAAATTTTTTCAAAGGAATGTTTAAAATAAATAATATCTTTAAAGTTAAATACAACTGCATTGTAGTTTCAGAGTTTCTTCATTTTGTCTTCCATTAGTATCTTATACTATGCTTACTGAAGAACTCAACACTGTGACTTACTCAGGCAATCCTTGGCAGGATTTCCTTCTGTAGTTGCCTACCATATAGTGTGAAGCTGAATTATTTTTATCTTACTTGTTAGGAAACCAGGCTTTTAAGGTGATCAGAAGACAAATCACTGCTGTCTTTTCAGTATACTATTTTTGGTATATGCATCAGAAAATTTCTTCATGATGTAAGCAGATAGCATATGGTTAATAATGGATTGACATAGATCATAGGAACCCCTCCAGAAAGGATCCTATTGGCCCACTGCTGTTGAGAAATTGATCTTAGTGCCCTTGTTTAAACTAATAATATGGCATTTATTAGCAATGAAGTATATTTTTCTTATGATCAAATGATATCTGTAAAGTACTTACCAAGGTGCCTGGCAAAGAGTACGTACTATTAAAATGCCTATTCTCTGTCCTTATGGTCCATAATTGATTAGCAAAATAAAAAGTTGCAAATTTTCAGTCATTTACATAGTGAATTTAATTTATTGCTGCTCTCCCCTTTCCATATTGAAAGATTAAATAGCATGGATTCACTGATAATGAACAGGAATGAGCTCAGCTGACAGGTATTTATTGAGCACCTACTATGTACAATATATTGGCTGTAAAGGCTATTACCCAGAATTTAGCTCGGTAAAGATTAAGACCATAGTAAAAACCACAGTAAATCATGTCATCATGAGGAAATAGAATTTTGATTTGGATCCAGTAAAAATGAAATCAGATGCTAAATGTATTTAAGACTTAAAAGGTTTTAATCCAGCTGGAAGACTGGCAGTATTAGAATACAATCACACACAAGCCTGGCAAATTCCTAGGGATATATCCATCATGATTATGAAAAGATTCCCAGCTGGTAGGCAGTTCCAGGACTGATAGCTGTTTCTTGCTCCCTTTCAAAGTACAGGAACACCAATAAATGTTTGTCTTATTCTTAAGCTAGACCACTCTCCACCCCTTCCCAGTTCAAGATTTGGTGAACATCTTCTATGTGCTGAGAAGTTAGATTGATTCCAGAGTAGAAACCAAGAGGATACCCAAATTGAATGTTACTAAGACCTGAGCAGAGATGTCAAGAGGCCATATAGACCAGAAATGGCTGTTAGCAGTAATATTCAGATTTCCTCTCACTAGGTAGAGACAGTCACCATTTCTGACTGGGTTTCTCTTGTGGTCAGGGATTACAAACCAGAGACTAGGCCCATGGACTTTTCATGATATCTCTTATGAGCTTCAGAGAGTACAAAAAAAATGGCCTCTTTGATAGTCGCTGGCTCTGCCTATTCCGATCAATCCCCTGCTATTTGTTACTCCATAACAATCACTTGAAATTTCACTTTGTGCAGAAATTGTGCTTTTGTGTCTTATATGATTATCTCCTATGGAAATCCTTTTTCTGCTTTCTGGTGGAAACCCAAGTAATTCCAATAGAATATTGTAACTATATGACAGGCACTGTACTAAATACTGGAGATACAAAGAAAGCAAAAAACTTGATCTTTGTCCTCAAGTATCTCACATTCTAATGCAAGTACAATATACAAAAAGAATGCATACATGATCTATACAGGAAGGTAAATCAAGAGGGAAGGCATGAGCAGTTATGGAACCCAGGAACAGCCTCTTGCAGAGGGTGAAAATTTGAACTGAGTATTGAAGCAAGCAAAGAAAATCAGCAGGGAAATGAGAAGGGAGAGTCAAAGATAGAATATTACATGTGAGGACCAGTAAAAAGTCCAGTGTCATTAAATCATAGAGTATGATGAGGAGAGTTAAGAGTAAGAAAATTGGAAAGGGAGCCAAGTTGTGAAGAGCTTCAAAAACAAAAGAGGTATTTTTTTGTTTTGTTTTGTTTTTTGCTTTTTGAAGGGCAATTGGGGTTAAGTGACTTGCCCAAGGTCACAGGCTAGTTTTTGTGTTAAGTGTCTGAGGCCGGATTTGAACTCAGGTCCTCCTGACTCCAGGGTCACTGTGCCACCTAGTTGCCCCAAAAGAGGTTTTTTTAATCATTCTTTTTCTTTTTTCAAATTTTGAGTTCCAAATTCTCTCTTTCCCTCCAACTCCTCCCTTACCCACTGAGAATCAATGTGATATCAATTACATGTATGAAATCATGCAAAATATTAGCCATGTTGCAAAAAAAAAAGTAAGAAGATAAAGTTAAAAATATGTTCCATCTGCACTCAGAGTTCATCAATTCTCTCTCTGGAGATGGATAGCTTTTTTATCATGGGTCCTTTGGGATTGTCTTGGATTATTGTGTTTCTGAGAATACCTAAGTCACTCACAGCTGACCACCAAACAATGTTGCTGTTACCATGTACAATGTTTCCCTGGTTCTGCTCACATCACTTTTTGTCAGTTCATATTCCCGAGTTTTTCTGAAACCATCTACCGTGTCATTTCTTATAACACAATAGTATGTCATCACAATCATATGTCACGACTTGTTCAGCCATTCCCCAGCTGATGGGCATCCCCTTAATTTCCTATTCTTTGCTACCACAAAAAAGAGCTGCTATAAATATTGTTGTGAAAATAGGTCCTTTCCCTTTTTCTTTGATCTCTTTAGGATAGGGCCTAATGCTGGGTCAAAGGGTATGCACATTTTTATAACCCTTTGGACATAGGGAAATATTGTTCTCCAGAGTGGTTGGACCAATTCATAACTCCACCAAAAGTGTCTTAGTGTCTCAGGTTTTCCACATTCCCTTCCAGCATTTGTCATTTTCCTTTTCTTTCATGTTAGCCAATCTGATTTCTTTGAGGTGTTACCTCACAATAAAAGAGGATTTTATATCTGGTCCTGAAGATAATAGGGAACCATAGGCATTTATTGAATAGGGGAGAGGAACATTACATGACCAGACTTAAATTTTTGGAAAATCACTTTGGCAGTTGAATAGAGGATGCTTTGGAGTAGGAAGAGGCTTGAGGTAAAAAGGCCAACTGGAAGGCTATCAGTGTAGTCCAGGTGTGAGCTGATAAGGGCCTGTACCAGTATGGTAGCTGTGAGAATAGAGAGGAGACCTATAAGAGAAATTGTGGGCTTGGCAATATATTAGATATGTGTGAGGAAAATAACCTTTCCCTCCAATCAACAAACTACCTACCACTACTGCTGAGACAAATGAACATTTTTCCATTTGTAAGGTTTGTAAGTACATTCAAGTTTGTGAGAGATTTCATTATTAGTGGCTAATTAAGAATGGAGAAGGGCAATTATTCTTTATCCCATGCTAAGGGGTGGCTAGGTGGTGCAGTGAATAAAGCACTGGCCCTGGAGTCAGGAGGACCTGAGTTCAAATCCAACCTCAGACACTTAACACATATTAGCCACGTGACCTTGGGCAAGACAACCCCAATTGCCCTGTCTTCTCCCCTCCAAAAAGCAAAAATAAAATAAAATAAAATAAAAAATATCCCATGCTAAAAATGAAGGCTCAAAATGATTAGACGAATTATAAGCCTCTTATTCAAACTTGAACTGAAAAGTGGATTTTTTTAAAAATCAAAGAATACCATGTCACAGTATTAGACATGTCTCATCAATATGTTTAATAAATCCACCAGTATGCTTAAAAGAAACATCTTCATTATTCACTTGAATATATTATACAACTGGTAGAAGAGAATAAAGTTATCATTATGTTCAAGTGAAGTACAAATCTCTCTAGTTTTAAGAGAGAATTTGATAGTATAGCACCAGAGAAGACTGACATATAAAACTGGGAAACTTGACACTTTTCAAAGACCTCCTAGTAGGAAACCAGTAACTATTAGGAAAATTGCCGAGTTAAAAGAAGCAGGGGTCAGGAAAGACAATCCAAATTGGAAAGATGTATCAAACAATTGATCCATGATATAAACCATCAGAATATTTGTTTCCAATGTATATTAAATTATTTTTAAAAGAAGGATTATCTCAAGCAGAAGAAGGTACATTTGTTCCAAAATAAATGTACTTTTGTAAAAGTTTTCAGCCCTTCCCTTGCTACTAGAGATCTGTGGCACATAGTAGAAGCTTAACAAATGTTAATCAATTGATTGGTTGATTGATTGATTATTCCCCAGTTCTCAGCTTATATGTTTCATAGGATCTGTGGTGAAATTATCTTGCAAAGGTAACAAAACACTACAACTATAATCTCACTGCTTAAGAAAATAAAAGGTTAAATTTTATTTTAAAACTATTTAATAATTTACATAAAGCCATAAAAATGGAAATAAATGTTCACACAACTAGTAATTTCTGTTATTTTACCCTATTTTTCAAATTATTATACAGGGTGTCCCAAAGGTCAGGGTATAGTTTCAATATATTAAAACTTTCTTATTTTGAAATATGAGCCATATTTATGTGAATTTCCTTCATTTCTCTGTCCTCTGTTTTATTCCTCAGGGGGGTCTCAAAGTCCCTCTGATTTTTAATACTGTGCTTTGTTTCTCACCCTTGCCTGACTACCTAATTCTATTCTTATGTCCTCAGTGCTTTGAAAAGCTCTGTTTCATGATGTCTCTTTTCTGTGCATACACACTAGAATCATTTTGTCTTTCAGAACTTTGTGAGTGGTTTTCAAAGTAAAGATGATTTTGATGCTTGTTCTTTACACCCTAGGCCACTATCAGCAAATGTCATTTATTCATCCAGGGAACTGGTTCACATATGATTACGTTCTGTCTGGGTGGCAATATGGAAAATAATAATGTATACATGCTATATTCTGTCACATGTTTTCAGGGAAAACTGAAGACAAAGAGAAAGTGGAAGTTAATAGCATCTTAACTTATTCCAAACACTCCCTAGGGGTATCTGACTCTTAGAAGTGGTAGTAAATAATCCTTCAGGATTTGTTCAATTGTAAAGTATAAATTAATGGAGAAAAAGCATGCTTAATTTGGTGCTTTAGAATGAAATCATGCCTACATCCTCTGCATGCTAAATTCATTTTTGACATTCATTCGCCCATAGACACCAAATAAAGGAAGGCCTGAAGAACAGACCCCAAAAATTTGTTGTTTCAGATGTGTAGTTGGAATTTCCTGTGTGCATTTTAAAGATTTTTACATGAACAACAATTTAGAGAGTATGTTAATGATAGCCATTGGTTAGGTGGGGGTAGGGAAAGATGGAAGGAGAGTTTATTTTCATGTTGGACAAAGCTACAATAATTGTAGTCATAATTCCAAGAGCATCTTTAACCCCTTGTACTTGCCCACTTTTCAATCTCTAGATGTAAGAAACCCCAACTAAGAAATATCACACAAAACCCCCGAATTTTAACCTATTTGATGAGTGTATAAAACATGGTTTTCGGTTTGAAGATTGGTTTTGAGAATAAAAAGATGGCATGCATTTAGGCCATGAGAAGACTTAATAATACCTTTGGAGTAGGGTGGAGTGTTTTGTGTATTGGGGGTTTTGGCTGGATTTTGTTTTATTTTGTTCGATTTGCTAACCTTATATTTCTGAGCCATGAGGCTCAGGCCCTTGTCTGAACTTCCAAATTGCTATAGCTATATATATAATGATCATCTTGCAGAGTGATCATTCCCTTTGGTCTGGGAAGGTATGAATGATGAGATGTCATAGTCCTCAGTCCAAGGTCTTGAGTAAGACAAGGATCAACCTTGAGCTAGGTCCATTGGTATTGAAGGAGAAAATTGATCAGAACATCATGGCCCACTTTGGAAGCTGAAGTTTTTCCTGCATGTAGGGGAGTACTAGAAGACTCCATGTCTGGACTTCTACTTTATTCACTAACCTGCAGTCTGACTTTTGGTTCTTAGATCAATGGGATTAGCAGTGAGCTCAAAGCCAGAACCCCCAAGCCCTAGTGTAATAGGCCTTTATTTAAAAGACCCTAGGTACCCAACCAATAGTTGTGTTCTTTTATCTTGCTATAAAAATCAAGAACCAGCTGACTCATCCCGAGATTTAAGCTGGGTGAATTTGTTTTCAGGTATATGTTTTCTGTGGGATATATGCCTTTCATTTTTCTGGTGCTGCTACTGGTCACAAAACCACCCATTTAGAAAGCAATTTCTACTAAATAAATAAATGGTGGGAAGGAAAAAATAAGCACCTTGAACTCCAATTCTTGTGATTTAAAATGAAATACTAAATTGACTCATCTGGTATTTCAGAGAGCCAGCAAGTTCTAAGGAAGAATATCAGTCCCAATTAGAAGGCATATATTGTTACTTAATGTAAAATCAACCAAAGTATTTGTTTATAAGAAAAGCTCTGTAGATCAAGTTATTTGTTGTCTGGGTTAAATATTTGCCTGTTTTAAGAAAAAAATCCCTTTAGAAGTTATTTTTATTTAATGAACACTTTTTTGAAAAAAAATAGTTTCTAAAGAATTTTGGTGTTCTGGAAGGAAAAGGTTAATGTAATTAATTGTTTGAGAAAATGATTGACTTAATGGAGACAAAAGCTTTGCTACTTACATTTCATGAGTAAAACAGGGATTTTGTTAGAGATTATTTTGGGTAGTTTTGAGATACAAGGATTTTGTTTACACTCAGTAATAGATCTTGGGCTAACTGAGGTTAGGAAGGTGATGGTTTATTGCTGTGTATGGTTGGTTATTTGGGCAGTATAATAATAGGTGCTGGAGATTTTTCTTTTTGTCAGACACAGATGGTAAAGCAGTTTGGTCTAAATATGGTCTTAATAAATACACTGCTTGGGGGCGGCTAGGTGGCGCAGTGAGTAAGAGCACCGGCCTCGGAGTTGGGATGACCCGGGATTGAAACCGGCCTCAGAAAATGAGCACCCACACATAAATAATGACTAGCCGTGTAACCTTGAGCAAGTTACTTAACCCCAATTGCTTTAAAAAATAAATAAGTAAATACACTGCTTGTAAAAGGTAAAGGCTGCTGGAATAAAAGATAGCTAGATTGCAGCCTTGAAATGATTAGGGTCACTACAGTGTTAGAAATGACTATAGTAGTTATGAATACATTTGACCAACTAAATTTAAAAGCAAAAAATGTTGGTAACAATAAAAAAGCAAAATGGGCTACTTATTGCAGAGAAAAATGTAATGCTGTTGAAAAGTACAAAGTAAAGTGAAAGTGTATTAAATTAACAGGGGCAACTAGGTGGTGTGGCAGATAGAGTGCCAGTCCTGGAATCAGTAAGACTTGAGTTCAAATCAAGCTTCAAACACTTAGTAGCTGTGGGACCCTCACTTAACCCTATTTGCCTCAGTTTCCTCACCTGTAAAATGAACTGGAGAAGGAAATGGCAAACCATGCCAGTATCTCTGCCATGAAAACCCCAAATAGGATCACAGAGAGTCATATACAACTGAAACAAATGAACAACAACAAAATGTTAAACAAGAGTTCCTTCCCTGCTAAGTCTGTAAATGAAGTCAAATAGGTGAAAGAGTTGTAATAGGAATTTTTGTACCTGGAACAGGAAGCAAGGAAGATATCCTTGGTTGGGGAAACATGAAACAGAAGCCTGGGGAACTAGCACCTTGGACAGGGACTTATTCCCGTGGCTCTTCTGTAGCTTCCCATTTTAGCTAATTATTTTTGCTTCCTGCCTGTTAGTTAAGATGATGTGTGTCCATGAGGCCCTGCTCCATCCACCTGCCTCTTTCTGCTTTCTTCTTCTGCCTCTTCTTCCCACAATCACGGTGCAACTGTCTACTCACAACTGCACCTTCAGGTACCCTCTTGGTGCTGATGATAATCTTTAATCAGTGAAGCAACAAAGGACCATAACCCTCTTCTGAGGACAAAAGCAATAGGAGCAGTAGTTTAAGGCTTCAGGTCCAACCCAACCCAGATCAAGTAGACACATGTTTGCTCATTCTTACCACCATCATGTCTGTTAGGAGGGAGTGGCAAAAGGCAGTGTCACCAGACTGAGTAAGGCAGAAAGAGAGGCATAGACTCTCACTCACTACACCCCCATCTTGTGATATTACCTGGCTCCCAAATACCTGTCCTCTCTTACCACTCTTAAAGTAGCCTAGACACAGGAGGCAAAGGTCAAGACACTCAGGAGATTACTGAAACACCATTTCAATGGCATGGGGTGTCCTAGTAATGGCTCTTGCCAGCTCACAAAGAGATAATTGTTGAATTTTCAATGTGAGCATTTACACCTGAGAAATTGGTAAACACTGCTAATTAGGGCTTGATTACTATTTTATTGATTATCTAGACTTAAGAAAGTAATGAGGAAATGTTAATAATGAAGATTAAACTTAAAGGTATGTTGTGTATACATTTTTTCAAAGAGCCATTTGTTAAACATTTACCAGCATACCCTTCCTGTACTGCCAATATGATACCCCACCCTCAGGTGCTAGGATATAGCTACTTACTTAACAGGTCTTCTAATACTGAAGGCTAAGACATTCTTTGACCCCACAGTAAAATTCTAGGCTAGGGTCAGGTTGGAAATGATAACAGATAGTTGTGACCCTATTCACAAAAGTGTTTGGTGGCATGGCAACATCATGCTTTCTACCACCTCCATATAAAGTAACTTGTACATACACTAATATAGAGGTTTATTGGTCATGTCCTTCCCATTCCCATGCTCCTTTACAGCCTTGATTTAGGATATTGGAACTAAAGTGGGACCTTTGGAAAAGGAGATACCTGTTTCTGACTTCCCTTGTCACTTTTGGCAGGACCAGCCCAGGTAAACTATGTTACCCAGAAAAACTGAGAGTGTTTGTGAACCTATCCCTCCCACTTTCTGTCTTCTAAGACCACATAGTAAATTTTTCGCACCTAAGATTGTCTTCTGAACAAGCCCTCTAACTTCAGAAATGCCTGTGACAAAACCTCAGTTGTCTCACTCTAGTTATGGCTCTTTTTAGTGTAAGAGTAATAGTTGGCTCAAACCCATCCATTGTCTTTAGTAACTAGAATGGAATTGCACTTGAACTCATGCCATATCACCTTAGGGTAGGTAATTTAGTGAAGTTTTGGATTTTGATAACTCAGCAGATCTTAGCTATCCTTTCATCCTTATTTCACAGAATAATAGGTCAGAGCTAGAAACATCCTTAGAGGATATCTTGCCAAACTTTACTTCAAGAGGAATAACTTGTTAAATATCATCAAGTAATCATCATGGTAGAGCAGAATGACAGAGTAGCAGGAAATACAGCTAAGTTCCACCCCACAACTCCTCCACAGCAATCTTAAAAATGCACCAGACTAAGTCCTGATGGGTAAATCCAAGAAAAAATCAATTTTTTTGAAAATTGAAAAAAAAGCCATTTTTCCATCATAGATAAGCAAAAGGAAATAGACAAGGAAGTCTTTGAACCCTGGGGACAGAGTCTAGCTAAGAATACTCATGTAGAGCATTCCAAAAAAAGGGGGAGGTTTTATACTGGAACAAGAAGAGATCCCAGATCCAGCATATAGGGGCTAGAGCTTGTGCACAGAGCAGAAACTTGTGTCAGCTGACAGCTGTGTTTTTTACTACCCAGTTCTAGATCACAGATCCAAGGCAGGATCAAGAGGGGACCCATACATTTGAGTGACATTGCAGGGTAAGAAGCAATCATGGGATATAGGTTGTGTAGTGAGTGAGGTGCAAGTTCAGAAGCAAGCTGCTTCTGAATGGTTCTGATCCCAGGAACAAAAAAGGGATCTCAGAAGGGAAGCCTTCATTTCTGCCACTCTGAACCAGTTAAACTTTCTAGCTAGCTGATAGTGGCCGAGTCCAATAGCAATCTACTGGCAGTCCAGTCAGAAGTTCAGAAAAGGAGTTCATTAACTAGATTTTACACTATATCAGACTACTTTGGGAACACTAAAGGCTTACAGGTCCCATCCTGACTGACCTTGTCATGGGATAACACAAGAATAACACAATACTTAGTATCCCAAGAAAGTAGGAAACCATAGGGGCTCAGCCAAGATATTCCCTCTAGAAATGCCTGGTTCTAGCATAAAGTTCAAAGTCAAGAAAAAGATTAGAAGAATGAGCAAATAAAGAAGAGCCCCACCATAAAAACCCATTATGGTGATAGGGTTGCTCAGAACACAAACCCAAAAGAAGAAAATACTTCCAAAACATCTGCAAGTGAAACATCAAAGAAAAATGTGGCTTCAGCATAATTTCAACTAGAATTCTTAGTGGGGAAAAGAGGTTTTTTTAAGTTTAAAATGTTTAATAAATGAGATCAATAGAAGAAATTATCAGAAAATAAATGAGTTATGGAAGAAAGAATTGAGAAGGAAATTAACAGTCTTACACATGAAGTACAAAACCTTACCAAAGAAACAAACTCCCTGAAAATTAGAATGGACAAAATAGAGGATAAAGATGTTTGTGATCACTGCTTCCCTTTTTGCAGTAAATTCTTACAAACCATGCCATAAAATGTTTAGAATTTTTATGGAAATTGAAGTAAAGCCCACTGACTTGATTCTACTCTCTTCCCTTTCTAAAAAGTAGAGATAATGCTTGCCCATCCCCCGCCACCCCCCCACCCCCCCCACCCCCATTCTCCAGCTTTCTAAAACTGCTAATGCCTTCAAAATCACTGCTGCCAGTTCTTTAAGCACCTGGCACTTAATTTATCTGGACCTAGTGATTCAAATTCATTGAAAGAGAAAAAGTGGTAGAGTGGGAAGTATGCTACACTTGGAGTGAGGAAACTTGGTTCCAAATCTGACCTCCATCGGTTATGAAGTGTATGCTCATGAGCAGATCTCCACTCTCAGAGCCTCAGAACCCATGTCTGTGAAGTGGAGATGATAACACTAGCACTTACATACCTAACAAATGCTTCAAAATGCTTTTAAAAACTTAGTTCTCCATAAATATAAATGATCATTCCTGAAGACAATTAAATGTTCTCTTATCTCTTTGCTCATCTTGGTTTTCATTTCCCCATTCAATTTGTGCTCCATCATTTGAGTTCAAAGAACATTCTCTTTGTTGGCAATAATAACTCACCTACCACTTAAAGTTTTGCACAGTTTTGCACATTACATATAAAATTTCATGTGATCTTCATTATAACCTGATGAAGTAAGTCCTATTATTATCCCCATTTTACAGAAAGGGAAACTGAGACACAGAGAGGTTAGGTGACTTGCAAAGTGACATAAAACTAGAAAGATCTGGGGCAACATTTGAACCTTACTCTTCCTGATATCAGATCCAACATCCTCTGCCCTATGCTATAGTTGCCTCAAACAGCTAAGTAAAGTTCTACCTTTCTTATGGTGCTTTTTATTATTATTACCTTCCCATCCACCACTATCAACAGACCTATCCCTAATTTGATTTTCCTCTTGCCCACAAAGAAAACTATTTTATTGTGTTTATTATATTCTCCCTCCTAAGTTTGTTCAGAGCTTTAAAGTTCTGACAGTATTCGTTTACAAAGTGCCAGTCTTTTATATTCATCGTCAAGTAGCCATCTTTGTTTTCCATCTTCCCTACTTGTCTTTGGAAATCTAAAAGTGTTGATGGGTTCCAATTTCATCAGAAGAAGTGATTTTTTCCTATTTCTCTTTCCTCATTTTGTTTTTCTACTTGGTCAATAAATGGGCTTTTATTCTCTAATAACCATATATCTTTTCATTATCAGAAAACCAGAATCTTTCATATTATCTTGTTGTGCTTATCCATTCAGTCCTGGTAGTGTCTTTGAACGTTTGAAAATATGACATATAAACTATTGATTGAAAGAAATGGCCACTTGCCTTTTAGAGAACATCCTGTTTTACAGCCTTACACAACCATAAGCATGAAAGTTTTGCAACAGGAAAATAAGTTTGACATAACAGGGTTTGGTTTTAATGCAGTTCAATTTTTCCTGGATATTGTATCATTTAAAAAGAAAAAATGCAGGTAATTGACACTCTGTCTTGTCTAACTTATTCTTTTTTTTTTGAGAAAAACAAACAAAATAGGATTTATTAATTTATGACAATCTTAGGCTGACACATAAATCTCATCAGAACATAAAGCAGTTTGCAGAACTTCTAATTAGGCATTTTACATTTCACCTCTATTCTTCCCTATTTGAAAAATTTCCTGCTGATAAAGCATCAAGGCCTGGGCCAATCCTCTTGTTCATGGATGTCCTCTCTGAGAGTACTGAAATAGCTAAGGACTCTTCCTCTGCTACCATTCAGACTCAATGAGACCCAGCACTTATGGATTTCTTTTTTTTTTTATTAATTTATTAGTTTAGTTTCAGTTACCAAGATTCAATTCCATAGTTCCTTGATTTTCAAATTTCCTTTACTTCCCTCCCGCCTCCCCTCATGACAGCATATAGTACAGTATAGGGTCTGCAAATGCATTCATATTAAACATTATTCCAATTACAAAGGCATATTGTACTAGGTGGGATGTAAGATGGTAAGGAAGAAGTAAAACCAAACAATGAGAAGAACAAGATCATTTAGTTTGCTTCCATCAGGATTCAGGCTCAGTTCTTTCTAGTTGTATCTCTGGATGGCGCATTTCTCACTTTCTTGAGTCATTCGGGATTAACTTATATCACTGCATTGCTGAAAAGAGTCCAGTCTGTCATAGTTGGTCGTCACAGATATGGTATGTCTGTGATTGTATACAAATTTCTTCTGATTCTATTCTTCTCGCTCAGCATCAGTTTGTATAAGTCTCTCCAGGTAATTATGAAATCCGTCACCTCCTCGTTTCTTATAGCACAATAAAATTCCATTACATTCATATACCACAACTTTTTTAGCCATTCCCCAATTGATGGGCACCCCTTTAGTTTCCAATTCTTTGCAACCACAAAAATATTTTTGCACATATGGGTCTTCCTCCCACTTCTATGATCTCTTTGGGATATAACCCTAGAAGTGGTATGGCTGGGTCAAAGGGTATGAAATTATTTATAATCCTTTGGGCATAATTCCAGATTGCTCTCCAGAATGGCTGGATAAGTTCACAACTCCACCAGCAATGTATTAGTGTTCCAATTTGTCCACATCCTCTCCAGCATTTGTCACTTTCTTGTTTTGTCATCCTAGCCAATCTGACTGGAGAGATGTGGTATCTCAGAGTTGTTTTGATTTGCATTTCTCTAATTAATAGTGATTTAGAGCATTTCTTCATATGCTTATAGATATCTTTAATTTCTTTCTCTGAAAACTTCCTATTCATATCCTTTGACCCTAACTCATTCTTAATGAATAACAAGAAAATAATCCTTGCTTAAAAGTCTCTGGGCCAATTGCCTTCTTCAATTTGGTACCCTGCCTTCTTCCTTTGACTATAAACTATAGTCTGTAAAGGCAAGAGGAAAAACAAAATACTTAGCTTGCTTGAGTCCTTACCTTCATTTAATAATTTTTATTTTTGCCTGAGATGTGTAAGATGGTGGAAAGCTGACTGGGGTAGTTAATTAAAAACAAAAAAATGGAAAAGCCAGAATCAGTAGATAGCATCTCACCAATATGTGTCAACAATTCCATTCAGCAAGTAATTTTAAAGCATCCACTAGGCTAGTCTCACATAAAAGCCATCCCTGGCCTTAAAGGAAGAGCTAACATCTACTGGGAAAGTTGCATAGTGGGTAGATTGCCTGGCTTGGAGTCAGGAAGACCTGAGTTCAATCCAGCCTCAGACACTATGTGACCCTGTGTAGTGACAACCACACAGGCATATCCAGGGTGGCTGCTAGCACAGGTTCTTAGATCTGTTTTACTAGGAAAGATAACTGTTTAAGGGGTCAACAATCTTTTTTTTTAATTACATTTACTAATTCAGGGGGAAAGTCAGCACCCTGAACTGTAGAGAAAATACAAGCAGAAAGATAAAGATCAACAGAGTGCCTCTGAGTGCCTGAATCAACTATACACTTTACATATATCCCTGGATCAAGAAAGCCTTTACATCTGAGTAGGCAGGGAGCTCTGAACATACGGACACTTGGATATTGACCAGGAAGATTCCTTTTCATAAGCGAGCCCCCAAAGCAAAATAGAAATTCAGAGTATATATACTTTTCTCAGAGCTAGAAGGCATCACAACCCTCCTGACTCAGTGCCTAATTAGAAATTAGCAAAAGGTGTGAAAGCCTTCCTACAAGCAAACCTCCCCTCAACAAGCTTCCCTTAATGGGCTCCATGTGAGACCTGTTAATGAAGTGGGGGGGGGGGATCTTAAATCTGATTAACATTACACCTTGGACAAGTCATTTAACCCTGTTTGCTTCAGTTTCCTTATCTGTAAAATGAACTAGAAAAATAAATGGCAAACCACTCCAGGATCTTTGCCTAGAAAATCCCAAATGGGGTCACAGAGAGTCTGAAACAACTCAACAACATGCAGATACAGGTGCAATGCTTTAAGTTCTCTTTATGGTGATAAAACATAAATTCTGGGAAAAGATGGACTAATTTTCCAAAGTTAGCAAAGGAATAAGATAAGTCTGGAATCAAAGTTAAATGTATACAAAATTTGCTTTTGAGTACTTCCCAAACTGTTGATGTAATATTTCTCTACTTTATTAAGTGATCTAGGAACATTCTAGCTTGAGGAAGTACCAAAAGATTTTCTTTATTTGTTTTTCTTTGTCAATACTCTTTCTGTGCAAACCCAGCAATGAGTGTTGTTTCCAGAAACCTCTAGGCAAGTTACGTTTCAAGCAAGTGATGACTGATCTAGTAAGCTTGGAAAGTGACAAGGAGAGCCAAACAGAGAGACCAATCTTTCCCACCTTCTTAACACCTAGATATTTCTCTAATGTATTGATTGGTTTGACAAGTAGAGACATGTACACATCAACCTGAAGAGCTGAAGGTACTGCCAGAACCTGTCTTCTCAGTTCCAGAAGGAATCTGACTAAATAGGAACTGCTCCCTTTCAAGGCCACCATCTCTCCTACTATGGCAGCCACTAGGAACAAGGAGGCCACAAACTATAAACAGTTACCAATGCACTTGGTTCTCAGATATGTTCTCCCTCCTAAGCTCTTAGGAATCCCTGTATTACCTTAAAATTCAGCTCAAGCACTCCATTCTGTAGAAGGTCTTTCTCATCCCCCCAGACCCTACTGCCTTCCCCTCTAAGACTGCTTTCCATTTTCTCTTCAGTTGGTGTGAGCTCACTTATGTATATAGGAGTCAGTTAGGTGGTCTAGTGGATCACTGGGGTCTGGAATCAGAAAGACTCATCTTCATGAGTTCAAATCCACTTGCTAGCTATATGATCCTAGACAAGTCACCTAACCTTGTTTGCCTCAGTTTCTTACTGTAAAAATGAACCAGAGGGGCAGCTGGGTGGCACAGTGAGTAGAGCACTGGCCCTAGAGTCAGGAGGACCTGGGTTCAGATCCAGCCTCAGACACATAACACAAAAACTAGCCATGTCACCTTGGGCAAGTCACTTAACTCCAATTGCCCTCCAAAAAGGAAAAAAAAAGAATGGGACGCTTTTGGGGGCGGCTAGGTGGCGCAGTGAGTAAAAGCAAGTAAAAGCACCGCCCTAGAGTCAGGAGGACCCAGGATTGGTTTGGCCTCAGTTACTTAGCACCCACACATAAATAACTAGCCATGTAACCTTGAGCAAGTTACTTAACCCCAATTGCTTTTTTTAAAAAAAATGAACCAGAGAAGGAAATGGCAAACCACTCCAGTATCTTTGCCAAGAAAACCTCAAAATGGAGTCACAAAGAGTTGTACACAACTGAAATGACACAACAACAAAAAACAACTTATGTACATTGTCCCACTTGAATGAAAAGTTCTTGAGGGCATGGCATGGGGGTGGAGGGAAGAAATGTATGCAGTACTTAATACATTGCTTGACTCATAGTAAGTACTTAATAAATAAATTCCTATTTGTTGATTGACTTAATAATTTGTAGCAACAACTGACTCTAATCATGCAGGTTACCCTCAGTGGAATAAAAACATTTTGTAATCAGTGATTGTCAGTAGTTTTAAACATGTGACCATCTTCCCTGGTTACTGCATATCGAGACATTTTCATTATTAAAACCTATAGAATTCGATTTAAACTTAAAGGTGGATTTAGATTTTAAGTTTTATTTGCCTACAGTTCACCACTGAAGGTTGTATTATACTGAACTGTGTAAATAAGGAAAAATTTTGTGTGGTTTTTGAACAAGCACCCAGAGCCCTTGATAGTTGTTGGGAAGATGACAACTTTTTCATCAAATGGAGCTTGTTGGTTTGTTTTAAGGGTGTTTTCAAGGAGAGGCTCAGAGTAACTAGGTGAGGGATTGTTCTATCAACAGTGTTTACATGATGATGGAGGTCTCCCATTATCTGAAATAATCCTAGTGTGTGTTATGAAATTTGAAGGTACAGTATTGTCATTTGGGAATATAGATGGCCAAGCTATTGTCTTCAGACCTTTGAATGTCAACATTAAAGCTCCCTTTCCCCTTTCTTTCCTCAGTTCTTTCTTTACCCAAACCAACTGAATAGCAGGAAAGGAATTTACTCCTACTTGTTGAGCCACCCAATCAACTCCTTGTTCAGGATTCCTCCTCCTTTTTTAATGTAAACTGGTTTTGAAGTCAGAGGACTCTAATCTTGGCTCTGATGCTTCTATGCGTATGACTTTGGACAGCTCCTTTCTAGGTTGCAATAAAATGACAGGGTTGATTTACATGACTCATAAAACCCCTTTTAGATCAATTTCGAATCAAAGTAAAATGAGAGACAGTAATACATGTGATTTTTTTATTTCAGATGCAACAACGAAAACGAATGGTACCAGGTCCATGAAAATATCATCCGAAAGTCTAGCACAAAATACACGGCCCCCAGCTCCAACTACGGTAATCTATTTCTTTTGAATAGGGTAACTTGCTGAAGTTTGCATAACAGGACTCAGACCATACAGCCATCCTAATGTTTGTTCCTAAACATTTATGTCACCTATTTGTTCCCCTTTTATCACACTCTGGATGACTTGAGGTCAAGCCTGATTATGCCTTTCCTTTGTCCGGGCTGAAGAAACGTGTCATTGGAATCATCCTACTAAGACGAGTTTTCTTGAACAAAACCACCAACTCAGAATTAAATTGACACTTAGTAAAGTCACTTCTTTTTCAGTTACAACTTATTCTGTCATAAAGAAACCATATCACTAGTCATTGTCAGCGATTAATCTAGCAATATCAATCCCTATAACTTGAGAATAGAAAAATATTTCCCTCTAAGTGACTTATATCTCTTTCCTGAACTTTTTCAAACAGAAGTCTTTGAAAGCCTTGCTATTGGGGCGGCTAGGTGGCGCAGTGAGTAGAGCGTTGGCCCTGGAGTCAGAAGGACCTGAGTTCGGAGCCGGCCTCAGACACTTACCCCACACAAACAAAAACCTAGCCGTGTGACCTTGGGCAAGTTACTTAACCCCAATTGCCCTAAAAGGGGTGGCTAGGCGGCACAGTGAGTAAGAGCGCCGGCCTCGGAGTTGGGATGACCTGAGATCAAATCCGGCCTCAGAAAATGAGCACCCACACATAAATAATGACTAGCCGTGTAACCTTGAGCAAGTTACTTAACCCCAATTGCTTTAAAAAAAAAAAAAAGAAAGCCTTGCTATTGAAATATAGGGATAGTTATGAGCATGAACAAGATTTTGTTTTCCAGATTGAATGGAAAGTTATTTTGTGATTAAATCTGAAAATAGTGGTTTGAAAAATATATGACTCTTGAAATCATCTTGCACTTAGCTACTGAATTCACAACAGAAATGGGTATTTATTTTTGCCATTTTCATCAATAAGTTATTTCATAACCACCTTTTCTTAACCTTTTTTTGTCCTCAAACTTACACAGACTTTTCTGGGAGTTATGAGTTGGTCTTGAATGACAATATAAAACCAACATGCCATTTGCAGGCAGAGAACTTCCTAGACAATTTTGACTGTCAGAAGGAGCTTATTTTTTGCTCTATAAATATAAATGGATATCTGAGTAGGAGGATCTTTGGAGCAGCTCTGAGCCAGAGGCTGCAGAAGGAGAAACATTCTGGAAGGCACGTTTGGCTCCACTTACATATTGCAGTGTGGGTGTCATCCATACCTACTGAATTATTTATTTAGCCAGGGTTGCTTTTCCTTGTACGTGTACTTTGGGATTAGGCGCAAAGTGATGATGATTGCCATTGCCATCTGGATGCGAAGGAGCACCTTGTCCTAGGTGCTCAGAATTGAAGAGCCTTGGTCGCATAAATGTGCAGACACAATAAACCTCTCTCTGAAATAAGAGGAAAAGAAAAATTAACCAAAAGTTAAATTTAAAACAGAGGGGAAAGTCCATGTTATCTATGGGAACACAGTCCTCTTTCATCCCTTTCACATTCTTTGTTTTATTTATGTATTTTACTCACAAAATGATGCCCTTGACTACAAGTTCTTCAGACACAAGCATGATTAAAGCTGATGTGACATATTTAAGATAAGTGGGAGAAGTAAGAACACATTAATTAGAAAACAGCCCATAGGGCAATTGCATACCATTGTTCCAAATTCTTAAAAAGAGCGGGTTGACTTTGCTCCCTAAAATTCTAGGTGCTTTTAATGTAGAGATAGTAACTAGTCTCTCTCTGTGTGTCTTTCTGTTACACACACACACACACCCTTGGGGTTTTTTGTTTTGGTTTGGTTTTTGTTGTTCAAGGTCTAAATATATTGAGCACTGAACAGTCAATAAGCATTTATTAAGTGCCTACTATGTGCCAGGCACTGTGCCAAGCACTGAGGATACAAGAAGAGGCAAAAGATAATGCTTGTCTTCAAGAAGCTCAGAGAACTAACAATGAGACAATAGGGCCATTAGTGAGCATCTTCAGTGACTTTACCAGGCAGAGAGATAGCTGTTCTTCCACTGCCAAGGATTAAGCACTGCCCTAATTGGGGAAAAGGTAAAAGACTGTGCTTCCATCTAAGCCCCAATGTGTGGGAAACGTCCAATATGCCACAAACTTCCTCTCCTACAGAAAGTTGTAAGCATATGTCTGGTGTCTCCCCCTGGCCAGCTCTGTCTTTATTAGCCTCTTCTGCCTTCATTTCTCAGTTTGGTGAAAACCAAGATCTGAACAGGATGGCACAGACCTAAATCGTGCCCAAAGCAGCTTTCTAGGCCGCTAAGAGTGACAATGGTAGCTTCACAGCTCTAGGAGTCTGAACAGTATCAGAATGAAAAACTAATAAAGAAAGGCTATCTTTTGTCTGCAACAAAGTTATGTCTTCAACAATCCTCAGTTATAAAGGAAAAAGTTACCAATGTCATCTGGAGAAACATTTCTTACAGGTATAGGAAAAGCCTAGGGATATATCAGTAGAACAATTCCTGTAGATTAATAGATCACTTTTCTAGACATATATGAATTTATATCTGCAATTCTCTTTTACCTGCACCCCAATTGGATTTATTTCTGGGTAGTTCTTAAATTGCTGGAGGGATATTACTGGCCAAAGTCTGAATCTTGCTTTATTGTATTATTCTACTCAATTGAAGATCCATTTTTAAAAATAAATTTCCTTTGCTTTCTCCCATAACTAACCTGAATTAATCTCTATGGACAGTTAATTTAAAACTTCCAATGCAATCACTTTGAAAGATTCTTAGATGCTTTTCCCTAAAGTTGTCATTTGGAATTGTAGAAAGAAATTTCTGTTTTGGTTGTGGGTACTAAGAAAATATATAATTCTCCAATAACTCTAACATATTCTCATCTCTCTCCCCCACCTCTCTCTATTCCTCTTTTTACTTTCTCTCACCTACCTCTCTCCCCCTCTAACTCTCTCCTCTCTCTTTCTCTACCTGTACACTCTCTCTCTCTCTGTCTCTGTCTCTGTTTCTCTGTCCATGTCTCTCTCTCTGACTCTCTCTCTCTTTCTCCCCTCAGTTCCCCTTTCCCTTCTTCCCTTTTTGTCTCTCCCTCTTTTTAATAATATTCACATGTCTTTCATTTGGCTTGTTGGTATATCAAATACACTATCATTCATCATGAAGCAATTCCCATTCACGTAGAGGTCATTAAGAATAGCTGTAGACAAATTAAGCAATTAACAGGCAATTTTTCTATGTTTTAAATATGTATTTTTATATTTAGGATATTAACCACAGAGCTATTTCAGCAGCTGGGCTGAGATTAATTTAGGTAATTAATCCCCATTCAGCCATTCAACAAGTAGAAGATTCCACAGCACAGTTGAAATGGCAGTACGTTGCCAACCCACAAATGTCCCATGTAGATGTCACTTTGACCAACTACTTTCAATGGAACAGAATTTAATATTAGATTAAATTTAGGTTGCTAGTTTTAAGGCAGTTTTAAAGTGTTCTCGTGTTCGATGATTAAAGGAACCAAAAGTCATTTTATAGAATTAAGTTAAAGTTACTAGTTTGAAAAACTATACAACAGCTTGGAAATTATCTATAGGATAACTCATCAGTAAGATTTAGAGTCAAGACCTGTCTCAATCCTAGTCCTTTTATTTACTACTTCAGTGACCTTGAGCAAGTCATTCAATTTCTAAATTTCCATACTCTTTTTTCACATCTATCTACTTTTCACTACTCACAAAGCTCCCACTTTAGTTCATTCCTTTATCACCTTTCACCTGAATCATTGCAAGGAACTTCCAATCGATCTTCCTTCCTTAAGTCTCTCCCCATTCCAGTCTATCCTCCACACAGCTATGAAAATGATTTGTCTTAAACCCCAGTCTGAAAATGTTATACTCCTATTTAATAAACTTCAAGGACGCCCTTGTTTCCTCTAGGAAAAAGCATAAAGTATAAAGTCCTCCAACTGACTTTTAAAGCCCTTCACAATCTGACCCTAATATATCTTTCCAATCTTAATATACATTAATCCTTTTTCCTTGATTTATAGATCAGCCCCATGCCTGAAATATGGTTGCATCTTCTTCTCTACCTCATAGACTCCCTCACTTCATTCAAGACTTAGCTCAGTTCAGACCATTAAAATCATTGTGCAATTTCCCAAATGCAATTTGGGGTGGGGAGGGGGCAGGGAGAGGTGCAACTCAACCCCACCTTCTACACAAAGTCTTTCTTCCACCCCCACCCCCACCCCCATCCCAGCTATAAGTGTCCTGCCTTCCTGACTATCTTGTTTTAGTTTTGTATTTATTCTCTCTATATTGATACAAATCCATATTGTCTTCAAGGTAGGATGAGAACTGTTTGAGAGCAGGAATTAATTTAATTAATTAAATTTAATTAAAATTAATTTTGTTGGGCTGTGTCTTTTCATCCCCAGTGACTACTCTTGTGCCTAAAACATAGTTGTTGTCTTCATGACATAGCAGTCCTTTAAGAAATGCATATTGGTTGGCAGTATTAGAAGATTACTGGACAGCTCTTTTTCTAGAATCCATTCTAACCAAGAGTCGTTTGCATTTGTCAATTGTCATTATTTCAATAGACTCCCAAAGCAAGTTACAATTCTGAAGGTCATAGATTATTTTTCATTACCCATATTTTAAATTGACTGCTTTCTGATGCCATAGAGGGAAACATGTTAATCTCATCAGAACTATTTAAAAATTCCAAAGCAAAGGATTCTAAAAGGCAGAGATAAAGAAGTCCAGTATTCTAGGCATAGGTGCCAACCTATGCAAAGGCACAGAGGTAGGAGGTGTCATGCCACATTCAGAGAACAGCAAAGAGACTGATTTGCTTGAAACATAGAGTGATTGAATGAAGGTGAAGTGAAAGAAGACTGGAAAGGTACAGGGAATCCAGGTTCTAGAGGGCTTTAAATGACAGGCTAGGGAGTTTGTATTTGAGCCAAGAGACAACAGGAAACCAGTAAAGATTGTAGAATAGGAGAATGAAATGGTAGGTTTGTTTTGAGAATCCTATTTTTGGCATGAATGAATTGGAGGATGATGAGAGGATGAATTGAAGACAAAGAATTAGAAATTTTTGAAGCAAAGAGACCAATTAGGAAGCTATTGTAATAATGCTTTTGAATGTTGTAAAGGGTCTAAATTAGGGAAGTGAATGAAGACAAGGGATAGACAAAAGAGTTGTTAAGGAGTTAAAATCAAGAGGATTTGGCAATTGATTTGATCTGGGGGATGAAAGAAAGGGAAAAGTCAAAGATCCAATTCAATCAATATTTACTAAGCACCAACTTTGCCAAACCCTGTACTAAGGCTGGGGATAATATTAATAAAAAGAAAGATAGCCCCTGCCCTCAATAAGCTTAAAATCTACGAGAAGAAACAACATACAAAGGGAGACAGGAAAAGGAGTGAGGAGGGACAGGACATAATGGAGTACCCAGCACAGGCAGAGCAGCAGGTACAAAGTGGTATGATATGAGAGCCCAGTTTCTGCCCTCTATAAAAGAAGGCTTTGGGAGTATTTTGATACTTTGCCCTCCAGCCTCCAAACAGAGGGGAGAGGAAGCTGGTAGAATCAATTGAAGTGTGAATTAGCAGCATGGTGGTGAGCTTAGAGGTGATGGATGAGCTTTTTCCTGGGAGGGACATCTTGTTCCTTGGAGTTGAAACCAGGCAGAGCAACAAATGGAAAGTGAAGTGAATGACACTGAGGTTGCAGATATGGGTGATTGGAAGAATGATGGTGCCTTCAGCAGAAATGGAGGAGTTTAGAGAAAGAATGGGCTTGAGAAATATTATAAGTACCATTTGCAGACTTGGGAAATTTGAAATGTCAGTGTATGTAGAGTACCAGACCTGGAGTCAGGAAGACCTGAGTTCAAATCTAGATTCAGACACTTACTAGTTGTGTGACCCTGAGCAAGGCACTTAACCTTGTTTCCCCATCTCTAAAATGAGAAGGAAATGGTCAGCCACTCCAGTATCTTTGCCAAGGAAACCTCTAAAAGGGGTCCTGAAGAGTGGGAGATGACTGAGAATGACTAAACAATGCTATCAGGTAGTTGGCAGTATAGAACTGGAGTTCATGACAGATTAAGTTTGTGCATACATAGATTGGGGAGTCATCTGCACAGAAATGATGATGGCATTGATGAGAAGAGTGGGAGAGAAAAAGCCCCAGGAGAAACCTAGGGAGTGGGGGCGGGGAGGGGAATAGATGATGATTCAACAAAAGAGAAAGAGGAGAGAGGTCAGGCAGGTAGAAGAGCCAAGACAGAAGAGCCACAAAAGCCAAGGTAGGAAAGAGTGTCTAGGAAAAGAAGGTGGTAAATAGTATAAAAAGTTGAGTGGCTAGGTGGCGCAGTGAGTAGAGCGTCGGCCCTGGAGTCAGAAGGACCTGAGTTCAAATCCGGCCTCAGACACTTAACACACAAACAAAAAAACCTAGCCATGTGACCCTGGGCAAGTTACTTAACCCCAATTGCCCTCCAAAAAGCAAAAGAAAAAAATAGTATAAAAAGTTGAAGAGAGATCAAGTAGAAGGAGGAATGAGAAAAGAGCAGTGTAGTCACCAACTAAGAAATTTTCAGTAATCTGAGAGAGAGTAATTTCAACTGAGTTGTAGAGTTGAAAACCAATGGAAAAAAGGGAGTCGATAAGCATATATAAAGACAATAACTTGGTAGGGTTGGTGTAGGATTTTGTTTGTTTGCTTGAAAAATGGGTGAGCCTTGGTTACCTTTGTAGGGCAGGAGGTATTAGATAAGAAGATGTTGAAGATTAGGTAAAGAGGGGGAGCAGGGTCACACAAGAGATGGAAGGAGCTGGGATAAAGAGCACAAGAAGGAAAGTGAGAAGGAAGATCTCTTCCTTAGGGACTAGAGCAAAGGAGGAAAAAATAGGGCAATAATATAGGAAAGAAATTGGTCGTTTGTCATAGGAAAGAAGGGAGAAGGACCAGATTGCTTCCATATTCTCAGTAAAGTGAGGTGCTTTGCTGAGATGGAAGGGAAAAGGGAAAAGGAATAAAAGAAAGAGTTTAGAATTGCTTCTGTGAAAACTGTGATAGAGAATTAATCGGGGAAGAATAAAAGGATTTTCATACAGCAATGAGAGCCTACTTAAGATTAGACAACATTAATCTGTAGTGAACCCAGTTGGCACAATCACATAACTTTGTCTCAGTACAATCACGTAACTTTGTCTATCTGCCTTCAGTAGCATATCAGTAAGACTGGAAAAACCAGATCTTGAGGGCAACCTAGTGTTGATGTCTAATGTCACAGCTGGTAAGTAGGAAAGGGTTTTAAGGGAGGATAATAGTGTACAGTGGAACTAGTCAGCCATAAGGTTAAAATTTTGATGAGAGGGAAGTGTGGTCAGAGCATGGGTGATGGTGTAGGATAACAAGAAGAGTAGCAGGATTAAAGGAGTAGGTTCAGAAGAAATCAGGAGTGGGAAGAGGCAGGAGGATACAATCAGAAGCTGTCTGGGACAAAAAAGATTAAATACAGGATTGCTGCCTTCCAGAATTTGGCATACTTCCCAGTATAAAAACCAATATATAACATTGCTCACACATTTCCAGCCAGTGGTACACCCCGGCCAGGAGGTCTTTTTTAGCACACTTATCTCTGAATAGTCTTTGTCCATTTTGTTTCTGTGGACTATTTGGGGCTTTCCCTAAGAGGACCCCCTTGCGTAGAAACTGTCCAATTTTTCATCCTATTTTTGTTAAAAACCATTTCTTTATTTGTCAAGGTCACTCTGACCCATATTCCATCAGTTTTATGCCTCGAGGTATTTCTGAATAGCATAATATTTCTGCAGAGTAGCTTATATTTTCTGCATGATAGCTTTCTAAAGAAAAACCCTGCATATAATATATTTTCCTATGAAAGGAGTTCCTCAGTTATCCTCACTAGCACCTTATTTGACTGAAGTTGAATTGTTAATTTCTTTTTAAGATGGAATTGGGGCTCTTAAAAATGGGTTTTTTTGTTTCTTGCAGGTCTTATAATTTCTTTGCAGCTTCTACGTGGGGACATGGACCAGATTCGCAGGGAAAACCCTATGATCTTTAACAGAGGCTTGGCAGTTACCAGGAAATTGGGTTTTCCTGATGTCATCATGCCAGGTAGGCAGAATTGCTCTAGGGGCTCCCAGAGGGTGCTCGCAGAATCACATCGGTTCTTTCAGCTTAGTTGGTCAATATAGCTATTCTGAGCCATCCTTAGATCCAATGGGCTCCCCCCTATCACCAGTCAAATCTTCTGTTAACTGTAGGTGCTGGATTCTTCTCACAAAATCATACAGAACAATGTTCAAAAGTGCTACAGTGATAGACACAACAGATGGTTTTTCTTATCTGACACCCTCTGTGATTTCTACAGTGAAAGACTATGTACATCAAGGTCAACAAAGATAACTTTTCACCTTCCTGTTATATCACCAATCTCACAGGGAAACAACCACACGTATTCTATTCCTTACAGAGATAAAAAAATGGCAAAGTATAGGAATGTAATTTTGATAAGAATGATTGGTGCTATATGATGGCTAAAGAGAAATCTCTTTTTAAAATTATAATAGTGCAGGATCATAAAAAGTGTTACTTTAAAATATACTATGCAGGCATCCTCAGTTGAAATATGTGTATATATACAAGCAAAAGGAGTCTTGGAATCAGATGCCATGGGTCCAAGATATTCTAACATATACCTTATGCTTTACACTCTCCAAGGTAACCCAGAGTCTCCTATGATCCTTGCCTTGTCTTAGCCTGCCAGCCAAAGGTCCAATAATGAAGTTGTATAGGTACCATTACTAAAGAATGAACTGATACCATTATCTATTATTGTTCTTGTAACCATCCAGTCTCACATTTTCCTATGGTAATGTCTTCTGAGATGACCCTGAATGAAACATGTAATCTTTCTTCCCTGCTCCTCATCCCTGTTTCAGAAATCTAGTTCCTCTAAAAGTTGTGAGCATTTATATATGAAGGGAGTGAATCTTAAGCTTTCATTTTGGAAAGTGCATAAAACCATATGAATGGGGGCAGGAGAGAAGCATCTTTCAGTCAAATGTTTTAAAGCAGAATTTCATTTCAAGAAATATTTTCAAAGTCACGTTTGAGGAAAGAGGTCCTTTGATGAGGCAGCTGGGTGTCCCTCTGCCTCATCAGCATACCAGGGTCTATAAAGGGTTTATGGGTACATTCCACAGAGCAGCTGAAATAAGAGAAGAGGATGGATTGTGCCCCCTGAATGACGACTAATGGAATGTCATTAAAATCAGGCTGCAAAAACTTGATGTCATTTACCCCTATCGGCCCATTCCAGGGATAACCAAACTGCACCTGCTAAGTGAAGCAGATTCTTGGGTCAGTTCAATTGGAGACTTAGAGTTAGCACAGCAGGGGCATGGCTGGGAGTGCCTTGAGAGCAGGAAGCAGCCCCACATCTGCCTGATCTGTTCCATGCATGCCCTTCTTCACTTGGCAAAGAGGGTCTAAGCCTCTACTGAGCAAAACAATATTTTGTACACATTGTTATCACCAGGATTGTGACCCATCACCAGCTAGCAGCCTCCTGATATCTCCTGAGTCCCTTTCAGATTGGGACCTTGAGATCCTCGGCTCAGCAAAGTATTATGGTGCTGAGGCTTTACCATGTGGTCAAACTACCTCCAGAGAAATGCTGACTCTGGCAAATTCTCTACTACACGTCAGCCCATCCATCCCAACACCTGTCCCCAGTGCCAGTGAGCCAGCAATCATCTGCTAAGTAGGAATGTTCAGTGATAGAGCTGTCTGTCCTATAGCCTCATTCCAGTGATTTCCTGTCCACTTCACAACTGTGAAATAGCACGATGTTATTCCCCCAGTACATGCAGCTTTATGGCAGCAAACAGCTATAGTTGTGGCAAATGGGCACTTAAGGAAATGGCCACTAAAGTTGTGAGTGGAGCTGCTGCAGAGTTTCCTAACAAGCCTGAGGAGTCAGTAAATGGGGCCATGATGGCTAAGTAGGTGAAGGTGATTTTTCCTATCACTTCAAGGTCCAAGTGAAAAAAAGTGTGTCTTATTAGAAACCCTGGTAAGGAGAGAATCACGTCTTCAAACCACAATGAGCTGGCAGTTAATTGAAGGTCACGCATCAGTAGCAATGCAAGAAGAATAAGGATTGTGGCCAGAGCATATTTACCATGCTAGAAGTGAGAGTCTTTGAAGTCTCTAATCATACCACAATGTATTACATCATGTTCTCTCACTGTCTAGTTCATCAGTATTAAGAAGGGAATGAAACTTTTCTCACACTGTTAGTTATTTTTCAAATGCTCTTTCTGGGTCTTACCACCTGAAAGCCTTCCTACTTAGTTCAGGATATGGGGCATAGGTAGGAGAATTTTGACCATGAGCCATAAACTGCTCAAGCTACCCCCAAGCTCCTGGATACATAGTGGCAGAGCAAATGCTAGTCTTGGGAATATCAGCTTTGATTATAAAAACTAATCTTAAGGATGGTTGTAGAAATATTTTTTCAGCAAATCATTTTTTCTCCTTAATTGAACTCACTATTTTTTTTGTTGATGGGGTAGCTAACCGTCAGTCATTTTTTGCTTCCATTTTTGTGTTCTTCCTTACCTATCTCTAAATTCATCTTTATGTGCATTACAAGCTAATAGCTTTGTAGCAAAAATGTTTGATCCCTTACAGATTTTCTTAACAAGATAATCAAGAAAGACTGGAACAGAATAAGCTTGCTAGATAAACAAGGTTCCCTTGGTCAATGTGACTTCCATTCCAGAATTCATTGCAGATTCTTAACTAACCATATCAAACTGCCTCCCATTTTCAGAAGACGGGAAGGGAAGGAGGGAAGAAAGGAGAAAAATTAGGAACTCAAAATCTTGTTAAAGTGAATGCTAAAAAATTTTCTTAATATGTAATTGGAAAAAAATAAAATACTATTTAAATAATTAAAAAATAGGTTCTTAACACTATCACCTGAAAGACCATAATTTGAAATGAATGGTTTGGAATCTATTTTACACCTATTTTATTAAAGAAGTTTTATTTTTAGGGCTATTTTATTAAAGAAATTAAATAAATTTATTAAATCTATTTTACTGAACAAAACATCCCTAATCCATTTAAAGACAGTTAATACAGAACCACCATTCTTTTTTAATTTTTTTGGAGGGCAATTGGGGTTAAGTGACTTGCCCAAGTCCTCCTGACTTCACTGTGCCACCTTGCCACCCCAAGAACCAACATTCTTAAGAGAGTAACCTTCCCTTTCTCTGTGTATTACTGTATAATACAGAAAACCAAAATCTAACAGCATGCCATATGCTCACCTATGCGGTACTAGTGAAGATTGGCATGTCTGCCACGTCCCAAGTTTGACTCAATACTTCTGATCTCCAGCCCTTCATGGAGAATCAGGGCCCTGGCATGCCTCTGGAGAACATTATAACAATTCCTCCAGAAACTCTTGGGCTTACTCTCTAACCTTGGAATTCCCAACTTGGGACATGAGCCAAGTGTCATGCTGATAATTAAATGTTCTTGTGTCTGTCTTTGTCATTCAGGAAAAAGGATTCAGTTGAACTAGCCCTATGGTTGAGTGTGTGTTTCTAGCTGCTGACTGAGGTTTTCTCAGAGAATAAAATTGCATTGATCCTGGGACAGGGCTGGGGAGGGGGGTAGGAAACGGACTGACAGTCCCTGGGTGATATGGGGTGGGCCAGGCCATGTGCTGCTTGCCTTCGGAATGATCCTTGATTTGTAGACTGAATTTGCTGAGTAGAAATCAGTTGCCTACGCATGGCAGTGTCTGTCTTCCCAAGGATGCCCTTCCCTTTATTCACCTGCTTAGTAGTACACTCTGAGCCTCTGATGAAAAGTGCATGCTTCATCACTGATCTGTGAGTGATGTCTCTTTCTCTCTGTCTTAATTTTTCTTGTTCTCTCTGTGTTATCCCTTCATTGTCTCCCCTTTCTTTCTGATGCAGAGACGAAGATAGTTGGGTGTAAGTTCCTGCTTTTCTGTTCAATGTCTGCTGCTTGCTTGCTTTCTCTCCATCTCCACTTTTTTCATGGAATGTTGGTGAAGGTAACAAGTCATTGCAATATCGGGGGGAAATCATGTACATTCTCCACCCTTCACCAGCCTCCCCTACCTTGGGCAGATTAGGATGAAGACCTGTTGGGAGAGGTCCAGCGAGAGAAACTGATGGCACAGCCCTGAAGATTTGGACCTTCAGTAAACCTTAGCAAGAGGAGTGTTCCTAGCAGATGAGACTGAGGGCTTCTCAACATATTCAGAGCACTCTCAGGGTGAATCCGTTCACAAGTTGGAGGGGAAACAGAACAGGTTACCAATACATGAAGGGATTTTTGTGAAAAAGACAGGCCAGTGACTCCCATTAGTGAGGAGGGATTGAGTGGCAGCAGGGGATAAAAAGGTAGCCCAAAAGTCTTTTCTAGTTCATTCATTCTTTCCACTCTTTCTGGATACACATAACAAAAAAGAACTATTTCTGTGAATGCACTTCTAAGGAAAGGAGATGTCCAGAGCTGCTACCGGTTGGTTCATAGGAAGATAATCAGAAGTCTCTGATGAAAATTTTGGCAGATCTAATAATAATAGCACTTTAAGGTTTACAAAACACTTCACAAATATTATTTCATTTTGTCTTCACAACAACCCTGGGAAGTAGGTGCTATCATTATCACCATTTTACAAATAATGAAACTGAGGCAGATAGAGGTTAAGTGCCTTGCCTAGGATTAAATAGCTATTAAGTGTTTGAGATCACATTTGAACTCAAGACTTCCTGACTCCAAACCCAGCATTCTATGCACTGTGCCACCTAACTGCCTACTACTATCTCTCAGTGCTGACTGTGGAATCCACTCATCTGTTCTGTGCAGGGAGAGTGAGGAGAATTTGATGCTCCTTGGCCTCAAGAAAGGAATAAACATGGTCCTATAGCCTTGAGAAAAGCAGCAAAGGAAATGGAGTGAGAAGTAGTCTTAGAAGTCTGGAAAACTAGCTTTGAATCTCCTCCTGACACATACTAGCTGTATGACCTTGGGCAAGTCACCTAATTCAGTGACCCAGACTTCTCTTCATGGGTACAAGCTCTAGTTCAGTTACCAGTTTGCTTAGGAGCCTAAATTTTAGTACTAGCCTGAAAGAAGTTCCTTCAGTCCCTTGAAGAAAAGCCACAAAGGCTGGGGAGAGAAAAAGAGTTAATTGGGATAATACATATATTGTATACATATATATACACATACATAAATACATATAGATATATACATATATATTTAATTGGTCTCACAATTACTGTGTTTACCCACACAGATATTGTAGTGAAGGTGGTGGCCTGGCGGTGGCCCACATTACAGCTGAGCTCCCTTCAATGCAGAAATGTCTGAGGGAGGACTTCGTGTTTAATGGAGTACTCTGGTGCATCCAAAGAGTGGGTCCAGATGTTCTGAGTAAACCCAGAGGTCATTCTGGTCCTCAGTGAAAGTGCCTCAACAAGAAAGGGGAGCTTATTTTCAAAGAATCGTTTGAGAAATCTGTCTGGTTTTATAGCTTGAGATTAGAAGGAAGAAAGTACACAGTTTATATACTGTGGCAAATAAAAAAAGTAATTTTGAGAGACAAGGTTTTTAGGTAAATTAGAATCCATTTTATCAACCATAGCTAGCTAATGGTTAACAAAAAGGGCTTAGTGTCCTCAAAAGAGATGCTAGCCACTTCTTAAAACTTATATGCCCTGGGATGAGAGGGGTTTCAGCATACAGAGGTATAATCAGCTCTGATTAACAATTATAGAAGTGGACTCTACGAAGAGAAGTGTGTTCCTTCCAAAGAAGGGCTAGGAGTGACGTCCTGTTACTGTGGGTCCTAGAGACTATGTCCACACCCAGGCCACCCCAGCCTTGAGCAATCTAGACAAAGGACCTACTTCCACCCAGACTGGCTGGAGTGGAGCACAAAAGAACAAGAAGTCATCTCAAATTAGAGATTTCCGGTAAGGTTGGATGAGGTCAGACCATGATTGAGGAGAAAGTTAGTTCAACCTGCAGAGACTGGTTTTGAAAGGCTGATGTTAGGTAAAGGAGGAACTCTGAATCTCTTCAAATCATTGGTTATTAATAATTTCTCTCAATACTCTCAGTACTCTCACTCATCAGTGAGTATTTCAGAAACTTCCTCTGTAAGTTCTAAGTTCTTAAAGAAGCAGAAACTGTGTAATCATTCATTTTTTTTGTTCCCACAGCCAAGCACTGTACCTTACACATGATAGGTGTTTAGCTAACATTTGTTAAATCATATTAAGGAAAAAATTAATTAACCCATTGGTTAATACTGGAAAGATGAGTTTTCTAAATTTAAATATCAAAAAATTCAGTTCTAACCTGTTCCTCATTAATAATAACAATAATCATTTACATATATAACCATTATGGTTTAGAGAGCATTTTTCCTTGCATTATTTCATCTAAATATTCCAGTGGACCTGCCAGAGAGGCAAAGCAGAAATTACAGTCATTTGATTGAAGAAGGAAGTGACATGTACAAAACTATATAGTAAGGGGCAGAGGGGTAGGCCTTGACCCCAGCTCTTATGACTCTGACCTTCCCATAACAACACACTGCTTCCTGAAAACCAGAACTCAGATAATGTCTAAAATACCCTGGCTAAAGCTTCTTGCAAAAATCCATGATTGCTCAGTGAGTCCCTAAACTAGACCTGAATGGTTTGGCTTATCTACAGAGCCAGCTCTGTAGAAACAAAAGAGGAAAGAAATACAGGGGGGGGAAATGCAGTAGATATATTAAGCTAAGGAGCTTTAATCTTGCCAGAGCAATATTCATCTTTATAGAGACCGTTTCTGATCATAAAAAGGAAACAATTCATTATCATTACCTCTGCTCATGGAATAACCATTTTGTTCCTTCGCAGCACCATTAACTAGGTGTACCTTCTGCCAAACCAGAATTTTTGCTTTTGTTAATACTTATACTATTGTGACAAGCAAGCTTTAAAACAAACCAAGACTTAAGGAGTTTTTCAGTACATTTTTCTTTATCTGGCCCTATTCAGATCATACTATTTCAGTTATTAGACCCATTAATGATGGTCGTATGCAACAGACTTCTCAGAAATTTCTTTGACATGAAGTGGTGAACAGACAGCCCTTTGTAGTGAAGCTGTCATTTATTACCCTTCCCTCTTAAATTCCATCCTCCCATGAACAGAAGCTCTCTAGCTTTGAAAGGCCATGTAGTCACTTTAATATTTCGTTCTGATTCTCTTCATGAGAAATAGGTTTTAGCTCTCTTAGAGGTTCTTGTGAAAAAAAATTCATTTATTCATTTGTCAAATATCTATTGAGCACCTACCATATACAAGAAGAACAAAATGGAGACAGATGAAGGAAAAACTAGAGATGCCATGAATTGGTTAGCCAGTCTGAAGAAATGGAAGAAAGTTAGGAAAAGAAACAAGTTTCTGGGAGGAATTACCATATAAAGAAAGGATTAGTAGTAGAACCAACCCTTGACAAAATTCTAAAACTGTCCAAGCTATCCGTAAATGGAAGGGGCTGCCTTAGTAGTCATGTCTTGCCCACCACAGGAGTTCTTTGACAGGTGGGGACATTTGTTGGGGGTTTCTGTTTGCATAAGGTAAGGGCTCTCTGAGATTCTGTGAAGTTTGTCTACATTGTCCCTTTCCCCACACACACACTCATATATCCCCTACTTCTTTTTCCCCCTCCTCTTTGTGCTTGACACCAGGGCCTGCTGTATCTGGCTTTATATCTATCCAAGGTCCTGCCCTAGTCTGTCCTATTCGGTATTTCAGATTGCTCTTTCCTAACCCCTGTCATTACATAGCTGTCCTTTCTCCCATGCACAGGTGATTTTTAAAAAGAATCATTTCTGGGTTAGTGTACTCATCCCATGTAAGACCTGTTCCATTTAACAGGAACCTTGCCATTGTCTGAAAATAATGCCTTACCTACACCCAAATGCCTGATTCTAATGATAGTAATTTCAAGAGCATGGCAGCTCAACAGGAGAGATATTTTGGGCAAAGAGGTCTTTTGATGTTTTCCATATCACATGATTGGGCGTATCCCCTACTGTGTCATTAAGACCCTTGCAGTGAGTACCTTTATCATCTCCAGACTTTAGAGATGCTCCATAGAGACCTTGATTTTAAACAGTTTATTTTAACACCTTTGATCTCTAACAAAGAAGTCATTGAGCAGAGGTCAGGCAGGACAAGATAAATGGTAGCAGATGAAGAAGTGGGGGGATAGTCTACAGTTTAGACCGTTTGACCTGCCAAATAGTTACATGTGCATTGAAGAACATAAATATTATGCCTGTAGAGAACTTCAACACTTTGTGTGAATTTTTAGGAACTTAAACCAGTAAGTGAAAGGTGTTTTACCTTAACTGATGATTGAATTTATGGGCTTATTTCCCAACAAGCTCATTATTTCCTTTCCCCCACATTGTGAAACAGTGACCTGATTAGGAAGAAATTTGCAATTTTCCCTTTATTGTAGGTTTCTGAGTAACTGAATTTGATTACTGTAGTCTTGGAGACATTTTAGATTTCACAAGCTCTAGAAAATGCTTATGAGATTTCTGGAAATACATTACCATCAGTTTTCTGAGTATGCCTTATGGTCGGTTTCCAAACCTGTGATATTCTCCGTTTCTGCATATAACCTCATCATCAGTCTCTAAGAATATATTTTGATTAAATCTATCAATATACTTTATGGTCAGTTTCTGACATGCTTCTTTTAGTTAGTTTATGAATATGTATTTTGGTCAGTTTATAGAAACACATTATGATCAGCCTCTAAGTATATATTATGGTTAGTTTCTGAGTAGTATACTATTCATTTGTAATGGACTGGTTTTTTTCTGTCTTTGAGCTTTAATATTTCCCAGTCCCTAACAGTCAATTTAAGAAGCAGCAACTCTCTACTTCATAAAGATTCCGAGAATAATCAGTAATAGGAAGTACTGTTATTCCCATTCATATGGCTGCCTCCTCCCAAAGAAATGTACCCATTTCGAAACTATGCAATTGCCCTATATACTCAGCCCCCAGAACAGCTTTGTTCTTGTAACAGCTTGGCCATATGTTAGTAGTCCATCAATCTTCAGGTGTGGTCAATGCAGAAAAGGGGCAGGAACATTTAAGTTTTTATGTAAAACATAAAAGGAGCCTGGAATTTATGACCAACCTAGAAAGTTCTCAAAGTGCCAAAAAATAAACATGTCTTATCTCACTCTTAGTTGTAGTCAATAAACAAGATTATAACCTATCAGTTTTTCAAGTACAAAAATGGAGGAGGGGAGGTATTAAAAACTGACAACTTGAATTGGTTCCACCTTTGCTATCAAAACATTTCATTACCTCATTACTGGGTTTCCTCAGCTGCTAATTCATCTTCCATTTTGCCTTACCCGTTATTTTTTGCTGTTTTCTTTCTTTGAAGATATTTTTTCTTGCCTTGCCTATTTTTCCTGAAAGTCATGAGCCCTCTTTTAGAATATGTGGAAAAAGCTATGCTAGGTGTTAAATTTAGAGGCTAGGGCAGCCTAAATATGAACATTTTGTATGTATTTACATGTATAATCAGCAGGTATTCTGCTACTGCTTTTCCTTACGTCAGCATCCCCCCAAGGACAAGCCTATCATTCTGGCTATTGTGAATTTAAGAATATAAGAGTCTCTTATATCCAAGTAAAGACTGGTAAAACAGGCTGGAGGTCAGAGAAGCTGATACCACAAGGGGTTGACAGAATATTGCCTCCATTGACCTAGCATCTGTGTTTCTGGATATAATCGTCTGCTCCAAGAACACTTGCAAACAAGGTGATGAAAAATTGGCAGGCATGCCCAGTGCCCTCTGCCTGGCACACCTGCATGGAACCAGCTTCTGAGCCAAGAATCCAGCAGGAAGGAAGCTTAGTATTCTTGCTCAGGAGAAAGAGAGGTTTGAACTGCAAACAACCTTTCCAAAGAGCAAGAGAAGCTCTGAATTTAGGTTTGCAGAGTGAGGGAAAAGGAAAGGTTAATGGGTAAGGGATGATTGGGCAAATGTTTTATCCACTGTTTCCAAAATCTTCTCCAGTAAGAAACTTAAGTATAAATCATTTTAGGTTGTTCCACTGGAGGATCTAATAGATTGATTATCCACCTCTAGGCCAGGAGACTGTTCTCCTCCCCTTGAGTCACAGTGTAGTGAATGAATTAACACTTAAAGAAAACATGACTAACCGCCCTAAACTCTGCTTCATTGATACTGGAATGTCCATGGTTATTGACCCCTGGCTTGGAATGCACTGGGTGCCGGCACATGCCTCAGAGGAACAACACAGGGAGGCCTGTTCTCTGTCATCATCATGAGGTACCATAGCTTCTGCTCCTTGTGAGAAGATTTCATTTGTCTTTCACCACAGGTGATATCCGAAATGACCTCTACCTAACTCTGGAAAAGGGAGATTTCGAGAGGGGGGGAAAGAGTGTGCAAAAGAATATTGAAGTGACCATGTATGTTCTCTATGCAGATGGAGAAATTTTAAAGGTAAGGAAAGCAATGACCAGCATGCTTGGGAATTGCATGGTCAGTGACATAAAATTATAAAGCATGGATGCCCCACAGGATTAGCTATAGGACCTGACTCTGTCAACTCATCTGGTTCATATCCCTGCCTCTGAGGCAAGTCTGTCCTCAAACCATCCCAGATAGGTAGTCACCTGCCCATATGTATGTATTTGCTTGTTTGTTTAATCTCTAAAGGAAACTCCATTAATCTCCCTTGGTAACCCAGTTTATTCTCTCGTAGCCCTTACAGAAATTCTTCTGAATATCTGACATAAGTCTTCCCTCCTACAATTTGAACTAATTATTTCTTGTCATATTCCACGTGAAGAAAAAGAATAGGTCCTTTCTCCCTCATCCACTCCTTATCCTTTTGATAACCATTAACTTGCCCTCAGCTCTCTTTTCCTTAAGTGACTTCAGTGAATTGGATTTTGTCTTCAGTCAAATGTAGATAGTATTGCTGACCCACCGATACTTTAGACATTTATTAGTACAATGTTGTGACCATAAGGAGCCATCATGAGTGTAAGTTCATTGTTTTCAAATAGAGCCTGTTTCTATAATAGGACTGTATTTCAGTCCTCTCCAGGAAGAAATCTGCCATCTCCTCGAATACCCCTCGGTTACTCATCAAAAAATGAGGCAACCATTGAGAGATTTGGAACATTGCTTATACTTGGAGCTCTATCCATTCATCAAACTGTCAATGTAATAGTTTAATCTTAAGTAGACAGAAGGTAAATGAAGTTAATCAAAATCATCTCATAAAGACTAAAGAGAAATGGAAATACGAGTTGAGAACAATGATAGAAGTAACTCATTCGTGTTTGATTTTTTTAATTATCCAGCTGAAAAGTAATGGTCTTTATAATATCCCAATATGGAAGGTGCATTGGATAAGTGGAGCCTCCAGGCCTTGTCCTTTGGTATTGACTCAGAGCAGTGTCTTCTATTTGGACAATCCAAGAAGTCCCACATTCCAGAAAACAGCCTTATGCCAGGTCTTTATACAGGACTGGCATCACTTTTTAGTTTTAGAGTTTGGGAGTTTTAGCAAAATGAAACCCCCAGAGATGTCCAACTTTTTAACTTTCTCAGGTCTGTCTCCAAAAGCAATCAGTTCAAGTTTGATTTCCCTACACTGTGCGACAGCTCAAAACAGCAGGTTTATTTGGGAACATTGTGTAACAGTAGAAATAGATGCTTTTTCCTGCATTTTTAATCAACTTTTTATAGTCTGATGAGATCTCCCATGATGTTGATTTCTTAGTGTCCCATTGTCCTATACAGTTTGGGGGTTTTCTTTTCTGAACTAGTATGAACAGTTCAAGTTAATGGTTCAAGTATATTGTCCATTTTCTTTCATTTTGCTAGGCAGCTATACTTAGGTCACTTCTGTCCCAAATTAACATTCTGAGAAATCATTATCCTATTAGTGTATAAGCACAGAGATTTAGCAACAGCTACAAAATTTGCTATTAAGAATATCAGATTCCAGGGAATTGAAGTTTCTCATTTTTTTCTTGGCCTTCAGCATGGTAGAGAGTAAGAAATTAAATGGAAAACAAGAGTCATTTCCAGATGCAGCACTCCCCCAAAATACAAAAACTCACCTGTGTGTCAAGGCTAAAACTTCTTGCTTTGTCCTTCAACCAGCCTTCCTTTGGACGTTGATTTTCTGTGTTCTTTATTCTAGGACTGCATCAGCCTTGGCTCAGGAGAGCCCAGCAGGACTTCTTATCACTCCTTTGTCCTCTACCATAGTAACAGCCCTCGATGGGGGGAAATCATCAAATTACCCATCCCTATTGATAGGTTCCGGGGCTCCCACCTGCGTTTTGAATTCAGACATTGTTCTAGTGAGTACAATTTCCTAATGGCTTCCCCAAAGAGCACTAGCAACAGCTCCCTTTCCCGTGAGGACATGGCAGTCTTGAAGCACGGTGGGAAGATTTACAAGAAGCCAGAACTCAAGGGATAAATATTGTCAGAAATTGTTCCTCCAGATTTTAGAAGTAATGGTCCACAGTCAGAATGTCAGACAGACTGTAGACAATCCCAACTTCATTGTCTTTGAGAAACTCGGGGTATATTTTCTTGTGGCGGTTATTTAACTTCCCCCTCTAGAGTTCTGTTCTATTAAGAGTAGCAGTTTGGGTCTAGAAAGACTGGGTACCTATAGGACTAAGTGAAGTGCTGGCTGAGTCTGTTCTCTGCAGTCCTCTTCACACCTGAGACCATGAAATGCCTGAAGAACAAAAAAGAATGGGAGCTGTCATAGTTCAAGAAAAGGCTCTATTTGAGAAGCAAGACAAAGGAAAAAATAACCAATCTTCATCCCTTGACTCTTTTTATAGCAAAAGACAAAGGAGAAAAGAAGCTATTTGGCTTTGCATTCACTCCCCTGATGCGAGATGATGGCACCACCCTGTCCGATGACATCCATGAACTCTATGTCTATAAGGTAGGGAGCCTCAGACCCACCCAAACCAAGGACAGCTTGTTAACCAGCCCCTTGAGACCGTTTCTCTTTGAAGTGCTTTGTAGTGTAGATACTCTAAATGCACATTCACACTGAACTTAGGGGAGTCCAGATGTGTTAAGAGCAATGTTTCAGCCAGAGGGATGAAATTGCATTATCCATGTGCTATTAACTTTCCTTTCCACAAACTGTGATGGTGGGTCTTTTGTTCTCTGCCTTGGGTGTCCATAGCAGAACTTGCTGACTGTGGTGGTGTGGGCATATATGTTCTACCATACCCAAAGCTTCAGCTCTTAGCAGTACAGTGGCTGAAAGCACAGTGGACAGACAGTCTAAGGTCACTCCTAGTACTCTCTTTCACTGGAAAAAAAACAATGGTAATCTTTGTGACCAGATGTATGCTCTAGGCAAGGGTCCTTAGAAGCTCTGGTGGGATTGGAAGAGGTTTGAACAGGAACCATCCTTTCTGCTACACATACAGCTAAATACATCAGACTGCAAGGGAATGAGCTAGAATTCTGGGTAACTGGATTTGGCTCATAAGACATAATATGAAGAATGACTAAAGGAACTTCTTGGTTGATGTGTCTTGGCTTTTCTCTGTAACTGCAGTGTGATGAGAATAGCACATTTAATAACCATGCACTCTACCTGGGCCTCCCGTGCTGCAAAGAAGACTACAATGGCTGTCCCAACATTCCTTCCAGCCTCATCTTCCAACGTAGCACCAAAGAGACTTTCTCCATCTCCACGCAACTCTCTTCCACCAAACTCACTCAAAATGGTATGGTAATGAACCAGGACTCCACACTAACCCTGTGGAGTCCTTGGCAGTCCAACTTGGGGCTTTCCACAGGGTTGGAACTGTCAGCTACATTTATTTCTTGACTTTGTTTCACTGGGCATGTACAAGACAGGAGACAAAGAACCTTTATGAGCGTTTAGATTTTTCCTCATTCTTTGTCTGCAGAGCATACTAGGTGTTTAATAAACGCACAAAATGAAAAATTGCCTGAATTATTTGGATGCACTCAGCCCTCAGGATGCCCTCTCAGGTACTGCCATCCCCTTTGCAAAGGGTTGCCTGTTGAGGTCTTTTGTTAGAGAAACAGAAATTAGGCTCCGGACCAGACATGGTAGTGGTGTCTGATATGTCCTTCGGTTGGCTTTTCTGATTGTCACTTGTAATGTGTGGTGTAGTAAACAGTGTAATAGAATTGGAATTTGAACAAGATTTAAGCCCCACTTCTAACACTTAAAAATCATGTTTTGTGATTTTAAATGTATTTTATTGATATCTTTTGTTTTTATGTCATCTACGTTTCTCAATATATCTCTTTATAATTTCATAACATTCCATTTCCATTGTTTTGTGCTTGTTTTTCTCATTTACATAATTGTAGTTATTGTATATAATGTTTTCCTGGTTCTGATTACTGTGCATCAGTTCATAGGTCTCCCCATGTTTTTCTGTATTCATCATTTCTTATACCACATTCCACTCATGAACCACACAACTCATTTAGCCACTCACTAACTGATGCACATAAACTTCATTTCCGGTTTCAGTTCCAGTCACAGAAAGTGCTACTATAAATAATTTTGGCATATATGAGTCTTTTCTCAGGGGTATGCGTTGTGCCTAGCCTAGATCTCTGGGTAAGAATATAGACACTTAGCTACTTTCTTAGCATAATTCCAAATTGTTTGGACCAATTCATAGCTCTACCAAGAGTGTATCTGGGTGCCTATCTTTCCACAACCCCTGCAACATTTACCAGTGCCATCTTTTGTCATCCCTGACAATTTGTTAGATGTTATAACCTCTGAAATTACTAGCTTTGTGAGCACAAGCAAGTCACTTAACTCTGAGCCCCAGCTTCCTCCTTTGTAAAGTGGGGGGAATAATACCTGTAATACCTATTTCAAAATATTGTCAGACTCTAAAAATTCTGTAAAGTTCTGTACAAATGTCAGTTATTACCATTATCTAAAGGAGTGCTGTTCTTTTGATTTATAGTGGACCTCCTTGCTTTGCTGAAGTGGAAGGCTTATCCAGACCGGATCATGGATATTCTGGGGCGCCTCCGGCATGTCAGTGGAGAGGAAATCGTTAAGGTATTCACAGTCTTACCTCTAGGCCTTAACTTTGACTTTACAATAGAGAATGTGCACACTCTATTTGAGCAAAAGGTCTAGGAAAAAAATATCTTTTTAAGGATCATCATCAAAATTCCCTTTAAACCTCTATCAGTATTGCCATTTATCCCAGAGTACATGTTAGGTAAAGAGGGGGGACCTGCTTGCTTTTTGGTTAAATTTACCCTTTCTTTTTAATGTGCATTCCCCCTTAATAATTTTGCTGCCTTTTAAATCTACGTTTTAATTATTAGCTGTGCTTCCTAGAAGTCTTGTATATTTTCTTCTCAGAATAAATGCTAATAAAAACTACTGTGGCCAGAGCTTAATCTGGAAAACAAACCATTTCAGTGTTATGAGGCTGACTTGGATGTTTTACTTTCTTCCTTACCAAACTCTGTATTTCCTGCTCTGTGGCCTCCCTCTCAAAAGAACTAGATGTCTGACCATTTTTTCTTGTTATTATTCTCAATAGAAGCTAATTAAACAACTAACTGAGCTACCTTTTGCTCAGGTAGTCCTTAACTCTTCTTTCCCCTCTACCCTGGATCCAAAGGAACTGTCATGGTTTCCCTGTGAAGAAGACAGCCACTTTTCCCAGATCATTTTGAGATTGAAGCCCTTAGCTACAATTCTTATCTCCTGAACCAGAGAGTATCAGTGACACCGTAACAAGCTACTCTTGGAGTCCAGGAATCTTTTCAGAACTCATATATATTCTAGAATGAGTACTTGTCCTTTCTTGGCTCCAGAAATGCCTTCACCACTCACTAAATATGAGATGAACCTTCCTTCCTAAGGATGTGGTCCTACACAATGAATTTTAATAAGATACTTTTTTAAAATTGAAATGCTTTTGAGATTCAGAAATTAAGTAGGAATTTTGTGTCTGAAACACATCCTAAAAGACCTTATTCATCTCTGTCTGTCTTTTGTACCTGTCAGTTTGCCTTAAGAGACATGTATTGGGTTTATATGCTTAGTACTAGAAGGGAGTGTAGAGACCCTCAAGTCCCACCCCCTCTTTTCATAAATAATGAAGATTTATCCAGGATTTCATAGGTGGTAAGAAGGAACTCTAGATGGATCAGACTAAGATCCTTGAACTTCAGACCCAGAGCTCTTTGTATTCTGTCCCTCTGCCCGGTGAGCCTTTTACATACAAGGCACCAAATTGTCCCAGGGAGTTCACTTTCTTTTTTTTTTAATTTTATGTTTATTTTTTGTTTACTGAATACCCCTTCCCCCAATCTGCTCTCTCCTATATCCTTCCCATGACCCCTCCAACTTTCCGGTAGGGCAAGGTGGATGGGAGGTTACTTTCAACATGCTTTTTAAACACCACGAGAAGATGAGATTCGATCCTGAATAGGATTTAATTCAGTCTTTTTCCAAATCAGACAGACTTTGAAAACCTGTCTTCTGCTCTAGTGCTTGCTGGAGATTCATTTTGAATTTCATTTTCACCAAGTGACCAGATTGGTATAATTATTTTAAGTTCTTATAGAATAAAAAAAAAAGTTCTTACAGAATCATATTGGACTTCTGCCATTAAGATAAGTTCCTACATACCCTGGGCATATTTTTCTTTACAAGAAAATATATCAACCAAAAAGTCCAGAAGGAATACTCACAAAAGAAGCCTTCAGTAGGAAATGTGTGTTTTTATCCATGAAAAGAAGCACATCTTTCCACTAGATTTCAATCTGGCATCATTAACTCATCTTAAGCCTGCTAGAACCTATTGCCATTCTGGGATTGGATTTTGACCAGCGGACTGTTAGCCCCATTTCATCTAATTTTGTCCTTTTTTACAGGACATACAACACCTCTCAATTTTTATCATATTCTGCCTTGATTGTTGTTGGGTTTTTGTTTTTTTTTTATCTTGGAACCATAAATGCTCTAGATCTAAAGAAATCATCAGATCTCCTGCCTTCACCTGACTCTCTTTTTTCCTAACTACACCCTCTTCCCTGGGTCCCATATTTTTTTACTACAAAAGCTTTTGCTTTTAAGTATGCATACTAGAGTAGTGTACAATAGAAGCAGCTCGTATTATATGGCTAAGCTGTCACATACATTCTAGTTACCAAAATACTATTTTTGTATCATAAAGTTGAACCCTTTTGTATAGAAATGAATTATTTGTTTGCTTACTGTTTAACTCTGGGCTTTAACATATTCGTCTTGACCAAGAGATTATTAACTGGCTATGAGGATTTCATAGCCACAGAGAATTTCATCAAGATTTCAGGAAAATCTAGAGCTAATAAAGAATTCATTGTTTCATCTTAATATCTAAATTGTTTATGTGTGTGTTTTCTGTATCTTTAGGTCTTTATCTTTTCTTAATAAACCATAAAGCATTTATAAGCAACGAATTTAGCATTCATTCAAAAAAAGGGAATCTTGATAGGACTCCCCAAGAAGTTTTTATTCAGTGTCTTCAGATATCCAAAGACCTCTCCCACTCAAGTTTTCTCTCAGCACTATTTGTGACTATTTTTTGAATCTAGTCATTTTTAAAAAAATATGTTGGTTCTGAGAATTTGCCCAGTTAAAGTACTGGGTTCTTCCCTTTTTTGTAAGGAGTTAAACTGAACTAGAGTGTTTAAAACCAATCCCCTTTGTTTCTTGGTACTCTTTCAGTTTTTGCAAGACATCTTGGACACACTATTTGTGATTTTGGATGATAACACTGAAAAATACGGTCTTCTGGTCTTTCAGTCCCTGGTAAGTACCCAGCCCAAGGTATGTTAGACAATGTCATCTCCAAGATCTCTATTAGGCTTTATAGCACTGATGAGGAGGGTGGAGCTCAGGGTCTAAAGATAGAGGCCTATGGTCCTCAGAGAGACAGAGCTGAAATCAAATATTTATGAGTACAAGTGGATAAAATATTAATGTTTCAATGTTCCTTAAATAAATCAAGATTGTCCACTCCCATCACCTTCAAGGGGTTATGTTTAATTCTCTTAATGAGTCATGATTCTCTTCTGTAATCTCCTTCAGGTGTTCATCATTAATCTGCTTCGAGACAGCAAGTATTTCCATTTTCGGCCTGTGATGGACACATACATCCAGAAGCACTTTGCTGGAGCATTGGCATACAAGTAAGTCCTATTTGACCATCATCTGTCTGCTTTTTTGCTTGACTTTTTGCCTTTTATGTAGAAGGGATCAAAATCCCAGTTTAGTGGTTATCAGAGGTCGGATGATATTTAATATCAAAGCTTTATGAAATAATTTCTCTATCTTCCTAAAATAAGCATTCCTTAAAGTATCTTGATTTCCTAAGGAAGAGGTATTTGGAATCTAAATCTAGTCCTATTTCCCAGCACTAGAACCAGAAGAGGTCAGGAACGTCATTGGGTCCAATTGTTCTTTGCCATGAGGAAATGTTCCCAAAAGAACCACTCATGCCTGCTCACAAAAACAATACTCCAACACGGCCCTCCTCCAATATCCCATATCCCACTGACTTCCCACCCCAATATGAGAGGAACCAAGAAGTCCCTCTCACTGTAGAAGAGATACAGCAGATTATAGATCAAATTAATAACCAAGTGCATCACAAATTCACTGTTTAAATAATGCTGCTTGTCTTTGTGAAGAGGTAAAACAGGAAGCTATCCATGCATTAGGAGAGAAGGGAAAACTATTCTATCCTCAAATTACCTCCCCCATGGCCAGTTGTAGATTTAAAATTCTACCAGTAGACTAACATTTCTTAAGGTCAAGGAGGTTTTTCATATTCATCCCTGAAACTGATTTATTGACATTTTAGTGATTTAAGACTTGACTGCTAATTCTGCACCAGAATATTTTCCTAATGGTGGATAATCCTTCCCATCACACATTTATGTATCTCTATCATAAATCTACCTTTTACCTCAACCATTCACTGAAGTTGGCAAAGGACAGCCTTCAGTACATCCCATGATCCTAAATCAAAAGCTACCAGCCCCAAGTTTTCAAACTTTTCCACTCCAACGTGAAAGGAAGATTTTCATCCATGTGTCTCCTCCACAGAGAACTGATCCGTTGTTTAAAGTGGTACATGGACCGCTCAGCAGAACTTGTTCGACAGGACCATATTCAAGAGGCTATGAGAGTAGGTATCATGCTTGCTTCCTGTAATGGGGTTACCTCATGAGGTCTAATGGATTCTTCTCATGATATTCAGAAATTATCACATTTGCCCTGTTATTTTAATTCTCTTTCTAGGAGGAAAGCGAAGGGTGTTATTATATAAGAATGTGGGTCTTGTCCCACTATTTTCCTTAGCAAACTTTATCTTTGACATTCTTGTTTCTATTCATTAAAATAGTGATTCTCACAATCAGTGGTAAAGTTAATGGTAATGTGTTAAAGGAGGACCTAATTGAGATCTGTCAGTTAGCATTATACTGTGTGCTATGTATGAGGAAAATGTAAATTTTTCCTGATATATAAAAAATGTACTTTTTTTCCAGTTCATAAGCTGGACCATAGGTACAGCTAGATTTACTAGATACTTTTTATAACCTATTTTTGAAAATTGACCACATTTGGAAGGTGACTAGCCTGATACTTGCCTGACTCATTTATCCTTATGGAATACATGCCATATAAGGGAACTCAGATTTTAAGGAGTTGTTTGACAGAGGACTGAAATTTAAACTTGTAAAAAAATTAAAGATTAAAAATTGTCAAAAGTATTTGAAAACAACCAATTCATGTTATGCTAAAATCTTTAGGGGTTTTGAGATTTTTCTTTTTTACCATACTTCTTAAATGAATAACAGATATCAGTAATTCCACAACCCTATATTTCAAAGTTCATTTTTGCCCATCAGTATTAATTGTCAGGGTACTATTGGTCTTGTATTTTTTCTCTAAGATAATAGTTTGTTTTTATAGAGATTCATTTTGCTTGTATTTATTGCATTTCAGTTTCCCAGGATTCGAAAATCATAAGCATTACTAGACCTGTACAGGCCAATAGTTAAAAGACTGCACATGTAGCAAAGAGTGAATTATACTATGACTCTAATTTAATAATCTTCTGGTCCAAAAAGACTCGAAGGCGATTTTTTCCCCAGATAGAGTCCCCAGTGCCAAGAGAGCTCTGTGTGAGCAGCAGAATATTGAATTTTCTTTTGCTAACCCATTGACAGATAGGCAGGCCATATATAGGAACTTGAGAATAGAGTTTTCTTTTATATATTTCAATCAACCGTTCATCCTTACTTTCTTGGATGAGTTTCTTCCTGATATCTCTTTGGCTTCATTGTCTGCCAAGAGTCTCAATTATCTTAGGAAAGCTGGCTTTTTTTTGGATCAGCAAACCTGTTGTTCCATATTTATCCTATTTTGCAATAGGCTCCTTTTGCTTGTGGACATAGTTAAACATTATGGGAGATCACAAACTCTAGCTCAGCTCCAGAAACAAATTAGATGCCTTTATCTTTCATGTGGTTTATGAACTATTTGTGGAAAAATAGCCAGACTGAGGAATGGAAGACCTGGGATGTGGGCTCAGCCTGCTGAGAAACATCCTTGAACAAGTTATTTCATTGCATTTTTTGCTCCCATGAGTGTAAAGTAGAAATACCACTGCCAGGCCCTAGGCTACTCTCATGAAGAGAAGGTGATGCCTTTACTTCTTGAAATAAAAATACTATATAAATTCAGAGTAGGATTACCATCATTTTTATTGGTGCTGCTTATTCCCAAGCCCATTAAAAGAAATTAGCAGAAACTTAATTTTTACATGGCCCAGATTTCTTTCATTTTCTTCTATCCAGATATTTCCAGTATTAGTCCATAATATTCCATAATACTAGCACCCAAGAAAATAGTTTTAAAGCCATTTGATGAGTTCACCTATAAGAAAGAGGCAATCAACTTTATCACTACTTTGAGAGTTGTCTTTTGGAAAATACATTATAAAAGAAAATGTAGTTCTTCCCATTATAATTTCACAATGCACCAAATTTTAATTTTCTAACTCTGCTATTTTGCTACCTGGTTCCATTCCCGTCTCTCTTAATAGCTCTCATTTTCATTCTCTGTTTGCTTCCCTAAGGCTCTGGAATACCTTTTCAAGTTCATTGTCCAGTCTCGGATACTTTACTCCAGAGCTACATGTGGCATGGAAGAGGAACAATTCCGATCCAGCATCCAAGAACTTTTCCAGTCCATCCGATTTGTCCTGAGCTTAGATAGCCGAAGCTCCGAAACACTCCTTTTCACACAGGTTAGTTACAGTGTTGTTCTGGATCCACATCTGACATTCTTAGTCTAATGGATAGTTTCTTTTGTGTTCCGACTGCTCAAATGAAAGTACCTCTGCAGAGACTTCTGATTTATTATGCAACGTAGTATACATTGGTTCTCAGGTACATAGATTTCTAGTGAAGAATGGATGGAGAGACAGTATGACATTGTCACTAGAGAGACAGCCTCAGAACCAAAGAGAGCAGGGTTCAAGTCCCTCTTCTGATATGTACTGACTGGGTGACTCTGGGTAAGTCATTTAATCTCCCAATGCCCACAGAATCTCCCCAACAAACTGAAGTTCCAGAACAATTGCCAATGTGCACTGAGAATTTCCTTTTTGGAAGTTCCTAATATCAAAGAAATCACAAATTCAAAGTTTATTAAAAATGAACATAACTTTATTCTCCCTCTTTGGACTCTTGAGACTTAACTTGCAACTACCAGACTTCTTTAGAGGTTTTAGAAGTATCTTGGTCATAGAAATCTTTCAGAATATATTGAGTATTTGAATCCTCTTATTAATCACAATGTGCTTTACATAAGCACATTTCAATTCTAGCAAGAGATAACTGGAAAACCATAGCCAAGAGGTATGGTAGTCAGGGTTAGATAATGAGTGTCTTTGTTTATTGGTAACTGTTAGAGACATCTTCTCCATGAGTCCACTAAGTCTTTTTTTTTTTTAATTTGGCATTGCTATATCATTTTTTTTTGGAGAAGTAAGACTTTGGGGCTGGTTTAACAGTAGGAATGTACCATTGAAGCAAGTCTGCTAAAAAATGTCCAATTGGTTTCTACCCCTCCTAAAAAGAAATCAGGTAGCCTTCCTTATCACCTTGGTACAGATAGCTCTAATATGAAAATTCTGTCACTTTTAATATTTGAAATGTCTGCCTTTAGTTTTCTACTTGCCACTCTATTACCCCGTGCCCCCAGTTGCCTCCTACGCCCCTCAGCCTCAGAGGGCAGGTGAACAGAGTTGGCAATTATACCTCACAAAACAGTGGGGGCAGCTCAAGGGCATCATTTAATTCTGTAATGCAGAGCTCCCTCCATACCTTTCAAGGTAGTTGAATTGAGTGACCCTTCCCCCTCCCCCAGCCCATCTGCTCCTGCTCTCCAGTATTCCATATAGATCCAAGGCAACTGCTCTTCCTCTTAGCCAGAGAATAAGCTTTGGGAGCATACAGGAAACCGGCAAATGCAAATTTAATTCCAAAAAATTCAGGAATGCCTTTATCCCTCATCCCTGCTCTGTCAAGATAATGAGCAGAGATTCAGGCCAGTTCTGGCAGTATTCTAATGCTCTGTGGGGGCTGGAACTGGCTTTCTTAGCTTCCTTTATGTCTTTGGTTTATCCATTAGACGACATAAGCATGTGTAGCACAGGAGACTCAGCCAAATATTTTTTTTCTCTCTCTCTCTCATCCCTGTGAACAAGGCACAGCAGAGTTCACACTTCCAGGGACAAAAAACCTGAGTGTGATGGTCTCTTGGGAATACCAATGACTTCTTGTCCTCCTTTTTTTCTTCCTATGCCTGAAAACTTTCAGTTGTATAATTTGTGCCTGGTTCCAATCATAATAAGGAGTTCTCTTATTATTCCAAGACCTTATGCCCAACAAAGGAGAATGCTATTAGATTAAGAAGATAGATGGCCAGGGCATATGGTGCCTAATGACCCTTGTTAACAAGGGCTGTCTTGACATCTAACAGAAACCTCAGAAATCTCTAGGTCAAATTTACACATACAAATAGTTTGTCAGCGAGCCCTGTCTCACCACAGAATAAGTGTCACTCATTAGAGGCAAGAGCCTATAAACAGCCTCCTAGTGGTCCCATAAATCTCTCCTCTCCCTCCTTTATAGATTTGGTGTTGCTTTGGTAGTCTCAAAGGTAAGAGCTACTCTGAATTTGGGTTCAAATCTTAAGCCTGCCCTCCCGGACCTGAGAGAGGATAAAAGGCCACCAGCTACAGCAGACTAACAGAAATGACCAGAGCTCTTTACCATTTAGACAGATCTCTGGGATCATGATCACAGTCATCTCCGGTAAAGGCAGTTTCGGGAATTTATAAGTTGTCATGATGTCTGTCTAGGTCTTGAATGCAGTGAGAATTCTCTCTACTTTTTGTAACACTAAATTATCATCCATGGGTCACCAAAGTCACTATGTCGTGCCATAAATAGGCTCCTTAGTACAGTGGAAGGTTCATTGGGCTGGGAATGAGAAAAGCTGTGCCTTCCTCTGTGTCTAGTCACTAAAAGTACTAAAATACTATGTTTTGCATCATGCAGTTGAACCCTGTGAGCCTTGACTCCTCTATTTATAAAATGGAGATGTTGGTTAGATAAGTCTATCCAGCTCTGAAATTCCAGTATTTGCCCTTCACACAATCCTCTTTAGAGAATTTCATGCCTGAAAAACTCCAAACTTCTAGCCATTCTGGATTTACCCTTGAGAGAGGTGGTAATTCCTTGTGAAGGAGATAATTTGCAGAATCTTCTATTTGCATAATTGAAAATAAGTTCATTCCTCCTACAGAAGTATGAAGCTTTCAAGTTCACCATGGTAGGCCTGCGGCTAGAAGATTCCTGAGCTGTTACATATGGAACTGCTTCAAGCCTCTGTACTAACACCAGCCACTTCCTTTGGAAGGCTTATGCATCTCTAAATCTGTTCAGGAGCAAACCCTTGGAACTGGAGAGCTTGCCTTCCAAACAGAGGAAGTCTTTTCTTATATGTTTGCTAAGTAAAAACAGTTACAAAAGCTCTAGAACTTTTTCCTAATCTTCTTCACTGGCAAAGAAATCCCTCCATGAGCCACTCAGAGGTGAAGTCTTTCTCTCCTCCAGTGACCAGCTCCTGCTGTCCTTACTTCATATTAAAAGTGATACCATCTAACTGGCAGTAGATAGGTCACATGTTCCATAAGCTGCACTCTTTCCAGACCAGTGGGGAAGATAAGGCAAGTGTGTCAATCCAACCCTTGCTGCCACAGACTGTCCTTTCTGCAAACCAACTGGCAGGATGTCCAACCAGAGCTAATAATAGCAGCTTTGTTTTCTTTTTGTAGGCTGCTCTGCTGAACTCTTTCCCTGCTATCTTTGATGAGCTGCTGCAGATGTTCACCGTGCAGGAGGTGGCAGAGTTTGTGAGAGGAACTCTGGGGAGCATGCCCAGTACAGTGCACATTGGGCAGTCCATGGACGTGGTGAAACTTCAGTCTATTGCCCGCACAGTAGATAGCCGCCTCTTTTCCTTCTCTGGTAAAAAAAATATATATGTTATATATATAATATGAATAACTGATAACATGCTTCAAATAATTATCATAGTGACCCTCACAGTCCAAATATTTTTCCTTATCATATTAGTAAAGCTGGTGCCTGCACGGACCCCATCAGTCTCCTTGGGTGATGCAATTTCCCCAAGGCTGCTTCAGCTGAACAGTCTGATGGAATCTGTGCATGTGTCAGAACACCCCCCCCCCCACTTCCTCCCAGTTATACTAAATACAATATTCCATGCTTGTCCTCCTATCTGGAGCTAACTCTACTTGGAAGTTTGAGGTTGGTTCTATTTTCATGGAGATAGAACTGCTATTTCCGAAGCATTTTTTTGTCATCCTATTTCATCCTCATCAATGTTGTGAACTAGATGGAGAACATATTGTCATCAACATTTTATAGATGGAAAAATAAGGTCTACAGATGTCAACAGTGAGTCAGGGACAGAGATGATCTAGAGAGCAGGGGTTCTTAGTAACTAACCCCTTTTATGTCACAGAAACCTTTGGCAATCTGGTGATGTTTATCACTCCCTTCTCAGAATAATAATTTGTCACTTACATTCACAATTGAAGGAAATTATAAATTTTAGTTATAATTTAATAAAGATGCAATTCTTTCTCATCCAAGTTCATAGACCCACTGAAATCAGTTCTTGGACCCCTTAAGGGTTAAAGACCTCTGATCTAGAGAAAGCAAGTTTCCTGAACCTAGCTGAAGGCTCTAGATCAGGATAGGGAACCTGCGGCCTTGAGACCACATGTGGCCTTCTAGGTCCTTGGGTACGGCTTTTTGACAGAACAAAGCCTTTTATTAAGGGGATTTGTTCTGTGAAGTTCGGATTCACTCAAAGGACCACATTTGAGGACCTAGAGGCCATATGTGGCCTGAGGCTGCAGGTTCCCCACTCCTGCTGTGTGTCATACCCTGAATAAATGAGACTTGAGGTGATACTGGAAGAAAGGAAGAGAGTCATCTAAATTCATGAAGGAGAACCAAATCTGGCGATTAGATTGTTCTGATTATCAAAGGCTTATCGAAATACAAAGGATGTGCCCTCTTTTTAATTGCTATTGAAACAGCTTTAATATAACAGATTGAGGTGAAACTGTTGTGTGCTTAGTGCTGTAATAGAGAAGGGGCATAAGTGGGTACATATGCACAGTCACTCAGCACTCAGTTGTTATGAACAAATGGTAATTCATGCCTGCTAATAAATGGTAATTCACATCAAATCTTTATGTCCAGTCAATGCAGTTAAGGCCAGATGTGCTATTTAAATGGACTTTTCTCTATGAGATGTGCTATTAATTTAGGGGTTAGTCATTGAAATAATTTCATTCAGAAACTCTCCCCTGACTCACACTGTACCATGTCACTCATTATAGGCAATGTTTGAGAGCAGACAGGAAGTGGGATGGTTTGTCTATCACTTCTTTGGGAAAAACAAAGGTTGGCTCAACAGAAGGAATGAGATGCTCAGAAGTATCTGCTTGGCTTTCAGATGCTTCTAGAAAAAGAGTAAATTACCTCACTCATCATCTAGTTCTAGTCCTGTTTGGAAGCTATAGAGACAAGTCCCTTGTTTCTCCAGGCATTTAGGTTTGCTGGGTTGGGCAAACAAGGCTAACACAAAGGACCAGTTCCCTTCTGAAGGTCACCTTAGGGGCTCTCTGCCTCTTTTCTTGCAGAATCCAGACGCATCCTTCTCCCTGTGGTTCTTCATCATATCCACTTACACCTGAGGCAACAAAAGGAGCTGCTGATCTGCTCGGGGATCCTCAGCAGCATTTTCTCCATCATCAAGACCAGTTCGTTGGTAATGGGCTCCCTTTTCCACTGGCCTAGCTCTAGTCTGTCGTTACCATGAGCAGGCATAGACCAAGAAGAGCTACTCTGAGCATTATTAATTCAGGGGAGCTTCTCTTAGCAATAAAAGGGTGCTCGAGTAAATGAGCTCTGTGTTTATGTGTGTATACACATGTGCACACACCTTCTGGCATCTTCAATACAGTCTGTTCTTTCCATTTAAAAAACTCTACTTGTACAAATCTCTCTGAGGTTGGTACTTTCAAAATTTCCTCTGCTGGTTCTGCAGCAGTTATTTATAGGACCTGAAAGTGAAGTCCCACGTTGATATCCCCTATGTATTTCCTGAAAGACATTAATTATGGATTTCTGGTAAGTTCCTAGGGATTCCCCCAAAGATGGCTTCAGTGAGGTTGGACCAGGTTAAATCTTTCCTAGAAGACAGTATCTTCCTTTGGTTTTTTTAAGAGAACCCAGAGGTCAGAAAAAAGCAGAAACATATTGATTTAATAACTATTGAATATCTACCATGTACAGGGCAAACTGAGAATTAAAAAGACTAAAACTTGGTTCACTGGGGATGTCAGGAAATAAAAAGATGAACTATACAACTAAGAATGATGCCTTCAATATAACATTTGTTCCTTTCTTTCTACCTTTCCCTGTCTCTCCTTTCTTTTTTTTCTCCCTTCCTTCTTTCTTTCAAAACCTAAAGCAGGAGATTGTGTTCAATATTACCACAGTTATAGGTAATTATATTATTTTATTAAACCAAAGGAAGCTTGATGGAAGGATCACACTTTAAATGAAAGTTCTCTGAATGGAAATTGTGATACATTGTACCAAGTCCATGGGAGGGCCCTAGAGAAGATGTTGGGGCAGAAGTGGAATGAGGAAAAAAAAGGATTCGAAGGAGGTATACAGGGTTTGGACAGTTGGGAGTAAAAGAAGGCAAAGGTGATTCAGAGAGGTGCAGTATGATGGGGAGAAGACTTCAGGCTCAGTCTAAGTAGCATGAAGGTTACGTGGAAAGTCATAAAGGCAGTTCTAGGGTAGGAGCTAGCAAACCCTTTAATGGTAAACAGGAGGAGCAGGAGGAGCAGGAGGAGGAGGAGGAGGAGGAGGAGGAGGAAGAAGAAGAAGAAGAAGAAGAAGAAGAAATGGAATTATGAAGAAAGAAAAAAATGAAGAAAGGAGAGAGAGAAAAATAATCCATGTGCCATAGATTGCTTGTGACTGCTGTAGGAGATTTTTAGAATGAGGGTGATCAAATTAGTAGCCAAGAATTAGTTAATCAGTTATTAAGCATATGCCATGTGCAGAGCACAGTGCTGGACACTGGAGAAATCAGACACTTTCATTAAGACATAGCTTTTGCTTTTATGAAGTGTGCAGTCTATGAAGATGATATTTAGGCCAAATTAGTAGAGAAAATTCTAAGGGACAAGGAGATTTAGCTGAGAAGTGACAAAATTCTGTGTGTGAAATTTTTAAAGTATTAATAATAGGATTGAATATTAAATGTGAGAGAACTAGAGGACCAGTGTATAGTGAGATGGGATAGTGATTGGCGGGTGCTTGAGAAGGAAGGGTATTCCATCTTTCCCAAGGCTCACTTGAAGTATGATAAGCAAACAGGGATAGAATTTGAAGAAATAAAAGACATAGATATGGATAATGGGACACAAGGAAAGGAGATAAAAAAAGTAGAGATGCAATCAAGTCATAGCAATTAGTCAAGCAAGTAAACATTTATTAAGCACCTACTATACACTGTGCTAGATGCTGGGCAGTACAAAGCCAAAAGGGAGACTCTCCATACATTCAGGTAGCTTACATTCTACCGGGGAAAACAACATATACACATACAGAAAAAGTAGATACAGACAGATTCGAGTGGGGGTCAGAATGTGAGCAGGCAGGGGAATAAGAATAGGTTTCATGTAGAAGGTGCTATTTGCTCTGACTCTTGAAGGAAGCTAGAGATTCTAAGATGTGGAGTTGAGAAGAAAGTGCATTCTAGGTATGTTCTAAGAGCTAGGACAAAGCACAGAGATGGGTAATGGAGTGCCATGTATGAAAAACAGTAAAACAGTAAAAAAAAAAAAAAAGAATACCAGTTTGACTGGACTTGAGAGTATGTGGAAGGAAGTAATTTGAAATGAGCCTGAAGGGTAGATTGGGTTGTGAGGGACTTTAGTTACCAAACCAAGGTATGTAAGTGTAGCCAAGAATTGAAAATGGTTGGGTATCCCAAGGAGAAAATTTAGAGGAAAAAGGACCTGAAAGAGACCCAAATGTTTCAATGCTTGTTAGTGATAAATTTGCCACAATTCTATACTTAATCATTGTTTTACTGGGTTGAAGATGATTTGATCATTTGAATTTTGCTTTATTTGGTGTTAAAAGTCTTTCATAGCTTTTCTTCCAGGGAAACCAATGTAAATATTAAAATCAGACTGTTGCTTTCCCACTATGGTCACTAAACCTTTGCCTATAACTCAGTCTTGTTTGATGAGTGAAGACAAGGCTGCACTGAGACTGTCTTCAGTGTGAATGTTCTGCTAAACATCTAGGGGGGCTCTCCCCTTATCTCCTAGTCTTTTCAGGTGTATTGGCCATTAACTCTAACACAGCTGCAGCGCAGGTGGGGAACATCCCAGCATGAAGACAGTGCCTAACATGACTCCCTTCGTAAGTGCTGCCAGCTGGGCTTGCTCCGTGCGCTCAGTGCTAACAGTGTGCTCTCTTGCTACTTGCTCCAGGAAGCAGATGTAGTGGAGGAGGTTGAAATGATGGTGGAGAGCCTCTTGGACGTGCTCTTGCAGACTCTGCTTACTATCATGAGTAAATCACAGTCTCAGGAGGCGGTAAGAGGGCAGCGGTGCCCGCAGTGCACAGCCGAGATCACTGTTAGTAACTAACAATCAGGTTCTATTGCCTGCTTTTCTAACCCTTAACTCCTTCACCCAACCCCAGTCACCACCCACCTTCATCCCATGCCCATCTCTCCTGCATGACTGATCAGAGCATGACTCCTTTCCTTCTTGAGTCACTTCTTTATTCTGAAAACCAGTCACAATTCCAGATTCATGCCTCTCTAAAAGAGAAGCAAAAGTGAATTGGTTGTAGGGAAAGCTCTCTTGATTTTCCTGATGCTTTCTGGCATTGGCCTCTAGGGTCAGATATTTTCCCAGGTGTGGAAACAGTTAGGAAAGATTCTCTGTACCATGCTGAGAAGGATGAGGAAGAAAATCCCTTCCTAGTCTGCTACTGGATGTCACCATAGAATATTAATTTAGTGTAAGTCTGTGTCATGTGCAAGCGAAAATGATGCTTAATCTTAATTTGCCTTTCTTAGGAAGCTTATGGCTTCTGTCTGCAGTGTCCGTTGCTAGACTTCCAGCATCAGAGATTTAGGCAAAAACAAAGTGATGAGATATAAAAATATTATTGCTAGAAAAGAGGAACCATGCAGATATGATTTAGCACAAAAACAGGGGAGATGTATTTCAGAAGGAAAAGAGAAACAGTTACCTGGCTTCCTGAATGGAGGAGGGTCCCGGCACTGTAGAATTCTAGAATGGACCCTTTAGTCCTGATGCTCTGAGTAGGAAAGACGAGCATTGCTGGCAACCTCTTTTTAGAAAAAAAGTCTTCCATTTGGCAGATGGGGATTAAAATTAATCTCTTGAATTAAATCCTCTGTGGGGAAAAAGCTAAACTCTAAGCATTCCAGGGAAAGAGAAGAGAGTTTCGGGAGTAGGAAGAGGCAGAGGGAGAAGCAACATCAGCCTTATGCAATGAGACACTGTGCCTGTAACTGGTGTGTGCCTGCTGTCAAAGGGTCCTGTAGAGTCCTGAGGGACCCCTGCTTGGGAGCTCTCTATACTAGAGGAATCCTATAAATAAACATATGCACAAAGAGGGAAGTGAGGAGCATGGACTGTGGATGTTAATTATAAAAACTGGGACTCTTAGTATGTGTGATTCCTTATGTTTAATAGAATTTTATCCATCAGGGGAAGCATTTATAGAGTGCCTGCTGTATGCCAGGCACTAAAAGGCTCAGCACTTTTTACAAATACTGCATTTGAGATAGGTCTAGACCCGTGCTTTCCATCGGTGGAGGAAACTCTTGATGAGGAAGCTATCTACAGTAGTATAAATCTATACTACAGGTTGCAGTCTTAGAGAGTTTCTTGGGACACTAAGAGATTAAGTGACTTTTTTGCTGTTCATTCATTGTCCAACTCTTTGTGACCCCATTTGGGGTTTTCTTGCCAATGATTTCAATGGTTTTTGCCATTTCCTTCTCTGGCTCATTTTAAAGATGAGGAAACTGAGGGAAACAGGGTGAAGTGACTTGTCCAGGGTCACATAGCCAGTAAATATCTGATTCGAACTGAGGAAGATCAATCTTCCTGACTCCAGACCAGGCACTCTATACATTATGGCGCCACCTAGCTGCCTTATCCAGAGTGAACAAATAGTATGTATCAGAGTCAGCACTTGACCCCAGGCCCTTTTGTCTCTCAGGTCAACTTTTTTATCCACTCTTCCTTTCAACTTTAAACAATATACATACACATATAATACATATTACTTGCATGTATATATACAACATATATAATAACTTTAATTCTTCAGCAAAGATAATTGCATCGGAATACTGAATTGAGGTCAGATTCCTGGAGTCTTAAGAATACCAAAAAACTCTGGACAAAGAAGCCATTTCCCATAAGTCCTCCAGGATAGACAGACATCCTTCTGGCTCCTTTACTCATTCACTGCCCCACCCCAGAGCTGCCATTGTTTTGGCATTTGGATGCTGCTTTGAGCTTTATTTGACTTGAAGAAGTTTTAAGGACTCTGATTTGTATCCCTAAATTCTCCTGCCTTCCAATCCACAGAGCTTCCATATTTATCCCCAGTTTGGGGACCCTTAGGGTTCCTGCTTTCTAAATACTCTGTGCGGTTCCTTTTTCTAATTGCTGCCTAATCCTTTAATCCTTGCTCAGGCAGCCTCAGGAAACCCATGGAGTCACAGAGGCCTTCTGAGATCTGAGTCCTCTGTGGGATGCTTCACAGAGGCGGAGGGAATTCTTGCCATAAGGGAAGTTAGAGCCCTGATATGTAAACTGTTAACTGAAACGCATAGTGTGTCAGCTAATTGTAAAGAAGATCATCAGCCTCTCACCTTGAGATGCTTCCTCATTATGGGCTGTTATTTTTAAATGACCCCATGATGTAATGACATTGCCCAGCTTTGTTTACATTGTAGTAAATGCCCTGTTTTGAGCCAAACCAGCTTCTTTACCAGACAATGAAGCTCACTTCAAATTCAAAAGCTTGATTTTGTTGTTCAGTCATTTCAGTCATGTCTGACTTTTTGTGTCCCAATTTGGAGTTTTCTTGGCAGAGATGCTGGAATGCTTTGCCATTTCCTGATCATTTTACAGATGAGGAAACTGAGGCTGACAGGGTTAAGTGACTTGTCACACAGCTAGGAAGTGTCAGAGGCCATATCTGAACTCAGGAAGATGAGTCTTCCTGATTTCAAGCTCAGCATTCTATCTACTCTATCATCTAGCTCCCACTAAAGCTTGATAGTTTTCACCATCTTTCCATGGACATTGGGGCCATTTCAAACCCATCCCTTTTCCCTTGACCCGGGTGGACTTTCAGGAAATAATCCTTGCAATTGTCTGTGCTAAGTATGTATATTCTTATTGGTTGGCAGGGGGAGTATGTGTCCTGCCTCCTGTCTCTGCTCCGTCAGATGTCAGACACACATTTCCAACATTTACTGGACAACTTTCAGAGCAAGGATGAGCTAAAGGTAGGAGGGAGCAGGATACCACAGTAACAGTGAACTAGGTTGTCATACATTGAAGGCTACTAAGGGCAAAGTAATGGACGATTGACTTTGGCTTCCTGCTTTTAAGGCGATTAGTATTTTAAAAAAATAAATGAAAAGGATTGTTGAGGGGACTCGGATATCTAGCCTTTCTCTGGAACTGGTATTACAGCCTCCTTCAAACTGCAGGTTGTCAAGTTCTCCCCAGTGGTAATTGAATGACTTAATAGAATAATTTCCCTTCACTAATACACAATTCCAAGAAGATGTCAGGAGTAGGAAAGTGGCAATTGCCACATTAACCCGTTACCCTTTATATGAATGCAACAACTTGGGTTGCAGACACTAGATCAGGAAGCATGAAGAAGCTGGCCCATAGAACTGAGAGTATTCCAGATTCCCCAAATCCAACATGGCGGAATGTTTGCCTTTATCCAGCTGTATAGCCACCGAGATTCATTAGCCTTCTCATACTCTTAGTTACTCATGCTTTGCCACATTCCTCACCTGTCCTCTAAGGAGCTGTCTATCACACAAGGAGCTGCTTTATACAGTGTCCCTGGCACATAGACTACAGTTGCTCTAAGACCATTCCCTGGTCTTGACTTAGAGTTTGAAGACTATGTGTCTGTGGCAATGCTCAATGCAAGGACACCCATTTTGCTGTTCAGTTGTTTTTCAGTCGTGTCCCACACTTCATGACCCCATTTAAGGTTTCCTTGGCAAAGACAGTGGAGTGGTTTGCCATTTCCTTCTCCAGTTCATTTTGCAAATGAAGAGACTGAGGCAAACAGAGTTAAGTGACTTGCCTTAACAGGGCACAGTTAGTGGCCAGATTTGAACTCATGAAGAGGAGTTTTCCTGATTCCGAGCTCAACATTCTATCCACTGCACCATCTACCTGCCCCAAGGACACCCATATGGGCTGTATTTCCCTAAACTAACATGGAGGGAGCCAATCTCCTAAATGATACTTCCAATGTCAACGAAAGAAATAGAAATCTATTGATAATTTCCTAACCTGAAATAGAGGTTTATGGCTTTATTTCTGCTGAAGCATTCTAAGGCTTAGGTAACGTGAAAAAAACGAGAAACAGTGCAACATGATGTGTAAGCCAGAGCCAGCTCACTAGTAGCTCGACAGAGCAGGCAGGCTCATTCCCCTTGCATTGCTGCCAGACCCTTTCTTTCTCCCATTAGTAGACCTTTGGGCATTAAGCTAAGCATGCACACTACTTCTCATGAGCTGAGTAGCACAATGAGCATATCTTTTTATGAGACTCTGGCCCCACTTAGATCCATTGGAAGCCCCAGAGCCACATACCCTGAAGTTAGGAGAGAGCCCAAATCCCACAAGGACAGAGTGACTCTAGGTGGTAAGGGCGCACCATTGACTCTGCAAGAGTCCAAGAAAACAGGTGAGATGTGTTGATGCTAATGACCCTTGCGCTGTGCCCTTCTCCTATGCCAGGAGTTCCTGCTTAAGATCTTCTGTGTCTTTCGGAACCTGATGAAGATGAGCGTCTTTCCTCGGGACTGGATGGTGATGAGGCTTCTCACAAGCAAGTGAGTGTCAATGGGCCATTCACCCTGATCATGCTTGTTGGTGAATGGAGAATTCGATGAGGAATGAGTGAGTTCCTGGCATCACAGGCAGCAGCTCCTGTCCAACTACCAAACCCTCCTAAGAGAAACAGTCACCCAGAGAAAAACATGAGTGAAGTAGGATTGGGTTGGGATAGCCAAGGTGAGGGAGGAGGGCAGGGCCAGGGCCAGGGCAGGGGAGAAGGGAACAAATTTGCTCACTGAAGCTAAGCCCTGAAAAGTAGCAGTGCCAGGCCTTATTATTGAGAGTGAGTGAAAGAAGCAATGCCCTGGCATCTTTTTCTTTACTAGATTTTGTTTGATTTAAATGTTCAGTTAGGTGGTATAAAGTTTGAACACCCAGTCTGGAGTCAGAAAGACTCATCTTCCCTGTTGGCCTCAACTTCATCATCTATACAATGACCTGGAGAAGGAAATAGCAAATCTCTCCAGTATCCTTTCCAAGAAAACCCAAAGGGAGGTCATGAAGTTGGATATGACTGAAAAATGACTGGAACCACAGCAAATATTCAGTTCGACATTTATTGAGCACCTTCTGTGTGCAGCATTTACCTAGTAGAGTGTTTAATATTTAACATTCAGTTGCCGATCATATTATACATGGTCCTTTAAGATGAGAAATTTCCCAGCCATCAAACTACCTGTTCCTCCCAACTTTTAACATTGCAATTTCCATAGATGGGTCAAGGAAACAGGCACCTGAAACTGGAGAGGAGGAATGTGCCTGGAGCTTGGCCTTAAATGCTAATGTTGATTATCTTTAGAGAAATAGTTATGGAACTAAAACTTACTGTCATCAGTTGTATAAAGAAAAGATCACTGGACCAGGAATTAAAAGACCTAGGTCTAAGTCAATGCAGTACTACAAGCATTGATTGAATGTCAACTGTGTCCTGGGCCTTGTGCTAAGCTCTGGGGCTATAAACACAAAGTCCCTTGCCCTGGAGACACTTTTATTCTATTGTTCCACGTCCTAGAAATTATTTTTTTGTTGTTTTGGCTTTTTGGAGGGGAGAAGTATGGCAATTGGGGTTAAGTGACATGCCCAAGGTCACACGACTACTTTTTGTATTGTGTCTAAGGCTGGATTTGAACTCAGATCCTCCTGACTGCAGGGCTGGTGCTCTATTAACTGAGCCACCTAGCTGCCCACATGTCCTAGAAATTCTGCATTTGGACTCAGAGGACCTGGGCTCAAATGCCACTCTGCTACTTGCTACTTATGTGACCTTGGACAAGTATTTAACCTTCTCTGGGCCTCAGTTTCTTCTGCTATAAAATAAGAAAGTTGGATTAGATGATGTGTAAAGTTCCCTTTCACTTATAAATTCATGATCCTCCTGTAAAGTTATAAATCTCTTTGACCCTCAGACTCCCCATTTGTCAAATGTTGGTGATAATTCTTGTCCCATTCTCCTTATAGGGTGACTGTGAAGTTCAAAAGAGGGACTAGAAAGTCCCTGGCAAACCATCAGGCTGCTTGCTATAACGTGTGTGCATTGCATGTGGCGATTTTGATCTGGGTGTATCTGCTAAAGCTGGTACCAGAAATGACTTTGCTTCATTAAGACCTATAGGACCAATGTGGGACTGTAGGCCTGATATGGAAACAAAAAATAAAAACCCATTTTTTATGGGCTGGTTACTTGGAGCTTTTAAAAAGGCTTGTTTTGCTGGCACTGTGTGACTTACTTCTGGGGTAAAAGAAAGTGAACAGACAATCCCCACTTGCTGCCATAGTGTTATTATAAATTGTATCATTAAACAGATTGTCAGGAAATGGATAATATTTTCCCCATTGAGAAGAGGCTTTAGGTGGGATAGTGCCCCTGACTGAGGGCTGGGCACCAGAGGGATCGTATAATTAGTTCATATTTATGTAGCACTTTACAGCTTGCAAAATAGTTTCCATATATTCCATTTGATCAAATTGGTAAATACAACAAACATTTTGCTCCAAAAGCAAAGTTATGACAACTTTAATCCTTTGCCACCATTTAAAATTGTAAAATTGTGCTGCAAGTTCTTTAAAATGAGAATCAATCTGCTACATACTCAAGTGGTCCTGCAGTTAGGATTGTAGAATCACAGAATATTAGTTCTAAAATGAACCTTAGCACATCTAAACCTGCTCAACCTGCCCAGACTCAGATCCCGCAAGAGGAAAGTGACTTTCCCAAGGTCACACAGCTAGCCCATGGAAGAGCTAAGAATAGTGCTGACAGTTCCTGACTTCAGTCTAGCGCCCTTCCCTCTGTTCCCTACTGACACCCTATAATGAAACTGATTTTCATATGCATCTTGTGAATCCATCTTTTTGCTTTACAATCCTACCTTAAGCATACAAGAATTATATTTGAGAAGAGTTCCCTGACTTTGCATATTCCATTTGCAAACTTATCATAAATTCCACCTTTAGAATGATGAGGATTACATTCCTTTCTGATCATTTAAACAGATAGGAGCATTCTTCAAATGTGTTAGATTATTTTTTTTCCTCCTTAGCCTTGCAGAAAAGGACACAAGTGTAGCAGCAAGCACCCCAGCATCCCCAGGGTGGCTGCCAGCACAGGTTCTTAGATCTGCTTTTGTAAAGGAAAGCAACTCAAAATGGGTTAACAAGCTCACTTTAATCAATCAAACATTATTACCTAGTTCAGGGGGGAAAGGTCAGCACCCCGAACTTCAGAGTATACAGACAGATCAAACAGACAGACTTCCAAACTGTCCAACCATTATCAATACCAAAATCACAGTTACCAGAGAGGGAAGCATCAACATCTGGGTTTTCAAAGCCAGGGGGCTCTCAACGGCTGCCCAGAGTCTCATCTGGTCAAATCAAACAACACTTCTCAAAGTGGGCCCCAAAGCAAAGCTTCCCATCAGGGTTTATATAGCCTCCTCAGGGCTCAGAGAATGTAACAACCTTCTAGACCGACTGCCCAATCACAAAGTATCAAGGTGTGGGCTTTCCTGAAAAACAAGCCTCCCACCACAGGCTCCAGGTGCATTTAACCTAGGGGCAGGGAAGATCTTTAAATCTGCATTTCCATTACAACAAGTCACAGGATATGTGGACCCGGGCCCCATTCCTCACTATTTCATGGATCAAACCCTCCCTACCTCTTTGTTGTTATCTGGATTTAACACAGTCCTAAACATTTTTTTCCCTACAGCATCATCGTCACTACTGTCCAGTACCTATCTTCTGCGCTGCACAAGAATTTCACAGACACAGACTTTGATTTTAAGGTATGTTCTCCAGTAGATCTCACCTGTCTCCTTTAAAGCTACCAGAAAACCTAAAATAAGGCTGGTTTCTCAGGTCCTTCTCTTCTCCCCTGCATATTACTGGTACCTTGTGACAGAGCAGAGATGGGACTGTGTGTTTGTTTAACTCTCCCTGAGCAATGAGTGCAGCCAAGGATGCCCTCTGTTGATGTGCTTTATGGCACTCAGCATATGCATAACTTCAGAAACTGATTCAGCATTCTTGACTGCTTCTTACACCAAGTCCCCCTGATTGGCACTGACATTTAAAAACAAAACTCTTCACCTGAAAAAAATGCAATACAAAAATCTTTGCTAGATAACTGTGTTTTAAGTGCTTTCCTCTTATAAGGCCAGGAAAAAAAATGTAGTCTGTGTTCAGATTGTCACATGTTTCATCTGTCACATGTTTCATACTCTCTAGGTGTGGAATTCCTATTTTAGCCTGGCAGTCCTGTTCATAAATCAACCAAGCCTCCAGCTAGAAATTGTCACTCCGGCCAAGAGGAAGAAGATTCTAGACAAGTAAGACAGTTGTCTCCTAATCCTTCATTCACCACCACAGCTCCAGATGTGGTTATATTTCCATGAAAGACCTCCTTCATGTGGTCAGGGAACTCACTCTCATCCTGGAATCATCCCCAAGGAACAAGTGTAAGAATTGCACACCATAGACATAGCGTTCTGCAAAGCTTGGAAACAGGGCTTAAAGACTGATTTCATTGTGCTGAGTGCATTGCCATGCTGTACTTTATTCCTGTAATAGATGGAATGTGTGTTATCTTTCCCAGATACGGTGACATGCGAGTGATGATGGCTTATGAACTGTTCAGCATGTGGCAGAATTTAGGTAGGTCTCTACTATTTCCCTGTTCTTCATTTCTGGGTTTTATACAGATAATAGAAATCACTCACCCCATATATATTAATGAAATCAAATAACATTCATGCCATATCTTTTATCTTGTTTTTAGCTATGCTATACAGAGGCTATAGCAAGTATGGAATTGACAGGAAAAAAAACTAGACCTCATTGAATGTCATTAATTAAGAAGGGGAGAGTGGAGAAAGAGGGTTTTTCTAAGAAATGTAGTCTAAACTTAGTCTCAAGAATATACAGCCCTAATTTTTGAGAACTAAAGTCAAGAAAGACAAGAAGAAAAAAGAATGTTTTTGGGGCGGCTAGGTGGCGCAGTGAGTAGAGCGTCGGGCCCTGGAGTCAGAAGGACCTGAGTTCAGATCCGGCCTCAGACACTTAGCACACACAAACAAAAACCTAACCATGTGACCTTGGGCAAGTTATTTAACCCCAATTGCCCTCCAAAAAAGAAAAAAAAAGAATGTTTTTGTATGATCTAATGATATTAGTTTTTTATTTACTTTTAGTCTTAGAGTACATTTCTAGGAACTCATCTGTCAAGGGCATATATTTTGCAGCTTTTAATTTAAGACGCAGTTTTTGACAGGATACAGGAATAAAATACTACTTTAGCATCTGGGACAAGAGATTTATAATTGTTTTTAATATCTTGGACCCCTTTGGTAGTCTGGTAAAGCCAATGGATCCCTTTTTAGAATAATGTTTTAAGTTATTGTTATTAAGTTATTATTGTTATTAAGTTAATGTTATTAAGTGCACAAAATAAAATATAAGATTACAAAGGAAATCAATTAGGTTCAAATATACATATCAAAATATATTTTTAAAGGGCACAGACACAAATTTTAAGAACCCCTGATGTAGGAAAATCTGAGGACCCAATGAGGACACATCTGGTTCTGAGTTGTGCTATTTACTATGAATATCTGGGAGTGATGTTCCTTCTAAGTTGCCAAAAGTCCTAAGCCAACAATTAGAAAATAAATGAGTGAGAGAACTCTGCCAGGTTGGTTTCCAAATGAAACTACTCAGTTGGTTATTATATTATTAAGAATTATACACAATGTTTATTTTTTAAATGTCCTTTGAAATTTTTCTAGATTGTGTAAATATGTCATATTAATTAAGATAATGAGAAATTAGAATCCATCTCAAAGAAATATAAGTAACTATTTTTTTATTTGAATATATACCAAATGACTCTGTCACCCTATTTCATCAGGCTATCAATTCTTGTCACTACCATCAAACTGTAGAATTAATGGATATAAGAAAAGAGAGTTTCATGGACTACCTAAGCTTTCGGATCTGTCTGTAGGGTTGATTTAACCTTTGCTTTCATGAATTTGAGGTTTTTCTCCTCCAGAGAACTACAGACTTTCTGTGGTTCTAATTTCTACTACAACTTTCCCAAGGTACGCTCAGAATAGGAATCTTTAGATTGCATTGATGGGTGACACTGTCATCATTTTTATACGTAAGATTGGAAGTGACCAGTTTGAGTAACAAAGGAGCTGTCATTGTGGTGACACATCCCATCTGCTTCACCAAGCAAAGTTTGGTTTCATTTGTGTACATGGCCCCAGCACCTTAGATTGAGTTATCACAAAGCCTTCTGTTGTCACAGCATTTAAGCAATTAATGCTGGAGTCACAAATCCAATGCAGGGAAAAATTGGAAAGAACAAGATGTGACAGAGACAATTCTGGAAAAAAAAAAAGGCTGATATCTTACCTGTGTCGAGGTGAATCTTGCCAAACAGAACATCCAAGATCAGTATTCTAATTTTTCCTATCCAACTGAATTCTTTATGACAGAAATGATTTAATGTTAAACTTCACATTGGTCCTGAAATCCTCAAGAACTCAAAATATCACTGCCATCATCAGGTCCCCATACCCATTACAGATGCAGAATCTGTAGCACCATATTAACACATGTTCATTGGATAAACTTTCAAAATATACTGTTTACCAGACTTTTCAGTGCAGTTAATAACCTCAAAAGTTTCATCTTGATGCTTCCTTCTGCCTTTGGGGACTATGTGGTGGCTGAGTTAATGATGTCTTCTGATTGCTATGAGATAAACTTACATGGTGATAAGATATCTTTGCCATTTGCAAAGGCCATGAAAAGTCATCCCCACCATAAGCAGGCACACAAAACCAGTTTTCTCCTCATTAGTTATTTAAAAGACTGATAATGGTATTCTTAGGGTATAGTTACCTTCCAGATGTCATTTTCATAGTCCAAAGAGAAAGCAAAGACTTCTTATTGCTGATAAACCCACCATGGTCTGGGTGAATGTGCTACATGCCTGTTTTCTGTTCCACTCATAGAATCACAGAAATCCAACAAGCTACAGAGCTCTTTTATTTTTCCAATTTTATAGAAGAACTTGAGGTAGATGTGGATATATATCTTTCTCTCCTAATAAAGGACCCAATCTTTTTTCACTATAAAATGTGAAAAAAGCCACATGAAGTGTGTTTCTAGTTTGGGATATCCCAATTTCCATTGCAGCCTAGGGACAGCTAGTGCCACGGCCCAGTTATCTGGGAGGGTTATGCTCAAGCCAGAGTGAGGGAAGCCAGGAAGATGCTCATGTGTTCCATAGTACTGGTGGTGAAAAGTTTAAGCCTGCTCAGTTCAGTGACATGCATTCTGAGGCAAAAGCAGAGTAAGGCACCTCTTTAATTAAGCTGATGCCAGAAAGCAACACTTGCTAAACAAATAGACTGTCTTTGGAATGGTTTCAGGGTCTTCATCCTAATTGTGAGAATGAAGACAAAAGTCCACTGTAGACAACACCTATTTTGCTTTTTGACTTGAGAATAAAGTAGATTCAGTTTGGATTTTTCAGGGAATTCATAGACACTACTTTTAGGTTTCCGGAAAGGGGAATACAGAGTGCCTAACAGAACCACAAAGAACGCACCCGTGAAAATTAGATAGCAAAAAAATTGGTTCTTGGGGGCGGCTGAGTATCGCAGTGAGTAGAGCATCGGCCCTGGAGTCAGAAGGACCTAAGTTCGGATCTGGCCTCAGACACTTAACGCACACACAAACAAAAAAAAAAGAAACCTAGCCGTGTGATCTTGGGCAAGTTACTTAACCCCAATTGCCCTCCAAAAAGAAAAAGAAAAAAATGGTTCTTTGAACATTCTTCAGTGGAGAATTTGCTTTGCTCTATGAGTCTTTATTGCCCAACATGTTTATTGACAACCTGGTATTTCTATGTCCTACATAGGGGGAAAGTATTAGACATTAATCACATATAAATTGTTTTGCCATCTAGGGGAACATAAAATTCACTTTATCCCGGGAATGATTGGTCCTTTTCTGGGTGTTACGCTAGTCCCACAGCCAGAGGTTCGTAACATCATGATCCCTATCTTTCATGATATGATGGACTGGGAGCAGAGGAAAAATGGCAACTTCAAACAGGTAAGACAACTTCCCAGAGTCATTCAGGATACTATTCTCTTAGACTGTAACCTCCTGAGGCAGGGTCACCAAGTTTATTGCACCTGGGTGAGAGATTATGTGTGATGCAGATAGGAGTATCTGTCTGAAATAGTTTTAAAAGCTTTGTATAGGTTCAATTCAACAAATAATTCTTGAGCACTTACCATGTACAGAGTTCTCTCCTGTGGGTTGGAACAGATAAAATTATAAAGACAGAGTCACTGCCTTCATGAGGCTTATAGAATAGAGGTATCATACCTGAAGCCCATGGCATGTGGCCTTTAAAATATAATTTGAGTGGGCAGCTAGGTGGTGCAGTGAATAGAGTACTGACCCAGGAGTCAGAAGAACTGGAGTTCAAATCCAGCTGCAGACACTTAACACTTACTAGCCCTGTGACCTTGGGCAAGTCACTTAACCCCAATTGCCCTGCCTTCCCCCTCCAAAAAGCAAATAAATAAATAAGTGAGAGATTCTTTGCAAATAAATGAGTATATTGATTTTTAATACCAGTAGTAACTGTTTTAAAGTTGTGCTAAATGTGTGCTCAGATATTTTTGTTGAGTTTATTAAACCCATTTATTTTCATTAAAGAAGGAGATTCTTAAAAAAAAAAGAATTATGCACAATGTTTATTTTTTTAATTCCTTTGAAATTTGTCTAGATTGTATAAATATGCCATATTAATTAATATAATGAGAAATTAGATACCATCTGAAAGAAATGTAAGTACCTATTTTTTATTTGAATATATACCAAATGACTCTGTCACCCTATTTCATCAGGCCATCAATTCTTGTCACTGCCATCAAACTGCAGAATTAATGGATGCAAGAAAAGAGAGTTTTGTGGGCTACCTAAGCTTTCAGATCTGTCTGCAGGGTTGGTTTAACCTTTGCTTCAAGAAGTATTTGACATTTTGGGCTCTGTTCACAGGTTTATTTTGTTTTGATTGGTTTTGATGATTTGAAAACATGAACTACTTTTCCTAGCTTATTTATGCAACAAGAGGGCCAGGACTGAGAGTAGGAAGAAGGAAGAGGCCTAAGTATGATAAAAGAAATAACAAACAGGGGACCACGAGGACTATTACAAGGCATACGCATGGTGAATTGGGAGGTGTCATCCTCCCGGAAGGATGCTAAGTTAAATGTCTGGTTTGTAGAATATGTTTTGTTTCCAGTAGTTGGGTTTTTTTAATTTTTTTTACAGTAAGAGCCAGAGGGTCATCCTCCTGGAATAGTAACTCTAGCTGGAAGGTCTTTACCTTCTAGGTGGTCTCTGCAGGTCTCCAGAGAGTAGCCTTCTTGGATTTTCTGAACAAAGGTACTGGTCACAAATGAAGTCAAGAGAAATAACAGTTTTGAAAAAAGTCTTTTTTCCCCTGAAGCCATGTGCTTCTGCCCCTCCAATGGCAGCCTGTGCTCTCTTCATTCTTTCTGGTGTCATTTCTCACTAGTGGTTTGACAGTTGATAGGTGAGTGAAGGGATAACTTACACAGAACTCAAAAGAGAACAGTCCATGACTAGACTCTACCTCTGATTCCATCCAAAGTCAAGGGTAAACTGCCTCTTAAGGAAAGGAGGACAGTTCTTTCAGCCTTCAGCATCAGCCTTTCCTATCCTGGTACAGCAGCCTGTGTCTACTGAAAAAAGCAAAAAGCAATTTTTCAAGAGAGTCCAGATCACCAATGAATTTTTTAATTCAACCAATTTTTACTGAGCTCCTACTGTATGTAAAGTCCACTGTGCCAAGTTCTTGTACTTTGTCTCAGCCAGTACTGCAGAGCAAAGCAAAGCCAGAGTTAGCTCTGCAGCAGGGTGACCCTCCAAATTCTTCCTGCATAAAAAACAATTGCAAACAGTATGTCTTTGCCAAACCAAACACAGCTTGATTTTTCAAATTAAGGTTGCAACTCTGGTGGTTAGAAAACCTTGTCTGAATGTATGGGAAGAGCCTCTGGGATATAAAACTCATTGGTGAAGAATAAATGGGGAAAGCAAGATCTCACTTTAGGAATGTTGGTTCTCCTAATGGTCAGAATAAAAGCAATTGCTAAAAACTTAAACTAGTCGATATTGCAAATTATAATGTGACAGATTTAATAGATTCCCTTTTCATTTAGCTTAGACACATTTACTTTGGAGACATAAGGTTTAGTTTTCCCTTCTTTATAATTCTAGACCTCTCCCAAAAAATCTCTCCCTCATTCTGTGCTCCCGGTAATATTGAAATAGTCTTATTTTTTCCCCAACATTTAGCAAATGTGTCATTGTTTCTATCAAAATCTTCTTATACTGTAGTACTCTCACCATTCCTTCTTCCAGGCCCTATTGCATGAATAGGCCTACCCAAATCTCTCCAACACGTCCTTCCTTACTCTTGTGTGCTGTGAAACTGGTCTCTCTGTATGGTATGGAAAACAAGCAGGCTCCTTGGTAATAAGCAGGACCAGATCTCTTCTTAAAACTGGACCTATACAAATCATCATTAGTCCTTTTACAGTTATTTTGTAATCCAGGAAGCATACTGCTAGAATTTATGTAATGATAAACTTGATTGGGTATCCGCTGACATGGCTTCTAGTCTTGACGTTGCTGTAAAGTAGTTGTATCATTTTGACCAAGTCAACTCCCTTCCTTGGCCATCAGTTTCCTTATTTGTAAATTGAGGGTGAGATGATCTCTAACTGATCCTCCTAAGTGATATTCTATGATCTGTGACTTATGAATTTTCTTATGTTCAAGTAGTTAAGGTTTGGAATAGAGCTCTAGAAACAGAAATCTAGAACCAGTCTAGTGTCCTCTTTAAGGGCCTTTAGAATACTCCTATAATCTCAGATTCATTATATCTATTTCTTATCTTTTCCTTATGTTTCTTGGAGAAGCATGCTATAGAAGGAAAGGATATTCCTTTAGTTTTCATGAAATGTACATGTGCCATTTTTGTCTGTCTAAACATTTCAATACTTGAAAGGTTCCATGTTCTCCCCAGTGGTGCAGATTGTAACCCAGTCATACTTTTGGATGCTTTGCAGTTCCCTGTCCTCCTATTTGGACTCAATGTGCTAGAGACCTTCCTCCAGGTTTTTTAAGACATAATAGATGACAATACTATATTGGGGCTATCTGTCCTCTCTTACTCTTACTACAGTACCAATCTACCTTCTTTTCTAATCGAATCATACATTTCCTGGGTGATATTTTATGCCACTTTTAGCATCTTTGCCATCATAGAAAGTATGCTGTAGTCTGCTTAGGACCACTGTGCATCACTCCTTAGGAACACTCTTTGAGGTCACCTACAAGAATATTGGTATGGAAAAAGATAGGGTTTATATTGTTGTAGTTAGAGAGGCGCTGAAAGTACTACATAGTTCCCCAAATACAATCTGACCCACTATCTCCTGCCTATTAAATTCTAGGTCCAACGTATTGTCCATCTGCAACACCTATTCAAGATATATACACAAATGGACAAACTTAATAGACTTCCCATGCAGGTGCATATCATAGTCTAGACCATAAGCATTCAGCACCTATTTGTTCTTTCTTGCGTAGATTGTTACAGTAAACTCTTTAAAGTGGTCATAAGTATTAAGGATTTGTGCTATAGAACTTGATCTGTCTAAAATAGACAAATACAGCCCCCAGTTTTAAAAGCTTTGTGAAGATTCAATTCAACAAGTAATTCTTGAGCACTTACCATGTACAGAGCTCTCTTCTGTGGGTTGGAACAGATAAAATTATAAAGACAGAGTCACTGCCTTCATGAAGCTTATAGAATAAAGGTATCATACCTGCAGCCCATGGGCATGTGGCTTTTAAAATGTAATTTGGGGAAATATTTAACAAAATAAATAAAAATACAATAAAACATTTTGAAACTAAGTCAGTAGGAAGCCTGCAGTGATCCTTAGGTCTGGATTATTGGACCCTCTTTCTATTTGGGTTTGACACCACTCGGATATGAGTCTCTAAGATATGACAAAAATGCATAATTATAATACACACTACATGATACATGCAATTCAAGAATTATCAAAAACAAAATGTTACGCAAGATCCAAAGGGGAAAAGATCATATATAACTGGGAAAAGAAGGGGAGAAAACCAGGAAAGACTTCCTTGAACATAGATGGCCTTTGAGTTGAGCTTTATAAATTAAACAGAAATTCAGTCATAAGAGGAGGGGATAGTATTCCAGGTATAGGGAATATCACAATCAAAGCCATAGAGACTAGAAAGTACACAAATGTACAGAGGACAGAGAGTAGTCCAGTTTGGTTGGAGTATATATGGGGAGTGAATATGCCTATGAGCTGAAGCTAGAAAAGTAGGATGACACTGGATTATAGGAGCATTTTGAATGCCAGGGTGGGCTTCAGAGTTTGGAGAGGAATGATCAGAGTTGGTGTGGCCACAATGCCACAACCACAAAGAGGTTGAGAATAAAGACAAGAAGTTAGGGTAAAGGGCTACCAAAGCAGTCCAGTCTGGAGAGGGGGAAGGGTGATGAGGGTCAGTACTAGAGGAGGAGCAATGGGACTTGAATAGAGGGGACATATGTGGAAGATGTTATAGAAGTAGATTCATCAGTAAACCATAGTAAAGCATGTTAAACATGAGAGGATGAATGAGAAGAAAGTCAAAAATAATCCCAAAATTGGAAAGATTTGATTTAATGTCACATGTGACCCATCCCTTTCTCAATTTCAATGTGGTGAAAGGCTGATAAAACAAAACTATGTACATTATGTCCTTGCAAGGAATGGTTTCTGAACAGATGTGCTATTGCACCTCATTTTTTAGAATTTGGATAAAAATTCAGCACCTCCAGTAGATTTGTAAATAGCATCAACACAAAAGATTTTCAATCCTAGTGTGTATGTATTTTGTGGGAAAAGTTCTCTTCAAGGTGAATTGCTGAATGGGAAGTTCCATGGCCCTCGTATTCCCTGCTTCATTCATATAATCACAACAAACTAATGTCAGCAATTATACTGTGGATTAGTCTCCCAGTGAGCTTTCCTTTGTGACTGGCTGGTAAGAGAGGATAAGGTTCTAGCCAAATTATTTCTTCACACAAAGACAGTATATGGATATTGTTACAAGTGAAAGAAAACAGCTTAACAAAGCCTTCTTTGAGAACCAAAATGCCTTTCTCGCCATGGTAGGCTTGTTTTTTGCCTTGATTCGGGGAAAGGATACCCGAGACCTATAGGTCTCATCTTTCAATGAAATAAATGGGGCAGGTGGTATTCCAGACTCAGGGTCATGGTGTTATGGAACAATCTGGCTCAATTGGAGTTTGTTTGAAACAAGAAAGACACCAGGAAGAAAACAAAAGCCAGGCACAAGCCCCCCCATTGTGGTGGCTGAATTTTTTTACCCTGTTGTCCTCTTGCTAAGAAGTCTTTTCTTTCCTCTAGGTGGAAGCTGAGTTAATCGATAAGCTGGATAGCTTGGTATCAGAAGGGAAAGGAGATGAGAACTACAGGGAGCTCTTCAGCCTGCTGTAAGCCATGGTAGCCCTCAGGCCCCTTGTGTGGTCAGGGTCATTCTCAGCATCTTCAATCTGAAACACCCAGAAAACAGATAGTAGTATTGGGGACTCCAGAACTAGACTCCCTCTGAGTTAGAGCAGAATCTGGACATTTGGGCAACTGGGTATTTACATGATGGGCTTAGCAAGTCACATTAATGTAAGACAATTGTTATTTCATCTTAATTGCCCAGTTATATTTCCTAATATGTCGCTTACATTGATTTGGTATTTGTCTCCTAAGAATTAAACAGATGGGTTTTTTTCTATTTTTATTTATTTTTTTAAAAGTCTCTCTGTTGTAAAAAGGAAAGTATTCTGCCCCACCCGGGGACATTTTTGCACTTCGGTACTATATCTATGAGAGATCAGCTTAGAGTCTCCAATTTTTCTTCTAAGGAATGAGGTCTTTCTTGTAGATGGTGAGACAACAATCACCTTCTAGTCACTAGAATGGACTAAATATGCAAAAAGAGAGTCACATTTTTGGACATGGCCAAGAAGGGAATTCATTTTGCGCATGTTTTACAAGGGTTTTCTTTTTCCTTTGTGGCAGGGGGAGGAGGGAAGAATGGAGATTGGGGAAAGTAGAGGGAGAGAAGATAAATCCTTGGTAATTTAATTTAAAAAATAAAAAGACTGAGCCCTAAGCTGCTGTAGACTTGGTCTCTAGCCTAAGCTATGCCATTAACTCATTTGTTTAAATTTGAGTCTTTGGGTGAATCCTTTTGCCTTCTCTGGGCCTCAGTTTCATGATCTGCAAAATGTAAAACAGGCAGTGTGACCACATGATTTCTAAGATTCCTCCTTCTGGCTCTGGTATCCTAGGATTTTTATGACTTTCCCACTGGTCTCAGTGCCGTAGTAGGAAATGTCCTACCAGATAATGTACTAAGAAAGAAGAAAAATCTTATTTTCCTGAGGCCTTCCACTTAAAAATAAATGATGTTGTTTTTATTATCCCAAAGAATGAGAAAAAGAAAATAATTATAACAAAAAAGTTTCCTCTCATCTCATTTGTGGTTTCAAACTTGAAGGCTTTCTTTACTTAAATGGTGTTTTAACTAGAAAAAAAAAAGCCTTCAGAAAGCCTTTTGTTAAAGAAACAAATTTGCAAAAATTTTATTAATTATTTTTGGACCAAACCTGTGAGTTCAGTGGTGCAGGGTGGAAGGAAACTCCCTCTTTCAATGAAGATCAGTGCCTGCCCTGTGAATGATGGTCTTAGAGAGTTTCCTGGGACGCTAAGAGGTTAAGTGACTTGGCCAGGGTCTCAAAGTCTCTGTGTCAGAGGCAGACCTTAAATTGAGTCTTTCTGACTCCGAGGCCAGCTCTCTAGTCAGCTTTCCATGCTACCTTTCACAAATGTATTTAATTTCCCAAATTGTTGATTAAATAAATATGACAGTAATTCAGTTGAAGATTAAAGAATTAATAATTATTTACAAAAATTAGTACAATGAGGACTTGGATTCCTGACAAGATCCTAGAATCTAAAACTAAATAATGGTTTGTTGTTTTCAACAAAATGAGAAAAAGCTTCCCAAACTTTAACCTACCCAGTGTCAGAGGCTGCTACTAAGACAAACCTCTTTTCTGTCAAAGTAGACATTTCTCTAGTGCCTTCTTGTTTGGTTCTCCAGGCTACTGGGGAGTGCAGAACTCCTCAGAATGGTTTCTGTGAAGTAGTGCCAATATTAACTTGGGATAGCTCTGAATATGTCTATCATTCTCTCATTCTCTCTCTCTCCCCCTCTCTTCCCCACTTTCTCTCCTCAACTCAGTCCTCCCCTCTCTCTTCACCCTGTTTCTCCATCTCCTATCCTCTTCCCTCTTCCTCCTCTCCCTACTCTTCCTGCCCTCTTTTTCTTTCCTTGATCCCTCTCTCTCCCCCCTTTCCCTGCTCTCTTTCCTCTCTTTCTCCCCCCCTTCTCCCTCTCAACCTCTCCCTCTCTCTTCCCCACCCTCACCTTCTCCCTCCTGCCCTCTCCTCTCCTCTCCTTCCTCTCCCTCCCCTCCCTCCTCTCTCTCCTTCTTCCTTCCTTTCTTTCTCTCCCTCTTTCTGTTTCTCTCTCTCTTCCTTTCTCTTTCTCTCCTATGTCTCTGTCTTGTTTCATCTTTTCCTCCCTCCCTCTTTCTCCATCAGTGTCTTTCTCTCTCATCTCTTGTTCTCTCACTGTTTCTGTCTCTGTATCTCTGTCTGTCTCTGCTGTCAGATCCACACTGCTACCCCTAGGTGTGCTCTGAGCCCATCTGTTCTAGGGCACAGCTCTTGTCCTTATAACCTTTCTGGGGCAATGGGAGAGGACAGCGGATCTTCATTCTTTGCTATCAGCTTAGTAACCTCCTTGTCTTTGCTTCCTGCTGCGTGGAATAGAACTCAGCTGTTTGGGCCCTACCCGAGGTAAGGCTTCCATTGGGTGAGTCTGCTGTCTCCAAGAGACGGGCACTCCCATGTCTCTGTGGCTTCAAGACAATGGTAATGAAGTCTCATGAGTTGCCTTTTTCTCTCCAACAGTCTACTAGAGAAAATTGAACAGGAAACATGGAGAGAAACAGGCCTTTCGTTTGTCACTTCTGTCACTCGTCTCATGGAGCGCCTTCTTGACTACAGGTACCCTTCTTCAGCACAAGTGTGACCTTTCCCGACTAACATCTCATGACCTTTAAAATGATGGCTGATACCCTTCCGAGACAGAACTGTCTTTATCAGTTACGGAAATCCCCAATCAGAATTCTGTTGCTGGCACACAAAACAAATTCTTTCAGGGATAATACAGAGCCCAGGGATGACTAAAATAACCCCTTAGGTCTACCAGCACTTCGTGTGGTCCTTGTGCAGTTGTGTCTGAGATGAAACAAATGAATGCAGGTCCATTGGAAATCATCAGCAGGCTAGGATGTTCACAGTCTGGCTCATTGTAAAAAACAAAACAAAAGAAAAGGCTGGGGGGTAGGGAAGCACCGTGAAGAAGAGGAAGAAGAGGAGAGCAGTCCAGTAGGACTGGGGACAGAAGGCAAGTCATGCATGTTTCCTGAGTTCATACAAATGGGCAAAAAAAACCTGGTGCGGAGTTGTGGATTCAGAACAAGGAACGCTTGAGTTCCATGCAGCCTTCCCAGTGACTGCTTGCTTTGTAGGGTTAATTGTCTTGCTTCTCCACTAGAATCTTACTTGTTCATTATCTACCACAAAAAGCATGAGCTTTGGGATCCTCACAGAAAGAAGGTTCTGAGCCACCACATGGTGGTGGTGTTTTTCCTGAAATCTCCACATTCTCTCTAGTAACAAGCAAGGCTTTATAAAACAGCTCCTAAATGCCAGTGAAGCCCCCAATTGCCACCTTAATTATTGTCTCAGCAGGGCTCAGGTGGTGGGAAAGGGCACCTGGGGGAGGCTGGAGGAAGAGGGCATTGTTTACTGAAGATGAGTGATAAAGAGATAAATCCATCCCCCAAGGAGCAGCCCCCTCCTCTCTGCTGCAGACATATGCACAAGCAGGTGAGTGTTTCTCACCAAGTGGACTCGAGGGAGCCCACCCAGCCTGCAAGGATTACTGAAATAAATGGGAAATGCTGCAATGATTCAAGCTGGTGCAGAGCACTTCGGGATAAAGTAGCCTCTTCAATTCAAGTTAATAAATATTTATTAAGGCTAGATACTGGAGAAACAAAGGAAAAAAACCACAATCTCTGCCCTCAAGGGGTTTACGTTCTACTGGATGAACACAACATGTACACAGATAAGTGTATTAAAACAGCTATTAAAACCTTTGACAAGGACAAAATACACTAGAATAAGAAAAAAAGCTGTTGATTGGCAGAAAATCTTCACCAAAAAATATGTCTGATAAAGGTCTGAGATCTATGGTATATAGAGAACTGATACAAGTTCATAAGAACAAGAATCATTCCCCAATTGATAAATGTTTAAAAGTGATAATTTTCAAAAGAAATATAAATGATCAAAAGCCATATGAAAGAATGCTCCACATCATTAATATAATAAAAGAAATGCAAGTTATTTAAAAATATTAAGGTTTCACCTTACACCCATCAGATTGGCAAAAATGATAAGAGATGCAAATATACCATGTAGGAGATACCATGGGAAGATAGGAACACTCTTGGTGAAATTGTGAATTGGTCCAACCATTCAGGAAAACAAAGTAAAACTGAAAAGTCACTATCCTATATCTTTTGGCCAAGTGATACTGTTGATAGGCATATATCCCATGGAAATAAAAGACAGAGAGAAAGATCCTATATATACAAAATATTTATACCAGCACTTTTTGTGGTAGCAAAGAATTAAAAACAAAATGGGCATCTATCAATTGAGCGATAAGTAAACAAATTATGAATATGAGTAATTCAGAGAAACTTAGAAGACTAACATGTACTAATGAAGAGTGAAATAAGCAGAATCAGTTGATCACTTTACACAGCAACTATAATGATGTTAAAGAAAACAACATTGAAAGACATCAGACGGGGTGGCTAGGTGGCTCAGTGAGTAGAGTACTGGCCCTGGAGTCAGAAGGACCTGAGTTCAGATCTTGCCTCAGACACTTAAAACACAAACAAAAACCTAGCCCTGTGACCTTGGGCAAGTTACTTAACCCCAATTGCCCTCCAAAAAGCAAAAAAAAGACATCAGAACTTCAATCTATGCAGTGATCAATCTTGACTTTAGAGGTCTGATAGTAAAATGTATTTTCCTTCCCTCAGTAGAAAGGTGGCAGACTGTGGGTACAAAATGAGGCATATGCTATTAATTAGAGATGAGGATTTTGGAATTCAGAATTATAGAGATAGAACAGTTATGAGTAATGGCAGAATTAAAGATCTACCCATACCATGAATGGATGAAATGAAGTATAAATATCAGTCATGGAAGTTGAGGAGGCTGGTGAACTGGAAGACCAGATGTCACAGAGGCATCAACAATTATATTAAAATGCCAAAATATGAGGGGAGCATTTGAGGAAAGGAAGACTTTGGGTCAGGTGCTAAACTCAAGAAAGGAAGAAGAATGTCCTGAAGATCAGTAGATGATGTAATAAGGCTCTGGATTGATTAGTAAAGATGGGTGAGTTTTGTTGTACAGTCATTTTTTTAGTCACATCTGACTCTTTGTGACCCCATTTTGGGTTTTCTTGGCAAACCTACTATAGGATTTGCCACCTCCTTCTCTAGATCATTTTACAGATGAGGAAGCTGAGGCAAAAAGAGTTAAGTGACTCTCCCAGGGTCACACAGCTAGGAAATATGAGGCCAGATTTGAACTCAAGAAGATGAATCTTCCTAACTCTAAGCCTGGCGCACTATCCAGTGTACCACCTAGCTGCCCCAAAAGGTAAATGAAGTGACCCTTGAAAGAGAGAGATTATTGACCCATGGTGGCAGAGGGGCAGTCTGGAAGTGAAAGTGAAGAGCAAGTCCTGTAGTTCAGTGGTATAGCTTGTAGGTTGGTGTGAACCTTGCCACAGACATGGCATCTATGGTTTGGTGCCTCAGAACAAGAAATAGAATTGCCAAGGAATGAGACATGGTCTTGGAAACCTTGGAGACTTCTTTCCATTCGGTTGCAATTAGGTACCTCCTTACTCATGGACCACTGCCTTTCATCCAGACAGAAGTCCCTCAGGGCCATTTTCCAAACTTCCTCATTTTTTTCCTCATTGCTTCTTGGTTCCCTGCTTCTCTTGCTCTTGCTGAGTCACACGTTTGAAGTGATAACCAAAGTGTCTGTCACCACTCTCCGTCTCCCCAAAAACATTTACTCATAGCAGCGTGGGCTTTCTGTTACTGGGGCGCTATACAGGAAATAGTCAAGGACAGAGATGAGGAACCTGCTGCCCCGAGGCCACACATGGCCCTCTAGGTCCTCAAGTGCAGCCTTTTAAGCGAATACAAACTTCACAGAACAAATCCCCTTAATAAAAGGATTTGTTCTGTAAAACTTGGGCTCAGTCAAAAGGCCACATGCAGCCTCAAGGTCACAGGACCTCCACTCCTGGTCAAGGGCTTTGCCATAAACAATTCAATCCAAGAAACATATATTCAAATGAGTACTGGCTGAAAGATGAAAACTCGATAACTGAAAGACATGGTTATTTTCCCATAGCAATCTGGGTGGAAAAGCTATGAGCATATTCCAAAGGAAGGTTAATAGACTTTAATCAGAGACTGCAGTAAAAACTTCTGAATAGGGTCTTCAAAGGTCAATTGAACAACAAGCATTTATGAAGCATTTGCTATGTTCCTAGGCACAAAGATAGTCCTTGCCTTCAGGGAGCTTACGTTCTAATGGGGGAGGACGACCTGGGCTTGGGGCATGACGTCCAGATTTCAATTTGGTGAGAAATGTAGAGAGAACCAGCCTGGGTGCCCTCCTTAAATGGAGGTGCTGGGAGGAGCCATCCAATCAGAGCTAGGGGCTGCAGGGGCTGAGGGTACTTTGAGTTCTGAATTACAGGCCTGAAGTGATCTTCCAGGATGAAGAGTTTTCTGGGGCATGACTGAAGAGTCCAGATTGTAGCCTGGAGAGATGAAAAAAGGGGTTTGGTCTTTTTTTTTAATCTTATTTTGGTCTTATAGAAATACAGATTTTCCTGAGGATTTGAAAGTACTTTCATCTCTATAACTGTATGTCAACTGAGTAACTGGCTATTAGGGAGTGGCCCTACTTCATGAATCATAGAACTGGTACCCAAAAAAGCTCAAGAAGTATCCCAGGCAGTCATGAACAGAAAGAGACAAATCTGGGGAAAGAACCGTGCGGAGTTTGTAGAGCTAAGAATCTTGCTCTTAGAGGCCTTGCCTTCATGTTCCATAACTTTTCAGGAACGTTCTAGGGAACCCTTAGGTTGAGAGATCATTTAATCTAGCCCCAGGCCTTTATATAAGACAGCAGCTAACCTCTCATGAAGGATACTGCTCACCTCCTACACAAAAGGTGCAAAGTAAAACATTTTTCAGACGAGACCAGGGCTGCGATTTGTTTCTCTCCACTATTTGTTCCAAGGATTTTGTTGGGTTTTTTTTGTTTGTTTGTTTTCTTTTTTTCTGTTTCCAGTGTGGGAGATGAGTGAAAATGACAGAGATTGAAAATAGATTTTTCTTCACTGAAAAATTATTAAGTTTAAGGGGGGGAAAAAGACTATAACTAGTCTGCTGCACACTAAGAAAGAATAGAGCTCATTTAAACCTTGCAGGGGAAGGTGAGCCATATTTTTCCTCAGAAGAGATAACAATAAAAGGGGAGAGTGGCTTTGTAAAATTTGGAGGCTGTTAAAAAGTTCCTCTTTTTTGTTGTAAGCCTTGAAGCATATTTTTTTATGTTCTTGAAGGAACATTAACTGTCACTCTAAGAAAGAAATTTGGAAAGCATTGGATAGTAAACACAAGTGCTACTTGGCTGTTCACAGACATGGTAAACAGACCCCTTGGAGGTCCACCTTAGAAACTTTTCAGTATAACTGTCCAAGATGGGAAAGTCTGATTGGGGTCAAGTGGAAGATAACACTTGATAGAAATTTCAAATTATTTCCAGAAAACAGAGTCCATTGATTGTCAAGTACTACTGGCATTTCTTCCTGCGGGATATGAGGTATGGGCTCTTGCACTGAGTATGAAAAAAAAATGACTTCCTATATCACTCCAGAGAATAATACTTGGAGGCCGCACCTAAACTAGCTGGTTTAGTCTGATTTTCATGCTCCATGTTCAAAAGACACAGAGTAAAAAAGTAAAGGCACAATGCTTTCTTGGTGCAGTCAAGGCTTATGACAATGCTGTGTGAACATAGACAGTCTTACCTGACTGGAGATGAGTCAATCATCCCTGAAGGTCAGTGGGGATTGGGAGAGGGGAAGATGCCAAGGGATGAATTGTCTCATGGAAGCTGAATCTTGTTTATTTATAACCACATTCCTAAAGTGCAGCTCAATATTGAGACATATATTTAGAAACCATACCTTGAATATTCCTAATATGTTTCTTCAGAAAACTTTGACCTTAAAGAATTTCTTCTGTATGCTCTCATGTATGATCACTCTAAGAGGGCAGGCAACAAGGCAGTCAACTACCTCATAGAAAAACAGTGAGGAGGGGAGATTAAATTACATGCCTAATTCAGCTAGGTGGCTCAGTGGATAAAGTGCTGGGCCTAGAGTCAAGAAGACTCATCTTCCTGAGTTCAAATCTGGCCCCAGACAGTCACTACTTGTTACCCTGGGCAAGTGACTTAACCCTGTTTCCTCATCTGTAAAATGAGCTGGAGAAGGAAATGACAATCCCACTACAGTATCTCTGCCAAGAAAACCCCAAATGGGGTCACAAAGAGTCAGACACATCTGAAACAGCTGAACAACAACGAAAACGTTAAAAGTCTAAATCCTAACTCATTCCCCTTTCTAAATTGTAGGCTGTTCTGCGTAGTTTGTTGGCAACCAGAAGAAATGCAAACCTAACTATAATTTCTTAGCTTCATTTTACCCAAAGGTATAATCTTTCACCAGAACTGCTACCAAAGTGCAAAGTAAACAAAGAGAGAGTTTTCTTTCCCTTCAAAAAGAAGGCAGTCTAAGAAAGTAATCGATTAGCATGGAAATCTGGGTCATATATACACTTGATCATCAACTCTTTAAATGATGGAGAATTGACCATATGTGACAAACTCTGCCCCAAGTGATCATCACAATTGCCATATCTATTGCTGAATTCTCCAAAAGAGGTGATACTCACCTTCATTCCCAAACAGCTGGAGTAGAGATGACCTGAAAGGCGGCTGTGTCTAGTGTGTGAAAGTTGCCAGAGAGACTTGGTGCTCAGTGCCAACATGTGTCCAACACAAGAGGGATTTGGAGTTAGCTCTCTCATTTTACCAGTTCCTTCCTCTTCTGGGGATATACAGTAGTTTCTCCTTAGGAATTTTCTCCTCCTGCCCTTTCCTTTGCCCTCTGGATCAAAACCAGCAAACCCTGCACCATATTGGCAGGTATCTTTTGTGTGATAGCTTAGCCTGGACTAGAAGAGAACAAAGTCTCAAACTTACAGCTTGCTTGCTGCCTTCAGGAGCCTAGTGAATTCTGGTCAGCACAGAACTCTGAAGGCAGTGTGTGTAGATACTAGATGGTAATCAGGAAAATTCTATCCTAAATATATTTACTTAGATTTTACCAAAGCATCTGACAATCTATGCTGTTCTTTTTTTCTTTCTTTTTTATTATGCCATTCCTGTGGGAAAATGTGAACAATAGCAAAGTTAGGTGGATTTGTAACTGATTGATTGAATAGACTAAAAATAGTCATTAATAGTCAACTTTTGTCGGTATTTACTTTGAAGATATAGTCTCTGGTAGAGTGCCTCAGGGATCCATGCCTAAGTCTGTGCCACTTAACATTTTTGCCAGCGATAATGCCATAAATGATGCACTTATCGAATTTGTAGGTACAAATTTGCAAGGGAAGAGGAGGGAGAGGAGGGGAGATAATTAACATATCGAATGACAGAGTGAGGATTCCAAAAGATATTGACTAGCAAGAGTATTGGACTTAATCTAAAAATGAGATAAAATTGAATATGGCTCATAAAAAGTCAGATACTTGGTTTCAATAACAATGGCTTCACAAGATGGGAAGGTATGGCTAGGTAGCAGTTTGTCTGAAAAAGATTTGCAGGTTTTACTGGCCTCCAAGCTGAGGAGGAATAGGCCGTTTCATACAGCAGCCAAGCAAGCCAATGGGATTGGAGTTGCATGAGGAGGTACTTCTGGTCCTAAATAAGAGAAGCATTAGACAGCCCCGCTGGACCCAACTCTGATCAGACATCTGGAGGTTTTTGTTCAGCTCGAGGTGCTACATTTTAGGAATGATCCTGATAAGCATTGGGAAGAGAATGGCCAGCATGTCAAAGGACCCTTGAGATCATACCATGTAAGGATCATTCAAGGGAACTGGAGTCAGGAGAAGAGGAGACAGGGAGGAAATGACAGCTACCTAGAGACATCTGAAGGGCTCCTCATCCTGCTTGGCCCTAGAAGGCAGAACAGGGAGCAATGGATACTAGTAACAAGGAAAACAATCTAGGCTCAAAGAAAGAAAAACAGTCACACAACTGGAGTGACTCAGAAGTGGAATGGGCTCTTCTGGGAAGTAGGGAATTCCCTCCCCATTGAGGTAGGTCTTTAAGCAAAAGTTGGACAACCACTTGGGTTTGGTGTGTTGGAGAAGATGGTCTTGTTCAGGTATGAGTCTAGCTAAATGTCCTCTGAGGTCTCTTCCACCTATGAAATTCTGTGATTCTATGACAACTACAGCAAGCAACTGCCAGACATGGTGTGAAGAGAACCTCCTCCTGTCTGAAATAGTTCCATGTTTAGTTACAGTTTGTGCCAGGATACTGTGATTCCAAACCTATCTTGGAAGATCTCCAGGGGTACTTAGGATAGCAAGAGTCATTGTTCTGCTCTGGATTCCATATAAAAATGTGCCCTAGACAGATACAAAGTCAAGTCATTATCTGATGTCCCTCTTTGGTCCCAAGACCAAACCTAGTGTTTTAAGTCCCTAAGGTCAGGCCTCTGGGTCTACTTGCTCTATTCCTACTAAAGGACTTTTTCCTGGGAGGCTGCCATGTTTTCTGAGTCATTGAGAGGAAAGTGAGAACACCACTCAAATGGGATTGGTAGATACTCTCTGGGCCCAAGCCAGGGTGAAGAGAGGAACCAATTGTAAGCCACCCTTTAATTGAGAGTTCTGTGTCTCTTTCTGTACACAACTCAAGGATTTTAGCCTTCCAGTTTACAGACCTGATTGATAGCCCCTTAACACTGTGAACATCTGTGTTTAACAGTATTTCAAGATAAGCAATAGAAGGGGAGTTGCCCAGGGGTCTGGGAGGCCTAGAAATAGCAAGGATTTGATTGCAAAGGCAGTGCCATGGATTTTACAGTTTGTATATAGCTTGCACTGGTTGTGATCCATTATTTAGTGTCCAGGCCTGTCTTTGGTTCAGAGGCATCATACTACTGTAAAAAATCTCACTTAAGCTTTCCTTTCTAGGGACTGCATGAAAGGAGATGAAACTGAGAATAAGAAGATTGGCTGCACAGTTAATCTGATGGCAAGTAGATCAACACTTCGCCCCAATGTCTGGTCTGGTTTGCCTAGATTTCTTTCTCTCCTGCATGCTGTAGCATGTAACTATCATCATTTGGGAAAGAATGCTGCCCGCCTTAGAAATGAAGGTGCCAAAACAAGCAACACTTTTCTCTGTGCCTTCTCACCTGCACAGATGAGTAGAGTGGCTTCCACCTGAGGCAGAGGAATTGTTAGCCCACCCCTGCCATTCGGGCCTCAGAACCTGCTCAACAGAGCCGTTAGTGAAGGAATATTTGCTCTGAGCATTTTCTTTCCTCAACAGGAAATTAACATTCCAAGTGAAAGCTCTTCTGTATCCTTTTCCTCCATTTCTCTTTCTCCCAGGCTCTAGTTTATATCTGACCTCTCAGTGTGATTGCCCTCGGTGTGAATACAACACTAGTACGTCCCCAGTGTTAGTTGGCTTTCACTGGACACAGGAGTGAGCTCAGGAACAGCTTCTCCCAGAATTCCAATGCCCTTCTTGACAAGAATTTCATTTCACTCTTACAGAACTTTTACAAATCTGAAATAAACAAAGAGGAAATGTACATCCGATACATCCACAAATTGTGTGACATGCACTTACAGGCTGAAAATTATACGGGTGAGTACTAGCTACTTCCCCTTCCCCATACCCAGCAACATCGGAGGGGAAAAACATGGAGGACTCTTTCATTGAGAGACTCAAGAATTTCGGACAGAGCAGAGCAAAATAGAGACTCAACCCCCATGAATTCCAGCCACCAGAAAGGTTGTAAAAGAGCCAATGGGTCTCTTCCTCACCCTCTTCTCCTCCCCTTCTTGGTATCACAGCCATAAAATATGTGTTCCAAGCTCATATTAGTGAGAGAGGAAGAAGGGAAGGGAAAGTAGCATAGTGTGTTAAGGATAAAGTGAAGACCAACCCAAGTCCTGACACCATCACCCTCCCCTGTCTACAGCCCCAGCTTACTATGTTATCTACTCTTCTTCTTCATTGCTACCCCACTCACTGTTTCCCCAAGGACATCCTCACTCATTTGAGGGCATCATTACTTCATCTCTACTTTTAAGTTCTGTGGGTCTGCCTTTGGACTTCTGTCAGAGCAGCCATTCTTTGTACTTTTCCCATCACAACTGAAAGGAAAAGGAAAGTAAAAACCAGGAGCTTAACAAGATTACCAACAATTACAATTTTCATAGCAGGCTGTAACCCAATATTTAAACATAATTTCAGCCCTTCTCACGAGTATACCACTGGCATTTAGCAGTGAAACAATTCCTGTGTTTAACTGATGGTGGAGAATGTTACCCTACTTCCTGAAATGCCAAGTGTGTGTCTTTCTGTAAAATTTAAAGTTAAATTATTGAAAAGTTGTTTAAAAGCCCAGGGAACAGTTCTATATCCCTAGATTCGTGGTGTAGCACAGTTTGATTTCTGTGCATGGCCTAATGGTCTTTCAGGTCTCACCAACATGTTTTAATTCCTAGCCACAGAACTAAACAAAGAAATAACAACTTCTCCCCAAAGGCTAAATTTGGATGAATCTGTTGCCCCAGAGTCCACTGTGAGGGCCAAGGATTTTCATTACTTAGTCATTCTCCAGATCTCAGAAGATGGTTAGTATACATTTTAGGGTGTCATTCCATGGGCAAGAGAGCAGTTGGCCAGAAATGAAACCTTAAAAACCTCCATTTTCTGGGGCAGCTAGGTGGTGCAGTGAGTAGAGCGTCGGCCCTGGAGTCAAAAGGACCTGAGTTCAGTTCCGGCCTCAGACACTTAACGCACACACAAATAAAAACCTAGCCGTGTGACCTTGGGCAAGTTACTTAATCCCAATTGCCCTTCAAAAAGAAAAAAAAAAACCCTCCATTTTCTAAAGCAATAACAGGAGGTATTTATAGCTTCTGCTTCAAAAGGGAAAGCTAGTCAGCATGGACTGAGCTATATAAAAGGTGCTGGGACCATGCAAAGGATACAAGAAAAGGAGAGCTTGCCACCCCTGCCCACAGGGACAGAGATGATGCAACATGGACACTCATAAGAAGGGCTCAGGACATGTGTGGTGTATGGGTGTGAGACAGTAGAAAGAAAGGGGATACATGAGAAGCATCATGGCCAGGCAGCTTCCTCAGAGATGTTGTCTGGAAAAAATGGAATTTTGTCTGGTCCTCTGAATTGTTGGACAATAGAAGAATGGCATGTAGTTTGGGAAACAAGTTTGAGTAGTGACTAAAAACCTGATCAGGAGAGTTCAAAAATCACTACTTTGCCAATATGAAACTTACCAAAAATGTTCAAGTGAAATTGGAAGGGTTAGTTAGTAAGATTGATTAATAAGAATCCTGAACAATGGCTCTAATTCAATATGAGTCATCCCTTAGAATTTGGGGAACCACATTATTCCACTGGTATTATTTTAAATAATTCTAATTTCCTCCTCTTGCAGTGAGATGGCACAGTGCCTCAGCCCTAGGCATCAATGTTAGCTTGGGCCACTTGGATTAGGGGACTCCCAGCATTGGGCTGTCAGCCCAATCATACAATAGGCAAGCACTTCATTTGGATGCCATTTTTAAAACCAAATTATTTGGAAATGGAAGTGATGATGGAGAAAGTAATTTCCAAAACAGTAGCATTGACTAAGTGTAGGATTTGAAAGGATTGGCTGGATCGGTAAAGATTAATGAAATATTCTATCAATATTAAATCCTATTAGAGTATGCTAAGATGGGAAGAAAGGATGTGCAAACAAATTAGGCAAAAAAGTCAAAGGAGAAACTAGAGATATTTTAATGATGCATCTCCATATTCAAAGGTCAACCTCCATTTCACAGATCAGCTTATTGATAGCAAACAGGGGGAAAAATTCCTCTCCTCTTCAAAATATTGGAGTAGAGAATCTGGATGTTTTAGTAGTGAGGTAGCAATTCAATTAGGCAAGCATTTATTAAGCATCTGCAATGTGTAAGGCTCTTTGATAGTCATTAAGGATGGAAGAACAGAAAGGAAAACCAGTCCCTTCCCCCAAGGAGCTTATATTCTAAAGAGGGATACAAGCAGTAAACAGATAAGTTAATTCAAGATAAATTGAGGAAGGAAAAAGGACTAACAAGTAGAGGGAATCAAGAAAAAAGTCTTTCCCAGAGAAGATAACACCTGAGCTAGGTGGCACAATGGATAGAGTGACAGACCTGGAGTCAGGAAGGCTCATCTTCACTAGTTCAAAGCTAGCCTCAGACACTTACTAGCTGTGTGACCCTGGGCAAGTCAGTTCATCCTGTTTGCCTCAGTTTCCCCATCTGTAAAATGAACTGGAGCTGGAAATAACAAACCAGTCCAGTATCTTTGTCATGAGAACCCCAAATGGGGTCATGCAGAGTGGGACATGACTGAAATGACTGACACCAGAGCTAAACCTTCAAGGAAGCTCAGGATTTTTAGAAGGAGAGGAAATATATTCCAGGCATGTTCAAAGATACAAAGATGAAATGCTGATCTTGGGGAATAGAAAGCAGGTCAGTTTGTCTAGAATGTAAAATGCATGAAGGGGAGGAGTAGAAAGTGCCCAAAAGTAAATGTGTTAGATTATACAGGGCTTTCAATGCCAAATTAAGGAGTTTTTATTTCAGTGTTTCAAATGTGGAGCTTCAACTAAGGTAATGACCTTGAATGTAGAGAAGGGGACAAACATGAGAGATGGAGAAGCAAGAGAAATAAAACAGCTCCTGACTGGGTCTGGGCTTTGAGGGAAGGATTGAAGAGTAGATTTGAGGTTGTAAACTTGGGTAACCACAGAGAGCGGCATCCTCAATAGAAATCAGGAGGTTTGAGGAAGAGAGGGTTTGGGGGGAAGATAATGAGATATATTTTTGACATGTTGAATTTGAGACGCCCATGAGACCATCCAGTGGAGATGCCCATTAGGCAGTGTGGGACTGACTCAGGAGAGAGATTGAAAGTCACTGTATAGAGATGGCGTTTGAATTCATGGGAGCTGATGAGATCATCAAGAGTGAAGAGGGGGAAGAAAAGGACCCAAGATAAAGGATAATGATGGTCCAGCAAAGGAGACAAATAAGGAGGGGTCAGATGGGTAGGAGGAGAACCAGGAGTGAACAGTGTTGTGAGGCCATGTCTATTGTGGTCATTTTTAATCTGAAGGCCTAGGAGGGCTGAACCATCTAAGACAATTTTTTGCTGCCTGCATTAGCCATAGAGACTAGAACTGTTAGTCAATGGATATGAGAGCAGATGGGAAAATCATAGATGAGTTCAAATGAACCTTTGGTTCTGACATATTGAGGACATTTCACCATGGGGTCAAATTGACCAAACACAGCTTTTCTCTGGGTCTCTCTTCTCTAATCTCCCTGTATCTCTGTGTTGAATGAACATTTCTCAGATATGTTATAGTGGGGATTCCTTTTCAGATGTAGGTTGTATGATAAAATGGCTGCTGGGGTCCCTTCCAACTTTAAATGTAAGGGATTGTCATTACAGAGTTTTCTTAACTCTAAAGAGCTTATTCATTTTTCTTGTTTGTGTATTTCTGATTGTAACCTTGCCCAGCATGCCAAAATATAATTTGGACTTCTAAATGAAGACCTTTTGAGCTAACTGACTCTACTGGTCTACTGCTCTTTCTTCTCACAGAGGCTGCATTTACTCTGCTTCTGTATTGTGAGTTGCTCCAGTGGGAGGACCGGCCACTTCGGGAATTCCTGCATTACCCATCCCAGACTGAGTGGCAGCGAAAGGAGGGCTTGTGCCGAAAGATCATTCACTATTTCAACAAAGGGAAGGTATGTGATGTGCCCAGGATGACTCTCCTAAAGACAAGCTCTCCCCTCTCCCTACCACTAACATCCCTCTTTGTTTCCAGCCTGGTTTCTCAACTAGATACTCAGAGTGATGGGTGGGGGGAAGGAGGGAAAAGAGAGAGAGAGAGAGACAGTGTTGTGTGTTGGGGTGGGGTGAGGGCATCACATATTCATGTGTGTATCCATGTGCCTGTATGTGCATGTATAGGGCCATATACACATAGGCTCAAAAGACAGCACACTTAGCCTTGGAGTAGGAAATGTAAAGGGAAACCAGGACCAACAGATTCAGGTTTGAGAAGCAGAGTGGCAACCCCACAGAGAGCAATTTATGTACTTTGATAATTGCTGATGCTCTTTATACAGAGGCTCCAATGCTTCTGTTTATATTTATTAGAGGCACCTTGAAGACGTGATTTGATTTTCTAATCTACCAGAGTAAATGTGGGCTACCTAAACGAATGCATCTTAGGTACAGGAAAACAAAATAGATGTTGCCTCTTGTCTGACTTTCTCTTTGGCCCCAGACTGACCTTTGTCCCAACCAGGTACAATAGTCTTTAATTTGGTTTATTAGTCCCATCATATATGCACTTAGCTAGGATTAGAAGATCGTGCAGAGAGCTGATTCAGCCTACCAGAAAGCTTCCTGCTTCACTATTTGTCCTATCCCTCCTTTTGAGTGAACTTGGGAGAGAGTGTTGCTCATCTGAATCTCTGTAGATGGCCAGGCTGAATGTAGGCCATAGGCTAAAGGGATTACTAGGTGCCTTTGGGGAACATTCTCTTCCTATTAAACTTTAAGCATATTTGTAAAATTGAAATAGGACAACCCAAGGAGCTGCAGTGATTAGAGGTTATGGCTAAAATTAATGGAAAATGTTTTGGGTGTTTTTTTTTTTAAAAAAGAATACTGTGACCTAAAAAAAAAGGAAATTTTGAAGGTGAATGACTTCTGCCCAGATGTTAGAAAATAGAGGATGAATTCTTGGTGCTCCCACCACATAGGAGATTCCTCTGTGTTCACAAAAAGCCCTTCAGGTTTGGATGGAATCTTTAGTGTATATAATACAAACAATTAGCTAGATGCTAACAAGAGTTTTCTTGAAATTCAAATAACATTCACTTCATTTGGGTCTTTGGATAAGCTTAAGATTCATAATGTATTGGATGGATCTTCTATGGGGAATTTATAGGAAAATGTGAACAAGGATGAAAAAGCATGAATAGCTTATGATCTGTACCCAGGATGATATCATGGAAGTATAAATACAAAAGTGTATGTACCGAGCTCTCATCCATGCCTGTGGGATTATGGGGTGCCTATTTACCTATCTCCTCCTTCTTGTTATGGTCTTCCTAACCAATCAGTCCCAGTGTCTCCTCAAATACACTCTGGTGGGCCATTGCATTCACAGTGAGAAGGGAATTGGGTGAGCACATTAGTAGGTACCTACATAAGTGAGTTTTAGATTATTTGTTTTATTCATTTCCTTCAATTAGCAAAGATCATTGAGGGAGTTCTATATTTGCAGACCAATCTGGTTGTGCTCCTGAGTGTGTGTGTGTGTGTGTGTGTGTGTGTATTAATAGGATCTTTCCCAATCTTAATCTCTAATAATAAGCAGACAAGCAAATTTAAATCTTACTTATCAGCTTAGTTTTTAAGAGAGCATGAAGGAGGATCATGAGCAGCCTGAGTGTTAATAAAATATTAGAATGGAAGAAAAAATAGAATAAGAAGTAATCTGAAAAGAACTATAAAGCCTATCCAACTACTGTTGACAGCATTTTGCATTAAGGAACTCAGAAGATTGGAGTTTTCTGAAACAAATGCAAATCCCTTAGCATCCTTTTGCATTTACTGAATTCTTTGTTCTCTCTGAGTATGTGTTTATACAACACACTCTATATAACCCATGCAGAGTGCCCACCTGATCAATTCCTAGTGTACAACATACTTAGGAATTACTTGATAAGTCCAACTAATTCCCTTGGGAAAGGTTTTGGAACCTTTAATTTCATTCCTAGAATGATGAAGCCAAGTCACTTATGCCAGAAAATTAAGATGCTTTTATGGGGAAGGAGTCACCCCAAGGGGAAAGAGAACTCAAGTAGAGGAGAAGCCAGGAGGTACAGTCACAGTTGTTGGTGCAACCCAACAAGAGTTTCATCTGTGGGAGAAGATGAAGCCAAAAAGAACAAGCTTGATACCTCTTCCTGACTTTCGGGTATTTGAAGATAACTCTCATGTTCCTTCCAGAGCAAACATCCCTGGAGCCTTCACTTGATGCTCACATGGCATGGTATCCAGACCCTTCACCATTCTGGTTGCCCCAGTTTTGCCTCACTTAATTGCTTTAGATTTTTCATCTGCCAAATCATGATTTATTCTACTGATGTTGCTATCTGTTAAAATCCTCAAATATTTTTAGATGAATTGTCATCTCACCGTGTGCTTCTAGAATCTATTTCTTGACCCCAAGTTTAAGTCTTTTTATTTAGCCATATTAAATTTCATCATAATACATTTAGTTCAATTTTCTAACCTGTCAGTATCTTGAATCTTAATTTTCGTCTAATGGATTAACTATTCCTCTTAACTTTGTGTCATTTGAACCCATGCCTCCAGATTGGACCCTCACTTCTAAAAAAGAAAGCCAAGCAAAAACATCCAATATACAGATCAGATCTAATAACATATGTAGTACTTTGTCCTAGTAGGGCACCACCCCCGGCTGTGAAGGGGAATGGATGTTTCTTTATCTATTCTCTAGGACCTTCATTAGTTTTTCAGTTCCTTAGAATTCCTCTCTTCCTTTTATTGATCTTTTCATTACGTTGCTATAATAACTGGGGATGTTGTTCTCTTGTTTCTGCTTATTTCATTCTTCATCAATTTCCATAAATCTTCACATATTTCTCTGAATTCCTTATATTTTTCCCATTTCTTTTTTTTTTTTTAAGCAATTGGGGTTAAGTAACTTGCTCAAGGTTACACGGCTAGTCATTATTTATGCGTGGGTGCTCATTTTCTGAGGCCAGATCTGATCTCGGGTCATCCCAACTCCGAGGCCGGCGCTCTTACTCACTGCGCCACCTAGCCGCCCCTTTAGGGCAATTGGGGTTAAGTAACTTGCCCAAGGTTACACGGCTAGGTTTTTGTTTGTGTGGATTAAGTGTTGGAGGCCGGCTCCGAACTCAGGTCCTTCTGACTCCAGGGCCGGCACTCTATTCACTGCGCCACCTAGCCGCCCCTATTTTTCTCATTTCTTACAGCACAATATTCCATTATATTCACATATCAGAGTTTTTCCTGCCATTCTTCAATTAATGAACACCCACTTTATTTCCAGTTCTTTGCTAGCGGATACTGCTTTGCTATGCCTTATGTAGTGAGTACTACTATAAATATTTTGGCTTCTGTTGGATTTTTGTTTTGGTCTTTGACTTCCATGGACAGGGTGCCCAGAGAAGGATCACTGGATTCAAGGTCTACCAGTTCAGTAATTTTTCTTACAGAATTCCAAATAGATAGCCAGAGCTTTTAAAGATATCCATCTTTATTGAATATTACATAGAATTTTCCCAGGAACTGAAGTCAAGTCGTTGGCCTACAATTAGCAGATTCCTGTTTTCTTTTCTTTTTAATTTTCCCTTCCCCAATTCTGTGGTACCTCTCCCACTCCCCCATGAGCTTTCAAATGTCACTGGGAGTGGCTAAGTAATCACAGTCATCACTTCTTTCAATATCCAAGGTTGTAGTTCATTTTGAGCCAAGTGACTTGAATTCATCAAGAATAATTAAATGTTCTCTCACCATTTCTTTGCTTATCTTGAGTATTAACTCAGTATTCAGCATTTCTATGTATTTTCTTGCCCAGAGGTCAATCTCCTTGGCAGAGAAAACAGAAGCAAAATGATAATTTGGCAGCCTTGTCTTCGCTTTGTCATGGGTCATCGTCCTATCCTCCCTGAATAATAGTCCTATCCTTTCTTTGATTTTGCTCTTTTTCCTGGTATTTGTAAAAAAAACAAAACCCGCAACTTTTTTTATGTGATTAGCTTTTATGAGCCAGTTTGTTCTGAACTTCAGCACTTCTGACACCGAGTATCTCCTTCTCTATCATAAACCCTCAGAAGGAATAGTTACTTCCCCTCACCCAGGTCCTGATCATTGTCACTCCAGGAGTCAGCTTCTCCCCATTAGTATCAATTCCAAAACAGATTTCATCCTTTCCTTTTTGAAAGTTGACATGATTAAGGAAAGTTACTTAAGGCAAACTTCTCTAAGCCTGTTTCTTAAACTGTGCAATGAGGGCATTGGACCAGATAATATCAGTGACCTTATAGGGTCTAATTATAAAAATGATTAGCTCCTCTGCTTTTGGCAGAGAAGTAACCCCAGAATAGAACTTGATAGTCACTACGATATCATGCTTCTGTCTCAGACATATACTCTGTTTATTTCCCAGATTTCTCATCTAGTTCTACTTTCTGTTCAGGTGATCTATAACATACTTAGATGAAAATACCATTTTTGATCTTTTGGTTTTTAATTTTATTTATTTTATTCTGAACTTAAGAAATAAAAGCAAGCATTTCCACAACACAGTAGAATAGGGAGAAAACGATGATTGTACAAGAAACTGCAAATCTATTAGGTACAATTTGCTATTCCTTTGAAATATATAATAAAGTTGTTGTACAACTTTCTTTTTTCCCCCGTTTTTCTTCCCTCCCCCCCTCAGATGGCTACTATTAGAAACAAATGTGTATATACATATAGAACCATTCTCTACTTATTTCTGTTTATAGTTCTTTCTCTGGATGCAGATAGCATTTTCCTTCATATGTCCTTTGTAGGTAATTTGGGTATTTATTGTAGTCAAAATGACTTAGTCACTCAAAGCTGTTTTGAAAACAATATTACACAATATTAACTCACTGTTGGTGGAACTGTGAACTGATCTCACCATTTTGGAGAGCAATATGGAATTATGCCCAAAATGTTACTAACCTAACAATTACCACTACTTGGTCTGTTTCCCAAGGTGATTAGGGAAAAAATGGAAAAGAGCCTATAGGTTCTAAAATGTTTATAGCAGCTTTCTTTGTGGTGGCAATGAACCAGAAATGGCTAAACAAGCTATGGCATATGATTGTGATGAAATACTACTGTACTACAAGAAATGATGACCTTGATGATCTTGGAAAAACCAATAGATTGACATAAAATAATGAAGAGTGAAATGAGCAGAACCAAGAGAACACTGATCTTCATCCAAATGTCTCCATCATGTTTCCACTCTTAGCTTCCTGGATTTCTTCACATAGGTACACCTTCCTCATATGAAATGCTTCCCCCGACTCAGGGCGTTTTTATTATCCTGTTTCTTTTGAATAAAATACACCCATCCAGAGCCACATTCTAGGCATGGGTCTCACCTTTCTCAGTGAAACTTAGTAAAGTCAAATTTGCCACAGTGTATTAGGACAGCTAATTCATCTTACCTGTTGCCTAAACTTTTTGTTTTTGTGCGTAAACATCTGAGGCTGTGAGTTTTACTACTGGTTCCTTTCTTGGATTCTGTCTGCTGTGAGCTTCTGAATAACTATTCTTTCTATGTTATAACTTCTCTTTATGATATATATATACATATATATATATAGTAGTCAAAATGGCACTATATATATATATACATATATATATATATATATATATATATATATCTTTGTGAATACATGTAGGCATTTTTCTCCCTTCCCCTCTCCTTTTTAGTTTAAAGCTCCTTTAATGAAATTTGTGAGACAAAAGACAAACACATTCTAACTAGCCTTTTTTCGGCACATTCCATCCCTATCATTCCTGTATTTTAAGTCAGAAATCCAAATCTCATTCTTGGATTCCATTTTCTTAACCAGCCATTCATCTGCTGGGAAATCTTTTCTGTATTCTCTTCTGTATCAGCCTTGCCTTCTTTGTGATGAAAATAGCCCTTATGTCCTTTATAGGCATAGTTTTAAAGACTACCAACAGACCTAGTGGAAATAATCAGATTTCATTTAATGAGTTTCAGAAGAGCTTCTGCCTCTTGACTGAAAAGTAGCCACAGAAGGAATCCATGTGGAAGAGCATCATATGGTTGGCATTCAGCACCCTCTTTTCTTTGGCCTGCATGTGACAGCAGCTAGTAGAGTAACCTAGGTCATAGCTCCATGGCTAATAGCTTAACCCCAATACTGAGATCTCTGCCCATAACTTTGGCTCCTGCCAAGCTACCTTTATAATTCCTCTTTCAGCTACCTACATTGCAGATCTTTTCAAGGGCCTCTGAATTGGGGTCAGGCCTTAAAATTAGAGTTCAAATGCCCATTAGACAAAAAAAAAGAGAGAACAATAAAAATGATAGCAAGAAAGCATCTGACTCCTTTACTATTTAAACTCTTCAGGCAGAGAAGCCATTCATACTTAATGAAAAGTATCCTTCATAAATCATACAAGTGTGAAGTCCTCAATAAAAATGCTCTTGGCAGAAGACCAGGACGTTTGTATGATATTCCGACTGATTAACCAGCCCTTACACAATTGTTCTTGTGATTGGTTTCCCAGTGTTTGCCATTGTCTGGAAATACAACTTCTAGCTTGAGAGGAAACTAAAGGATACTCCATATTGGAAAGCATCAATTTGACAATGGAAAAGCCCACTAATCTGCCTTGAACAAATGTACAAAACGTGTTGGGTCAATGAGCCTGGGGCATTTATAACTAATTTTGGTGTATTTCTATCTTCTCTAACTAGCTGTGAAATTTTTATCTATAGGGCATACATTTCTTCAAAGGATAGAAACTGTGATGGATTTATGGGGCACTTAACCCCAAATGAAGTGCTTAAGGGTTTTCCTTCTCCTTGATGCTATTATTACAAATAGTATGGGAAAGAGAAGACCGAGGGGAAATTTCCAGTTGTACTTCCAGTACTAAGAAAGAGGGAATCCAGGCTTCCATAAGAAGGGTGGAAATAGAACCAAGCACCACTTATGAGCCAAGTGTGCTACTTTTCATGGTCTCGTTACCATAACAACATGCAGCCCCAGAGACTTCCTCTCTTTTATAGTATTTGGCATTCCCACAAGGCTCCTGAAGTCAGAGTTTTCAGAAGACCCCATTTTGTGCTTCTCGTTATCCCAAAGGATAACTTATGAGATCTGGATAAGTCAATGAAACACATCATAGGCCTTGATTTCCTACTTGGTTATACATGGCCCATATCGGGGGATAGAGATCTGTAACTGAAATGTTAATCTTGAAAAAGAGACAGCCCTTTGCATTTCAGTTTGGAATCTATTATCTGAGAAACGTGAGTTGTCTCACTGTCTTCCTATTCTTCTTGATATGACTCTCTGTGGTTCTGAATTCATCTTCCTGTTTATGTTGCAGAGCTGGGAATTTGGGATTCCACTGTGCCGGGAGCTTGCATGTCAGTATGAAAGCCTCTATGATTACCAGAGCCTTAGCTGGATACGGGTAAGTAGACAATATATACCTTTCCCTCCTCTACACCACAAACACAGGCTTCTGGAAAAGCACCACAGTCCTGGGCACTTTTACTTTAGAAAACTGTCAATGATTTTCCAGTCAAATAGTCTCACTGCTCTTTTATTAAGCATTTTCTATGGACCTAACCCCATGTTATCACAGGCTATGAAAGACAGAGCAGAGGAGAAGGGATAAGATTATTACACATGAAAAGAAAATGAGAGCCAGCAGCACAAGGTAATATGCAGCTAAAACCCAAATTGTAATACAGACTCCAAGCCCAATAGAACTTCAGACAAGAGAGAGAGCAGCATAGACAGGACTGGGCTGGAAGGGCTTCATGTAAGAGGTATGTAGTATTACTTCATATGAAATGGAATACCTTCCTCTGGTGTCCATTTTCAGGGAAAGAAACTTGAGAAGCTGCATGTTATAATAGAAAGAGCCAAATTTGGATTTGACATCCAAGAAACTAGGCCCAGAATCTGCTTTAAGTCAATTAGCAATCGATTATTATCATTTATTGTTATTATTATTATTAAGAGATAATATGGCAGAGTACAGAAGGCTGACTCCTAAGTCAAGAAAACCCAAGTTCATGTTCTGATACATACTGCCTGTGTGACCCTGGACTTAACCTCTTAGTGCTTGGAATATTTCTCTAAGATTATTAAATTGCAGGGTAGGTGCTGATCTATATTGGTAGAAGGGGTTCCCTCACTAAGAGGGAACCCCTTCATTGAACCAGTGAAGTAACAGATTCAGACCATGAAAAAAATCATCATCTTCTTAATTATTTTTTATTCATACACTTGTCAAATATAAGGAGCAACCCTCATCAGTAGAAGGAAGTTTCTCCCTGGGAGCTCTCTATGCCAGTAAAATCATAGGCCCAATCCTGATTCCAATTCACTAGTTTGAAAATATATTTAAAAGACATATAGAAAATGGGAATCAGAGAAGATGAGGACAGCTGGTCAAGGTAGATGGATGGATGGATTGTTTTGATTCTGTCTTCTCTGCCAAGAACGATAATCTTTGGATAAGAAAGGACAGAAAAAATGGGTAGGGGTGGCTAGGTGGTGCAGTGAGTAGAGCGCTGGCCCTGGAGTCAGAAGGACCTGAGTTCGGATCCGGCCTCAGACACTTAACACACAAACAAAAACCTAGCAAAAAAAAAATGGGCAATAGGGAGTTGAAACCCAAGATAGATGCTGTTTAGCTGTTTGCTGATCTTGTCTGATACTTCACAACCCTATTTTGGGTTGTCTTAGCAAAGATACTTAAGTGATTTGCTCTTCCCTTCTCCAGCTTACTTTATAGATAAGGAACTGAGGCAAACAGGGTTAAGTGACTTACTCAGGGTCACCCAGCTAGTATGTGTCTGAGGTTGGATTTGAACTCCTGACTCCAGACCCAGCACTCTATCCACTGGACCCCAACATAAGTAGGGAGATAATAAGAGAGTGCCTCATTACCCTTAGTTAGTTCAAGTCATCAGGCCAGATGAATTGTATGATACTGAAAGAACTGGCAGATGTGATTACTGAACCACTATCAGTGATCTTTTAAAATTATATAGATCAGGAGAGGTGCTCCAAGACTACACAAGAACAAATGCCCCTACTTTGAGGAAAATGCAAGAAAAAATGTAGAGCTTCCAACTATACGTTGGGCTTGATTTCAATCCTTTTTCTCCCCTCCCCAAGAAGAGTGTGGTTGATTAGCTTCCAGAAAAGCAAATCGTAATCGCAAGATTCAGCATTACTTTAATAACAGCTCACATTTCTATAACACTTTGAGGGTAACAAAGTTTGCATTCATAATCTCATTTGATCTTTGCACCCCCTCTCTTTTGTGAGATAGATATTATCACGTTCCCTATTTTACAGATGAGGAAAGTGAAGCATGTATTAGTTAACTGATTCTTCAGGGTCAGGCAGCTAGAAAGTGGGGTGAGATTCAAATTCAGTTGCTATTAACTCCAAAGTCAGTGCTCTAGCCATTCTGTGCCATACTAACCTCATTTACTTCTTAGATAGGGTTACTATACCAAGGGCTTTGGAGGATTCTGTAGAGTTTACCCAGACTTTAGCAAAAACATTTGGCAAAATCCCTTAAACTTTTGTGGCAAAAATGGAAAGACATGGGCTACACAACAGGAGTTAGGGAGGCTGCTGGATAGGAAGAGTAGTCACTAATAGCTAAAGGTCTCCAGTGGAGTACCTCAGGGATCTGTACCTGACCCAATGCTATTTAACAGTTTTTCCAAAGATCTGGATCAATGCATTGGGAGTGTGCATTTCCAGTTTGCAGAGGACACAAAATCAAGAGGGACAGCAACCACACCAGATGACAGAACCAGGATCCCAAAGGATCTTGACCAGCATGTTGGACTAAATTTAATAAGATGAAGTTCAATAGGGATAAATGTAAATTTTCCTACTTGTAAAGTTGATTGTTTGTATTCACATGAAAAATAGGAAGATACACATATGACATATAGAAATTTGTGTGAAAAAGATTTGGATGTTTTAGTAGACCACAAGCTGAATTTGATTTAGTAGCCCATAACCTTAAGTAGCACTAAGGAAAATAGAGTATCCAGAACAAGGAAGACAGTGGCCCTCCTCTGCTGTGCTCATCTGAAGTATTCAGTTCAGTTATAGACTTTAGAGCCAGAAGGGTCCTTAGAGGCCACCAAACCTAATCCCTTTCTTTTATAGAGAAGGAAACTAAGATGCAGAGAGGGTAGACAAGTTTCCAAGGTCATACAGTTAGTAAATAGCTGAGCAGGCCTTTGAACTCTGGTCCTCTTAGTCCAAGTTCAGTGCTCCAAACTCCACACTAGGTCACCTGTCCTCACCCTGATCTCAGTACAGAGTAAGGGTCTACAGGCTTGGTCTATTGTATATGCTCTCAAATGTGGCCATGGTGTTGACTGGGTTTGCTTCACTTTATTTCTTTGTTAAAAGGGACAGTTTACTAGGTGCAGGGTAGGTCAATATACTGGGAGATTACTATAGTGAAGACTATGAAAATTGACTATGTAAAAAAAGTCATCAATAAAACTTTGTTTTAAACTTGGAAATGATATTTTAAAATTTCAAAATTCCAAATTTAGGAAGGAATTTTCAGATGCCCTGAACTTTGCTCCCACCTTCGAAGCCCAAAGTGTTTTGGTACCCTTTAGGCAATATGAGTAATTTCCCATTGATTTAGAGACCTGTGGTGGATGAACTGTTTTCTGTTGTTAGCGCAAGTCTTAGATTCTGGTGCCCCATTAAATAATCAGCAGATCTCAGGCAATATCTGTCTCCTGGGGGTTACAGTCTAAGTGAATGGAAGGAGTAACCAACAACAAAAATACAGCTTTCTGAAGTTGAAGTAAATGATTCACTTCTTCAAAGGGGCTGCCAAATGTAGGCCAGCAGAAGCCAGGAATAGAATTAGCAGTTTACAGGTCTGTCTGCCTTTCAAAGTTAGTGTCAGGCCCCTTGGTCCTTTCTATAAGGGAAATTCCAGGGTGCAGATTTAGTTTAAACAATGAATTTGTATTTAATTTAAGACACCTGAATAATTGGGTGATTAGGAAGAAACCAGGGTTTTGATCTGTGTTGTCCTCCAACATAGCTTGGGGTTAGTTTTCTTGTGCTTGAAATTAGGACAGCTGAGATTGAATTATCTCTCCCACTACCTTGATGAACAGAAATACTATATATCAAGGTACATAAATCAAACTTTTGAGGTTAAAAACAGTCTTCCCCCAAGACTAGGAATAAATTATACTTCAGACGGGCTGATGGCTGAGCTGTTCTCATCCGCATCACCAGGCGGCTACAGCCAGAGGACTTCAAATGGACACCGAGGAGCATAGATATGGCAAAGGTCAAGAATAAAGGTGAGGAAGGCAATGATTCTCAGTCACCACCAGCCCAAGTGAGAGTTGCAGCAGGATAAGGGTTTACATATATGAGAATAGGAATCCAAAGCCAGATTTTTATATGGAAAGTCACTTCAAATTATGTAGCTATCAAATAATTTCTGTTTATGTTCCCTGGCACTGTCCTTTTCTCTTTATGGGCTGAGCTGTTAGCAGTCAAGGACCAAACAGGATAAGAATTACTTCATCTAACACTATGACTGACCTGTATTCTACTGCCTAATGCCAGTCCTCAAAGAGAAAAGCCCTTGTGTAAAAATACTATAGAAATGTGAGCTATTATTCTGCGTGAGCTGTGGCTGATATACTTCCTTCCAAAAATACCAAGGATTTTATGCTGTAAAAACTGGTTGTACACCAAGATTTGGAAAGTTACAGGTTAAGTGTATATAAAGTTCATTAATTTTTCCATTCACAGAAAATGGAAGCAACCTACTATGATAATATCATGGAGCAGCAACGTCTGGAGCCCGAGTTCTTCAGAGTTGGTTTCTATGGAAGAAAGTTCCCTTTCTTCCTCCGGGTGAGTTATTACAGAATCTCACTAGAACTTAAAGAATTTCTCACTAATTTTATCAAAACATATTTCATTGAGCCTTGTTCTCTTCTCCTACTAAATTCTGCTAGGCATTTGCTTAGAAGGAAGGCATCAGGATGCCTGAAAGGCATGTGTGGCCATCTCTTCTGGACTGGATGTTCTCTATTGCCTTAACATTTTGCACTTTTCAGTTGCTATCAGGAACTTTAAAAGGTTGTTATGTCACCATATTAACTGAAACCCTTGGAGGCAAGTTTTAAATCAATGAGTCAGTACATGAGAATAACATCTGAACTTGGAAAACCTTCCAAGTCTTAAAGTCATTTACCTAGAACCTTCAGAAATGTATGTTTCTTGGGCACTGAGCACGTGAGGAGTACTGTACAACCCATCACAAAAGACACAGTCTGTGCCCTCTGGGACCTTCAGGTGCAAGGACACACAATAAATCAATGGAATTGACCTTGTTAGGAGCCAGCATGCACTGAGCTATGGTAAGTTTCAGTTTGGACTGTATATTTTGGTCAGTCTCAGTCTTCTACAATGACATTGTTTTCTTCACCTTCTCTTAGAAGACTGAGCTAGAATATAAAAAAAAAAACAATTAATAACAGACTTGGTGCTGATGACAGCAGTTTGGCAGCCCATCTTCCCTTTTTAGCACCACCTCTGAGTAGAGATTTGGGTATGGTGGCTTTGTACTGGTTATTTTGGATAATTTTTATGGTCAAACACAGTGATCTCCAAAATGGAGGATGTGCAAGACAATCCATTGGTATGTGGGAAGATAATATCATAACTTCTATTTATATTTATCTTGAAAATAAATTAAACTTTGCTAGTATTCATTATAAATATTTATCCTGGCACCATCACTTGATCTATATGTCAGATGATCATGTAAGTTATGTGAGGTCTCCTAATGTAAGAGCAAGAACTGCATAATCTAGAAGGATTAATAGTTGTACTCTCATTTAATTAACTTTCAGAATCTTGCTATGAGGTACAACATATATGTGTGTGTTTGGTTAAGTGGATTTAAGGATTATGTTATCTAGTTTTAACTAAATTAGTTTTTGTAAAATGAATAAGGGACTTTAAAACATTCCTACAAAGGAATCACTAATACTGCAAGCATAAACAAATAAGAAAATAACAAAGTTGACACTTAGCCTATGTACTGCTAACACAGCATTGGCAACCATTGACAGTCTAATCAAATCTAACAAGAAATCGGCCAAAGATTTTTTGAAATTATCATGAGTTTTTGAAATATGGAGTCACATCCACTATTATAATTGATAAACCTCATTCTTAGTAATGATCTTGAAATATTAGCTAATGATGGTAGTAAGCCATCAAAATTAGCAACATTTGGGGCAGCTAGGTGGCGCAGTGAGTAGAGCACTGGCCCTAGAGTCAGAAGGACCTGAGTTCTGATTCGGCCTCAGACACTTAACACACACAAACAAAAACCTAGCCCTGTGACCTTGGGCAAATCACTTAACCCCAACTGCCCTCCAAAAAGCAAAAAAAAAAAAAAATTAGCAACATTTAAAAACTAAGATTATATTGCCACAAAATATGTGAATGTGTCACCTACAAACTTTTTATCATAGGAACATAAATTTAGAGTTGTGAAGAGACTATTGAGACTGTCTGGTCTAAGTCCATCATTTTACAGATAAGGATACTAAGGGTTGGAGAAGTTAAGTGACTTGCCTCAGGTCACACAATAATTTTAATAATGCCTTTAATAGGCAGAATTTGAGCCCAGATCCTCCTGACTCCCAGCCCAATGCTCTTGCCCCACTCTACTAAGCTACCTTTAAAAGAGATCTGCTGCATGTTTTTAAAATTTGGAAACAGAATTTTGTAAACTCTTTTAAAGATATTACAAATTAAGAGATTGTCGACATGTTTTGAACCCTTTTTTTAAAAAGATAAAAATGCGGGGGGGGCTAGGTGGTGCAGTGAGTAAGAGTGCCAGCTCTGGAGTCAGGATGACCTGGGATCAGTGCCGGCCTCAGTACTTAGCACCCACACATAAATAACTGTAACCTTGAGCAGGTAACTTAACCCCAATTGCTTAAAAAAAAAAAAAGATAAAAATGCAATACCTTTCAATTGGTTTATAAGAACAACTGATTTATGTTATGGAAAATGAAAGTCCACTAGCCAAATTTCAACAAAAAACTTTGTGGAGGGGGGCGGTGGAGGGTTCCTAGAAGAATGAAAAAACAAGTGTGATAATTTAGTAAGTATGACTAATGTTACATGTCTTCCATTGGTATATCCACAACTTTGTAAAATGTTTTTAAGTACTAAAATTAAGTATCAAAATAAACTGATAGACCTTCAAATCACTGAGTTGTAAAATGTTCATCAAGAATTTCCAAAATAATATTCAGAATGTCACAAATGGTCATGGAGGTAGTATCACATAGTGGATAAAAAAGTGACTTTGAAATCAGGAAAACCTGGTTCTGACACTTCTTGGCTGTTAAACTGAGCGAATCACCCTCCTGATGGTTTTGGCAACTCTCCAAAGATGGTGTTGCAAAAAAAAAAAAAAAATGCTAGCTTGCATTGGTCAAGTTTCCTTACCTAAGAGCACCCTTGTGCCAATGAAATCACAGGTCCTGGCCCTATTCCTATCCCTATTGAATCACATAGGGCAGCTAGGTGGCACCATACTGCAAAGAGTACCCAGCCTGGAGTCAGAAAGACTTATCTTGCTGAGTTCAAATCTGGCCTCAGACACTTACTAGCTGTGTGACCCTGGGTTGGTCACTTAAACCTGTTTGCCTCAGTTCCTCATCTGTAAAATGAAGGAAATGGCAAACCATTCCAGTATCTCTGCCAAGAAGACCCCACATGGGGTCATGGACAGTTAGACACAACTGAACAACAACAGAACATTCATATAACTCTCACTAAAATATGTGTGTGTATAAAGTGGTAGAAGTTTTATATTGTTACTAAGTAAAATAAAGCTTCAAATAGTTTATTCATTTTTAATTCCTAGTTTTGCAAATGTAATATAATATACCTAATAGTAGTATATCCATATAATTTATAAATAAATTTTCATATATTGGAGGTGCATACTCAAAAATATTTTATGGATAAAGGTGTGTAATCATAGATGTGCTGGTAAATGTTTAACAACCAAACTCTCTGGAAAAGATAAAAATTATATACATACACTTATAAATTTAATCTGCATTATTAATACTTTCTTAAGTCTAGACAATCAACCAAACAATAAATGAAGCCCTGACCTGTAATGAATGCTGATTTCTGATAGGCAAATTCTCACAATGAAAATTTAATAATGCTACTTAGAGCTGTCTACAGCACGTCCCTGTGAGTGGTCAAATAAGTTTGAAGACAACTGGTCCAGGAGACAGCCTATTTCTTCTCAAATAAGGCAGACAGCAGGAACAGGTTCTCAGAGGCCTCAATTATGTAGTCACATTGGCAACAAAACTATTCCTGAAGCATTGAATTAATCCCACTGACTTCAAGTTAAAGCTTTCCTCTTTCAGATCAAGCTCTTTGTCCAGAGTGATGGGGAGATTCCCCATGACTGAGAGAGTCAACTAGGAATTATCCCTCCTAGAAATTTGTATTTTTGGTTTGCATTTTTAGGGGAATATTTTTAGTCAGTGAGCAAAAGAGTATTGTTTCTAAGAGAAGGAAGAGCCTCTGGAACCATCAGGAGGGTGACTGGCCCATAGTGCCATAGTGAAGCTGATCTTTTGTTAGCAAGAATTCTTAGTGCATTTCAAAAGGACTTTGTGACAACCGTTTCCGGCTGACGAGCAGCAGAGTTAGCGTGGCCATTGGTGCTGCTGACAGTGAGAGACCGCACATCACACCTAACTGTAATTCCCACTAACTCTCTAATTATACCCCACAGCTTGTTTCTAATAGCAAAGCAGGCAGGAATTAATAAAGTAACCTCCTCGGGAGAACTCAACCTCCCCCTTTCATTCTAATGACCATCATGTATAAAAATTTCTGAAATTTAACATAAGCCTCAGAATAGATCACATGGTAACGATGGAGATGTAGACCAGTAAGAAGGAAGATTAAATGAAGATGCATTTCAAACAAGAAGCTTACCCAGAAATTCCAACAAAATAGATTCTTGTCCCTTATCTCAGCTTTCATCATGGGATTTTTGTTTGTTTATTTTTTGCAAATATGCTTAGCACTTATTCCTCCAAGTTTAGCACCACAACTAATGCACTAGAAACGGTCATCCCAGGGCTCTGACGTCATGTTTCTCATAGCCCAGCCTGGCTTCCACACTTCTCAGGCTCACATAAATGTGACAAATCCATTTTTCAGGGTTTGTTTAATTTTGTGCAGTGCAGACCCCAAGGCAGAATCTGGGTTATGTCCTTCTGTAAGCCACTCTCAGTGAATTATTTTTTAAAATGAGGATATGGAGATCTGATTTGAGAGAATCCATACACCATGAAGATGCCTCCAATTCTCTCAGCAAATGATGTCAGCAGATTCAGGCTCCAACCAGACCCTCTGCACACCAAGTGAAAGCTAGGGATTTTATATATCTCCTTGGTCTCATCAGACTCTGTATCTTCCATTTCACTGGCTTCTAGGATTGATGATACAGCATAGGAAATATGTCACACTGAGAACATACTTTCTGCAGTGAAAACAGCTGCACCTGCTTAGATTTGTCTGCCTGTGAGACTCTCTAGAGTGTGAAGGTGTGACTGATGGCTCCAAGGTTAGGAAATATGCCCTTCTGCTTCTCGTATGTTACCCATGGAGATTAGGTTGGTCCATCACCATTGCCATCACCAGGAATGGACATAGCCCATTATTTTAGCACCACCAGCTTGGTTCCTACAAATGATATCTGCCTCACTTATCCTTATAAGGACATGTATCTGTTCAACCAGAAACAGGAGGGAATTCCAGCTTATCTTGTTTAGTATCATTAAAGAGTGCCTACTGAGGGGTTACAATACATTTGTGATGTGAATGACTTTGTGCAATGTTCTAGTTCCTGAGAGGATCAGAGAAACAGTCTGTTCATCAAGCAAGAGCCTTATGAAATTTACTGTTCACATGTTCCAGTGATAAATTGAAGCTGCTTTTCTCCCTGTCCTCCTCATTCTCCTCCTTCTTCCTTATCCCATTCTAACCATTTTAGTCCTCTAGACCAGGCTTTCCAATGTTCTTCCTTTTCTCTGAGTGAAAATTACAAATGTTTGGAAATTCTATGTCCTGACAAGGTTAAAAGTATCACAAGGGGACATGTCCTAAATGGCTGATTTGGGAAATGTCTTCTGTAAAATATTTGCAAGATCCTAGATTAGTATCTGGTTGGTCCCTACCTTAGCAGGACCTCTCCTGTCTTGGGAAGACTCCTGAACAGAGTGACATACTAAGAGATTATTAAGATACCTCACCACATTTTAGAAAAAACATTGACAAATTGGAGCACATCCAGAGTCGGGCAACCAGTTTGGAATATCATGCCATACATGGGCTGCTTGAAGAAACATGGTAATGTATAGCCTGAAAACTAATAGAAAATTCTTAATATCTTTCCTAAGGGATATAATAGTTTCTAAAAACTTTTCCTGGAGAAAAGGGGTTTGATTTCTTTTAGTTGGACCCAGGAGGCAGATCTAGGAGTAATGGATAGAAGTTGGAATATGGATTTCTGCTTCATATAAGGAAAAATTTCCAAAAGTTGATTGGACTGCCTTAGAAGACCACTTGTCAGAGATGTTGTCAAAAGGGATTTCTGTATAACTACAGGTTGAACTGGATGAATTCCCTCCCCCCAGCTCCCTTCCAGCTCTGAGAGTCTATGAATCTCTCATTGTTGTAGCATGGTCTTGGAAGCACATTCCTTGTCTCCAGGAAGATCCCTACTTGACCATTTTCCTATGACCCTAAGTGCCACAAGGAGAAAGAGACCTCTCAGTTGTTACTTCATCTTCTAAAGTGAACAACATGAAACCCTGCCTGTAAGCCAGGGCCACTTGATAGAATGCAATGCCAAAAGAAGCATTTATTAAAACAATGATGGTTTGTCCGTTAAGTTATTCATTTGTTAAGTACCCTATGTTCTGTGCCCAGAACTGAGGGGAAAAGAGATGGATAAAGCATAGTAATGTCTTCAGGAAGCTTACAACATGATAGAAGAAATAAAACCAAAAAAAACTATCATAAAAGGTAGATTGTATAGAGGAGAGGAACAAAGTGCTGGAAAATGTGGGATGAGATAGCTTAGGGTAGGGATAGCTCAGAAGAAGAAACCAAGTCCTGATGGGAGGATCAAGAAAAGCTTCCTGGAGAAGATGGCATGGGAATGGAACCTTGGATAATGGGAGAGAAGGGCTAGGGAGAAGAGCATCCCAGACATAGAGAATGATGTGAACAAACTCATGGAGGCAGAAAGGCATCAAACATGGTGGTGGTGGTGTTCAGTCATTTCAGTCGTGTCCAACTCTCTTGGACCCCATTTGTAATTTTCTTGGCAAAGACACAGTAGTGGTTTGCTATTTCCTTCTTCTGCTCATTTTACAGATAAGGAAACTGAGGCAAACAAAGGTTAAGTGACTTGCCCAAGGTCACAAGCTAGCAAGTGTCTGAGGCTGGATTTGAACTCAGGAAGATGAGTCTTCCTGATTGAAGCCCAGCGCTCTATCCACTCCACCACCTAGCTTCTCCTAGAATGTGTTCAGGAAATGGCAGTCAGCCTGTTGTGACTGAAGTATGATAGTATGTTTGTGACAGGTAGCATTGTGTAGTGGATTCGTAGCCAGACAGCCCAGCCTCCATCCCACATCTGCCACCTGGTACCTGTGTGACCTTCTGCAGGCCTGCTTCTTCATCTGTAAAAGGACAACATTGGGCTGGATGGTCTCTTTGATCCCTTTTAACTCTAGATCTATGGGGTTTAGTGTGGGAATTGTGTGAGATACTGATCCATTTACAAAGGAGTTCTCTGCTAATGAAAGGTTTCAGGATGAAAAGAAACATTTCAGAGAAGCCAAAGGACTTATTGCTGTCCTTTTTTTTTTTTATTAGAATAAGGAGTACGTCTGTCGGGGCCATGACTACGAGAGGTTGGAAGCCTTTCAACAGAGGATGCTTAGTGAATTCCCCCATGCAATCGCCATGCAGCATCCCAACCACCCAGATGACTCCATCTTGCAATGTGATGCCCAGTGTATCCTTTGAACCCAAGGGAGTAAAATGTCGCTGTTAGTAGGGGTGGCTAGATGGTACAGTGAATAAAGCACTGGCACTAGGGTCAGGAAGACCTGAGTTCAAATCTGGCCTCAAACACTTAACACTTACTAGCCATGTGACCTTGGGCAAGTCACTTAACCCCAATTGCCCCTCCAAAAAGCAAAAAAAAGTTGTTGTTAATTCCTGGGAGATGAGGGCTTAGTTCTCCCTATCTGCTGTCTAGTTTTGGTGGTCTTACATAAGTTTTCAGTCAGTGTACCCATATTAATGAGCTTTCCATTTGGCACAATTATCATCCCAAACTGAAAAGATGTTGGTACTACCTTAGCATTGAGTATCATGGGTATGGCTGGGGCAAAGAAACTTGGCCCATGCTGCTTGGCTTTTACCTTCATGACTGACCAGTCACTCCTTTCATACACACTGTGTGTTTGTAAGTTATCCACCCTGTTGGCCAGGAGAGAGCACTTTGCAATGTGGGTCATGGATCCAACCAGCATATTCTCCAACAAATTATTCTCCTCCCACTCCTATTTGTGGGGATTTCTTTACCATCCTTTTCAAGGCAGATTGGTAGTGGTGGGGTTCTGTCCCTATGGTGAAAATCTTCGGTATGAATGAACATGCAGCAGACACAGTAACACTGCTTAGCAGTCTCTGTGGAGAGAACCAGATGGCAGTTGATAAAATTGTGGCAGGTTTTTTCCAGAGAAGGCAGGGCAAGTGGCCTCCCATCTGGTATTTTACCAGCAAGGACTCCAAACAGCATTTTGCTTTAAGGTTGCTTGCCAGTAAAAACAGTTTATCAACAATTGAAAAGAAAGCCTATTCTCTGTTTCCTCTCCTCCATGATGCATGTATCTACATTCTCTCCATTTTCACTCTTCTCAGAATAACCTGGAAAATATGCCACCATTATTAACTCGGGTGAGCATGACACTAGGCCTAGTCCATCATATCAAAGTTCCCAAGAACATAAGAGCTTTGGCCAGAGCCCATCGGTTCTTGCCATTCTTGAGGCTTTTCTACACATAGCCAAGGACCCAGAAGCCCTGAGGAGAGAGGATGGAGAGCAAAGGAAATGTGCTCCTTTACCTTCATACTTTTTATTGTGACAAAAAGAAGTAGCCTAGGCTGAATGTCCCTAAATCTTCCTTCTTTCAATGATGATAGTCAAAAATTGGTCTCTGGGAAGGCTATATTTCCTTGAACTTTGCCCTTCCCAGATTTGCAGATCTATGCAGTGACACCAATTCCAGATTATGTGGACGTCCTTCAGATGGACCGAGTACCTGATCGAATCAAGAGCTTTTATCGTGTCAACAATGTTAAGAAGTTCCGGTATGACAGACCTTTCCATAAAGGTCCAAAGGACAAGGACAATGAATTTAAGGTAGGAAGGGTGGGGAACAGGGTCAGAAATTTGGAGGATGCATTCAGTAGATCCCCTGGGGACAGTCCCCAGGTTTTCAAGAAGTTGGTGGTCCTCAGATTCCTTGGTAAAAGGCTGTTAACAATATGTGAATTCCATTTGATTGAGAATAGGGTGTACTCCATCTGCCTCACTGCCTCTGTCCTTCCTTTGTCCCCTGCAGAGCCTATGGATTGAGCGCACCACTCTGACCTTGACCCACAGTTTACCTGGAATCTCTCGATGGTTTGAAGTGGAGAGGAGAGAGCTGGTAAATGACAGTGCTGCTTGTGGTTGGGCTTCATTACGTGATTCAGCTTTATCCCAATCATTTCTTCTAACTGGTTGAAGCAAGTTGTTTTTGTATTTGAGGATGTTGAATGCCAGAAATAATTCCAGGATTGAAGCTTAAATGCAAGTTTTGCCAAATATTACCACTACAAAGGCAGGTGTGACCATTCCATTTGCTTCTGGGTACCACCTAGACTTAAATAACATGCCAGTTTTCCTCTACAACACTGGGAACAGCTAAAGAAATGCTTCCTTTAGTTCAGAAAACCTCTGAATAATTAAATATTTCCAAAAATGAGCTACCTGAGAGGTAATGAGTTGCCCACATTAAGCATTCAAGCACAGGGTGGATAACCATCCAGCAGGGCTTTGAGAAAGAGAGGATCCTTGCAATGGGCAAGGGGTTGTTCTAGATAACTTATAAGCTTCTTTTTGGTTCTTGGGTCTGGGATCTATTAAATATCAGTAGGATGAAGCCATGTTCTGTGTGCTCCGTAGGTTGAAGTGAGCCCTTTGGAAAATGCCATACAAGTTGTTGAGAACAAGAACCAGGAGCTTCGGACACTGATCAGCCAGTATCAGCACAAGCAAATGCATGGTAATATTAACCTGCTCAGCATGTGCCTGAACGGAGTCATCGATGCTGCTGTTAATGGTGGCATTGCCCGCTACCAGGAGGTGAGCAGTCTGTAGACATTAGCTCTCCCCAATGCTCTTGTGCATGGCAGCAGCAGCATTTTGATGCCAGAGGCATCAAGTCCAGGCAGAGTCAAGAAAAAAGTAAAAAAAAAATTGTAACATCACACTAGTGATCCAGCTTAGTCTTCCTATTAATTAATCAACAATCATTTATTAATTTTTTAGTATAGTGCCTAGCACATAGTAGGTAACTAAATCTACTGTAACTAGGTGAACCTGCTAGTAAATAGGTTGCTCAACTAGGTGCTGAGGATAGAAATACAAGAATAAAACAGTTCCCCTGCCATCAAGGAACTTGCATTCTATCGGAGGAAACAAACTATACTCATATAAATATGTACAAAATCAAATCAAAGTAAATACAGGATAATATCAAAAGGAAGGCAGTGCCCACTGAGGGTGGGAAGGGGTGGGATGGCATCAAGAAAGGTCTTGCTAGTCAAAGTGTAGTCCCTGAGATAGTATTTTTGCTGGATATTCAATTCAAGAGTTACTCAACAAAACAAATAATTTTAACTAAGCCACTTCTTGGCTAATTGTTTCTCTTCCTCCAAGACCTAGGAATTGGCCTTTGCCAGACTGTCAAAGATAGCCCAAGATAATCAAAGTTAAGTGCAAAGCTGCCCAGTGAGGCTGTGGCCCCTAAATGCTAACCTTCCCCCACATGGCTGCCCCCTCCTTCTTTGTTTGTTGTGGCCTGCAGAGCAGGTCACAAGAAAGGACTTTCATTCCTCAGGGTAGATTGTCTTATTTTTTTCACTTCTGTTTGACAGCTTGGCAAACCATTTAGTCATGGAAGAATGTTAAATGGCCTCCAGGAGGTACATGGAAAGCAGAGCCAGCCCAGTAGTAGTCTGTTGCCCTGTTTGTGTGGGAGGCCAGCGTCTGGTTTCCAGTCTTTGCTATGCCTTCCAAAAGCTAGCAGGGCCTGCCACCAATGCATTGTGCTGTTAAACAGTGATCACTCAGACTGACAGAGGAGCAGCCCTGACAGGCTCACAAGAGCTCTTCCACTCATTCCTGGCCAAGAATCTAGAAGTGACCCCACTATGTGTAGGGGGGTTAAACTGGGAGAAGAAGCCTCCAAGCTTAGAGTTCCTAAGCCAAAAAGTAAAATCACTGCAGGCTGGGACTCTTTGATAAGTGTTTCTGTCAAGTATCTTAACTGTCTTTCCAATTGTGTTTTCTGACAAAGGTTGACTGGAGAGTACACACTACTCATGTTTCCCTGGAGACTATAAGGCTAGACTGAAGCTTAGAGTGTCCTTTATTGATTGACTTCATGTTTCCAGAAACCTTGCTAGTTAAAACTCTTTGACCCAGAACTGAGTGGGGTTAGGGGGTAAGGGAGGAAGGAAGTGGGGAGGGGGATATTATCACTGACTACTATCTCTCCCTCCTCCTGCAGGCTTTCTTCGATAAAGATTATATTACCAAGCACCCAGGGGATGCAGAGAAAATCACACAACTCAAGGAGCTCATGCAAGAACAGGTACCTCTCAGCATTTGACTAGTAAGGAAGATTAGAGTCCAGCTAGTTCATTCACAAATAGTTACATTAGGCCAGTGCTAAGTAACGTAATCTAACTGGGAAATTGGGAAGGTGTATGATCATTGCATGCTTTTGGAGGAAGGCTTCCCTGTTCCTTGTTGTGATTCGCTAATTTTTTTTTATCTTTTTTGAAATAGGTCCATGTCCTCGGAGTGGGCCTAGCAGTTCATGAGAAATTTGTTCATCCAGAAATGCGCCCTCTACATAAGAAGCTAATTGATCAATTCCAGATGATGCGAGCCAGTCTTTATCATGTAAGCTAATTTCTTAATTCAGTTGTCTTGAGAAATTCAAATACATGGTTAAAACCAGTCACATCAAATTCAGAGAGAAAGAATGATGAAAAACTCTTCTCATGAATGTGTGCCCTATAATAGATATACAACAGAAAATGAAAATGAGAGGGAACACTGAAAGGAAAGAATAAGAAAGAAAAATAAGTGATTGACAGTTATCAGTAAGTGGGTTTTGCCTTTGCAAAAATGGGTGCCTTGATTGGGCATACTGTTTGATGATTTGGTTGATATAGGCAACAACTGATGTCAGGACCTCTTCCACCTGGCACTTGAGTGAAGACTAACCAAAACCTCCATGAAAGTCCTACTTTGATGCCTCCTTAAAGTGTGGCAGTAATGAATTCTCAAAGGCAACACCCATAGAATACCAGCTCTACCAGGCTAGAAAACGTTCTAGCACAGTCCCACCAACTGACCATGTCTACTGTCTGAGGGTCAGCCTAGAGACTCCAGAGTGTAGAGAGGCTCATGAATTATTTGGTCATAGCAATCCATGAGATAAAGAAAAAATGTAAATGGTGCCCAGGCCTGTGCAGCTTCCTTTCATACTTATTAATGATGATGAACCAGTGCTGCAAAAGGGAGGAAAGATTGCTAATAATCACATTGTTTTCAGACCACCCAGGAACACTCGTTTCATTGTTGGTATTCTAAATATGGGGCATCTAGGTGATTCAATGGATAGAGCTCCAGGCCTGGAGTAAGGAAGACCTGAGTTCAAATCCAGCCTCAGACACTTACTAGATATGTGACCCTGGGCAAGTCACTTAACCCTATTTGCCTCAGTTTCTTCATCTGTAAAATGAGATGGAGAAGGAAATGGCAAACCACTCCAACATCTCTGCCAAGAAAACCCCAAATGGGGTCGCAAAGAGTTGGACATGACTGAAACCACTGAGCAGCACTCTAAAGATGAGGTCCAGTGACCAGAGAATCAAGTTTCTACTGGAGAAATTTAACCATATTAATACTGGCATTCTCACAATAAATGAAATCAAAAGATATAAGGAAATTGCAGCTAAAAGGAAGGATAACTCACAGTTCTCCTTGGAGAAGTAAGTAAAGGAGTTGGTCAAGTTGTTTTCATCATGTAACGCAAAGGCTGTTAACAAAAAATAGCACTTTATAGAATACTTGGTCATTTCATTTTGCAGGACTTTTGATGATTATAAGCAAAAATGCCACCCCAAGTATGAATGTAATCCTGTAAAATCTAAGGTTCTAGAACAATATTCTAAGACATCATTCACCCCTATTCCTCAGTACAAGCTATCCCCATAAACCTCACACACACACACACACACACACACTTATTTCAACTGCTATAAAAACAGTTACCCATTTCTGCAAGGAGAGGAGGTCAAGCAGCCAAGCAGATATTATTCTAGAAGCCTATCTTAAGTAGCAGACAATGAGGGGTGGGGTACAAGGAAATAACTATCTGAAACTCTTTGCCCAGAAGAAATAAGATAATTAGATTAAATTCAATTCAGCAAATATTTATTATATGCTCCTATCTTCTGGCCGCCGGGTTAGTTATTTTGGCTTCTGTTTTCTTCTTTTGTATTGGAATATGGGGAGGCGGGAATATACTGAATGATAATAAAAGGCAGCTGAGTAGATAGGATTGGGAGGTCCCTCCCAAATAAATTGAATCTCAATCTGGAGTTCCTGATGACTGACCCCACAGTACAACAAACAGGTATGACACATCATTTTCCATAGCAGTGAGCCAGAACAGCTGACAGAAAGAAAAAGAAGTGAATGCCTGATTGCAGCAAATATGGCGGGTAAAGGGAATTTCACTTCAGAGAGTGGGCCATGCTCCTGTTTCTTCCAGCGTCCATCAGCACATAACTCTGCAGAATGTGTAGGTTGGCCTGAATCCTAGAAGAAAAGATGGAAGATGGGAAGAAGATACTTCTTTTCTATAGGTGATAAGGTAGAATAAGGTATTCCTTGAAAGAATGGGAGGAGCAAGCTTCAAGGAACAAATGGAAGAACAGGGATGTGAAGAATCATTGTTGCTTTTGATCGAGAAGGGGTCCATGGAGATCATCTCCTCTACCTCCCTCATCTTACAGATTAGCTAATTAAGGCCAAGAAAGATTTAATGACTTAGTAAAGGTCACACATATAGTGTGAATTCAAACTCAAATCCTCTGACTTCAAATCAAATGCTCTTTCTACTATACTGCCTGTGTTAAGAGGTTGGAAGGTGGAAAAATGTGATATCAAGAAAAAAAGGTAGGAAAGTCTACTGAACGTTTTGGAGTGAAGTGATAAGAATGCAGCTCTTTCACTATAAGGAGAGAATATTCCATCTTGGAAGGAAATCGGCTTCTTGTGACAAGGATACACAGGGGCCATCAAGTAATATCAACGAGTAATGATCAGAGGATAAAGAGACAGGAAGCAACAATTAGGGATTCCCTTCTTTTTCTTCACTCCCTGGTATTACCTTCCTCTTAACACTCCATTTCTACTTGTTTCCCTGATGATTCTGATGTATTTCTAAATCAAATGCATATATATGTTCAACCATCCTTTTTCCATTTCAGATAAGAATGAGGTTTGTCTGCCCACTCCTATAACTTCTTCCTCCATATTTACATATTCTTATACACCCCAATTATGAGATAGGGCATGTTCTACCCCCTTCTTCCTCCATTCTATACCACTATATTTCTTTTAGCTTTCCTTCTCTTTCCCCTTTCCCTGAAAACAGAATTAATCTGTCCCTGGGTCCTTGGTTTTTCTTATTTAATTTGCTCATTACCCTATCAAGATGTTAAGGCTCTGAGGGAACACTTGTTTCTTCTCCCCCTATTAGAATGGGATCATTACATCCCCTTCCATTTGCTCAAGTAAATTTACCTTTCTAGGTCTCTCTTGACTCTTGTGTTTGTATTCCAAAATTCCTAGTTGGCTCTGATCTTTTTATCAGAAATGTTTAAAAATCTTCTGTTTCATTAAAGATCCATTTTCCCCTATGAGATTGTACTTAGTTTTGCAGATTAAATTCTTCTTGGTTATAAGCCAGTCTTTTTTCCTTGTGGAAGTGTAATATTTCAAGGTCTCCTCTAATTTAGAGCAGAAGCTTCCAGGACTTCTGTAATACTAACTGGAGTTTATTGATATCTGAAGTGCTTCTTTCTAGATGCTTATGGTGTTTTTCCTTTGTCATAGAAGCTCCGGATTTTGGTTATAACATTCCTGTGAATTTCCTTTTGGGATTTCTTTCAGGAGGTGATCTGAAAGCTTTTTATCTTTACCTTTTCCTTCTGGTTCTGTTAAGTCTGAGCAGTTTTCATTTATGATTTCTTAAATTCTAGTATCCAGGCTTTTTTTTAACATTATAGTTTTCAGGGAGTCCAGTGATTTTTAAGTTATCTCCTCTGATCTATTCTCTAGATCAATTTTTTCTCAAATCAGATATCTTACATTTTCTTCTTTTTAAAAAAAATCTTTTTATTTTTTTTCTACTGTTTCTTGCTGTCTATTCACAGAGTCATTGATTTCTGTTTGATCTATTCTAGTTTTCAGGGAATCTGTTAGCATTGGGTAACAGGGAAGATATTTATAACTTGGGGGAGGTTTATCACTCTCCCTTTAAAGCCATTTATTCTTCTTCCACTTTTTTCCTCCAGAGCTTTTATTTCATTTTTTCCTTTTTCATTTCTTTTAGGCATTCATATAGTTCTTGTGGAAATTTTATTATTTTCATGGGGTGGGGAGAGGGGAGAGTTAGGGAGAAAATTTGGAACTCAAAATCTTGTAGAAGTGAATGTTGAAAACTAAAATAAATACATTGGGAGGACAAAAAAGGAAAGGAAATTTATTTTTTTCTTTTGAGTCTCTGCAGTAATTGCAGAGATGCCAAAAAATCCAGGCAATTCAGCCACTCTTGGTGACTTCCAGGTTCCCCACCCTAGAGCTTTCCCAGGAAGCTCACTGTTTCTCCCTGCTGTCTCTAGATACAGAGCTTTATAGGCTTACATGTGTTTCTGTCCTACTTCTAGTCATTACTTGTAGAGGGAAGCTGCTGGTTTCTCTGCTTACACTGTCTTTGTCTTTGCTTTGGTGGCTCCCTTTCCTATTGGGCTTCTGGCTGAATTATTGTGCAGTTCCAGGGATAGAAGAAATTTACTATAATGTCTCATTGGATTCCTTGATTATTATATGATCTGGCAGAAATTTCAGGTTCTTGTTAGAGTGGATATGTGGGAGTTGGGCAACCTGACTATGCAGGTAACCATCTTGACCAGAAGTCTTCTTATAAAATCCTTCTAAAGGAAGAAAGGCAGGTATTTGTCAAGCTTTAACATAAACAATAGCAAGGTCTGCTGTCTTCCCAGAGCATCTGTGTGGGACATAGCAAAGCACTTTCAGAGGCTTGTCCACAAAGACAAAGTCTCCTGGACTATCATTACAGAAAAGATGATGAGACATGTACCATACGCACCAAGGAGACAAATTACAGTATAAAGAATTCAGAAATGGTTGAATGGCTGGACCCAAAGAATATCACTATCAGTTTGGAGGGCAATCTCCTATGCAATACTTCAGGGATTTGTTCTTGGCCCTGTGCTGCTCAGATAGTTTATCAATGATTGTAATGAAGGAATGCCTGCCAAATTTGAAGAAGATACACAGCTGGGAAAAAGAGTTAATAGAATGGTACAGACAGTTTTAAGGGAGACATAATATTCAGTGACAGAAGTGATTCTGTTACTCTTTATTTCGACCATATCTGGAGTATTGTGTTCAGTACTAGATGTTCTATTTAGGAAGGACATAGACAAACTGGGGTATGTCACTATGCTTGTTGAACTGTCAAGAGGAGAACCAAGATGGTGAGAGGATAAGAGACCATTTCATATGATGGTCAGCCAAAGGAGCTGGGGATGTTTATACTAGAGAAAAGATTTAGAAAAAATACCTATCTTCAGATATTTGTAGCTTTTTGCTTTTTCCATGTCACATCTAATATCTTGAGCAAGAGAGGGCAGGAACTTTCCATAAAGTAGACGTGAGACAATGGGATCTACACGAAGACTTCCTTAAGTAGAGAGCAATCTCTCATGTGACATGTGAATTTCTCATATGATTAAAACCAATGTGGCAAGAGGAAAGGGAGCCTGTTTTCCTATAATCTGCAGAGAATAGCTTCTGATGTAGAAATGCTTGTGGTCACTTGCCTCTGAAAGCAAATATAATGATATGAATTCTTTAAGGCTGAGAATTAGAAGAGCCACCCCCCTTCTTCAGACGAGGCACAGAAATTATTCACTGGTGGCACTGTTTTCCATTTGTCCTGTTTTTGATGAACAGTTAAACGTCTGCACCTCCAGCATCATGACTCACTAAAATGGACTGGTATTGGTCACAGAGTTGAATCCAGACGATCAAGGGAAAATTAGCTCCATAACCACAGCAGAAATGTGAAACAAATGTGGAGTCCCCAATAGACTTTGCAATCAGCCCTTCTTGCCAAGTAGTCTGGGATCTTATTAAGAATTTAATTATGTGAAAATAAAACTGCTATTTTTCAATTACTGACAGAGAGAGTTTCTATTCTGCCACCCTACTGACTGTGTCATCAGACAGCTCAACTCAGGGGAAGTATTTCATTTAAAAGACGGTTCACGCAATGATCTGTTTAACCCTGTCCTTCCACCTTGTTTGGGAGTTATTTAATAAATAAATGCTTCTCAACAAAATATTGGTATCCAGCTTATCCCTTGCTTAATATTCACTCACAGTCTCTCCATCTTCTGAAATTTTTCTCTGTAACAAAGACTCCAGCAATGAGAAGGAAACTTCTTTTCCTTCCTACAGGCCTAACAAAAATTGGCCTCTGTCAGCTATGGGGTGCTGGAACAAAATCTAGTGTCAGGAGGCTAATTATATGTAGGGGTCTCTAATTCAACTCATACCGTAGTTAGGAGGGTATATAGGGAGTTGTTTTCTATGGAAAGTAGTAGTTTCTTAAAAGCTTCCATCCCTATTCAACTCATGACCCCTCCCCCACATACAACCCTCATCTCCTCCCATATATACCTCAACCCAGTGATGTTTAGTGGTTTTTTTGTTCCCAGGAGTTTCCTGGTTTGGATAAACTGAGTCCAGCATGTTCCGGCACTAACACAACCCGAGGGACTGTTCTGATGTCCCATAGCCCAATGAGCCCAGAAACCATCAAGATGGTGCATCGTCACAGGTATGGGATCTGTCCTGAGAGCATACCTCCATGTGCTGAAGGACTGACTTCTAAAACCCAAGGCATGTGAGCTCTGCAGGGTCTTCCTGACCCAGGAACAGCCTTGACCTATACAGGTTTCTAAACAGCAGCTTCTAGGGAAGGCTTGGGTCCCAGAGAATGTGATCAGCAAACCAGTCTGCCTCACTGGGAGTAATGGTAACATCAGGATAAAGATTGAATGTGGCTGGATTCCCTATCACTAGCAGGCTCCTCACCACAGTAAAGGGCTCCAAGCTATTTTGGAGATTCCTAAGGATTATAGATGGCCATTAAAAGGGCCTTATCACTAGGGCCTAAACCACAAAAGCTTGCATAGGCTAGGGATTTTCAAAGGCATATTGTTGGGTACCTTGTTTCTACCCATCTTGTGGGAGACCTGAACATAATTCAGGCCCAAAAGAACTAATATGTTCTCATTTCTCAGTGTCTTGCACACAGCAAGAAATTTTCTTTGACTTATGAGAGATGAAAGGCTGCCATCTGCCATATTTGGCAAATGAGGTGTGGCCCTCCCTGTCTAGTGGCCAAATGTGAGCAATGACCCTGGCTTATAGCCATAGAGCAAGATTAGTAGATTTTTTCGGCAGGTGACTGATTCTTCATCTCTACCAGATGAAGGCGCTGTTGGCATAAATTTTAAGCAGCAGGTTGAAGGCTAATGCTTACCTGATACTGTGAGCTTTCCCTGCTAGAAATGCCCCACATACTAAGGTCACAGTAGCTGTCAGTTTCCTATTTACCAGTTAGTTGCATTTGATTGGAGACTACAGGCATAGAGCTAATTAACTGATAAAGAAATGGTTTACATTTCATACTAAAAATATGTGGCTTGAAAATTCCTTTCCACATGTAATTTTAAATCTGAAGTCAATGAGTTGAAAAGCTTCTGCCATAACTCCTTCCTGTTTCCTCTTCTTCCTTGTAGCCCGATGAACTTGATGGGATCAGGCCGACATTCGTCATCCTCTCTCTCCTCGCATGCATCCAGTGAAATGGGGAACATGATGATCCTGCCTGATGGCTCGATGGGAGAGGTTCCTGAGGACATGTACCATCATATGCAGGTAGCACAGCAATGAAGCCATGTGAACTTTAGATGTACAGGGCACACTGTATTCAGACACACCGGAGAGCCTTCATTCTGTTCTGCATCCCTCTATCTTCAGTAATGATCCCATAGAAAAAGCATCCAGTCCTCAGCTCTCCAGCCCCCAAATTACTGACCAAAGAGAACATAGATAGGCTTCCTTTCCCTCAACAACCAGTCCTTATTCCCTAAGAAGCATGCTGTTTCCAACTTCTGGCCAGCTTTAATCCTGGTTGCAGTCACACTTACCTGGAGACAAATTTCCTCTGCCAGATCTTCTTCCATGATGGCATCCTTACAGGCTTTATTGTTATTACACGTACCATGAGTATCATAGATAGAAAAAGGACTCTCCTGAATGGGATGAGTGATTTCCCCTCTTATTTGTGGGTATGTGCTGTACCAGTTGGACTTCTCTTAGGTAGTTCCATTCTTCTTCCATATTTGCCCAGCTGAGGTAGAGAGAACCTAGAGGTCCCCCACCAAGGTGGAAGAGATGAATACTGGAGTAAGTAGAATATTATGACTTAGTGGCAAAGTTTCCATTTCTCATTTTTCCTTCTTGTTGCGTTCTCTCCCTCCTGCAGCTCCCTTATCCCAACACCAGGTACCAGGGCTCAATCACCAACGTCTCTGTTTTATCCTCATCCCAGGCCAGCCCTTCTTCCTCCAGCCTGAGTTCTACCCATTCAGCCCCATCCCAAATGATGAATTCTGCCCCACCCAGTGCCAGAGGTAAGTGAATAAGGAGAGGAGCCAGGGAAGCAGTATTCTTCAAGCCTCCTGTTTCCTATGGCTGTGCTTTTAGCATAAGCCTGGGATTTTTTGTTTTGGTTTGGTTTTTTTGGAAAGGGGCAGGCAAGGCAATTGGGGTTAAGTGACTTGCCCAAGGTCACACAGCTAATTAAGTGTCAAGTGTCTGAGGCCAGATTTGAACTCAGGTTCTCCTGACTCCAGGGCCACTGCTCTATTCACTGATGAATTTGTTTTAAGCAGTAAAGATTTCTAGCATCCTATCTCAAGCCCCATGGAGCCCATTCCATCAGCCACAAAAGGAAAGCTCAGAACATGGCATGTCCAAGGAGATTCTATGATTTTGCATGATAAGCTGGCTTCAGACACTGCTCTGAACTGCTGTGATTGATGAGAGCCACATGAGCTAGCCAGACACATGTCTCAGAGACAGTGTAAAAGAGATTTCAGCACTCCTATAACTTAGTCTAATGACAAACTCAAGTGTCTGCCGATTTAAATGGTGTCATGGAAATAGCATTGTCCTTAAATTCAAGAGACAAGTCTAAAATGCTAGCTCTGCCACCTTTTAACTGTGTGACCTGCGATAAATCACCTCCTGTCTCTGGAACTTGGTTTCCTCATCTATAAAATAAGGGATAAGAGATTAATCCCTGGTGGTCTTCCCAGCTTTAATATTCTATGTTTACAAAGAAAGATTAGAACAAAAGCCAAGTAAGATATCTGTCTTGAGAGGATGGAATTTTGGTAGTAAGATTAAGGCAGAAACCAAATATAGAAAATGTTACTGAGTGACAAGGACTTTCTCAAAATCAGAATAACTTATCTCTAAGGAACAACTAGAAAAAAACTGTTTACTTGGCCAAATACAACTCAATATTTCATTTAATTGAATGAATATTTTGTTTGAGGATGAGCTCTCCTTCACATTCTGATGCTAGATCCCATTGGTAAATTTAATTCCCTGACCTTTTTATGGAAACATCTGCAAAGAAATGGAAATTAGTCAGAGTAAGCAAGATATGTCCCTGAGGGGGTCAGCAGACCAGGCAATAGAAATGAACAGTGAGCAATGTGATCTGAACTTACAGATTAAGGAAAATTTCTTTCAGACTAAAGAGAGAATTATTCTTCTCCATTTAAAATTACTATGAAAAATAGCAGCAGTAACAGTAAACAGTAACAGTAGCTGTGGTAAATTTTGACACCAGTCTGACTAGCAAGACTTTAAGAATTCCATTTAAATTCAACAAACATTTATTAAGCACTGAGCATGTGCAAAGCATTGTTCTGAGACCTGGAAATACAAAGACAAAAGAATCCCTACCCACAAGGAACTTATGTTCTACTGGAGGTATACAACGTATACAATATATACATAAGTAAAGATATACAAATTAATTTCAAGAGGAAGAAATTGCTAATAACTGGGATGATCAGGAAAGACCTTGGGTAGGACATGGTATCTGAGCTATGCTTTGAAGGAAGCTAGAGAGTTCTGTTAGGTTAGCTAGAAGAGAATAAACATCCTAGACATAAGAAGTCATTCATAAAAAGGCACAGAGATGAGAGATCGAATGTTATGAATGTCAGTACTGTATATGGCAAGTAGCAACAGAAGCTAGTTTGACTATAACAAAGCACGTGAAGGAGAATAACACAAAATATGACTGGAATGGAAATTGGGAATTAGATTACAAGGAACTTGAAACACAAGGCTGAGGAATTTTTATTTTGCCCTAAAAGAAATAGGAATCCAATGAAGATAATTTTAGTAGAAGGAAGTGAAATGGTCATAGCTTTGTTTTTGGAATATCAGTTTTCCAGTTGTTAGTCAACTAGCATTTATTAAGTGCCTACTGTGTGCCACACACCTGTGGAAGATGTATTGGAGAGATTGCAATATCCTAGGTGAGAAGTGAAGAGGGGATGAAGTAAGATCAAAGGCTAAGATGTGAGTGAAAGTAAAGGGCAGGTGAGAAAGCGGTGGTGGAGACAGGACTGGCAAGACCTGGCAACTGATTTGAGTATAAAGATTGACAGAAAGGTGAGAGTCAAAGTGTTTAGAAGAGTGATGGATTTGGGAGAGAACAAGTGGAGCTTGAGATACCTATAGAACATACAGGTAGTTGATAATATCAGGTCTGAGTTCAGGAATAGTCAGGGCTAAATATTTAAATTTGAGAATTAGATGCATAGAGATCATTGAACCCAGGGAAAGAGGGCAGAGAGAGAAGAGGACACAGGCTAGATCCTTGTGGGATGTCCACACTTCATAGACCAGAAGAGGATGATAATCAACAAAGGAGACTTTGAAGGATGATTCAGACAGCTAGGCAGAAAACCAAGAGACCCTAGAGAAATATCACCAAGGGGAAAATGAGTCTATAGAAGAAAGGGGTTATCGACAATGTCCAAACGTTCAAAGAGGTCAAATATATAGAAAAGCCTGTTCAGTTTAGCAGGTAAGAAATCACTGATAAACTTAGAGAAAGTCATTTGGAGATGGGAATAAGATTTGGCAACTGACTGGATACATGATGAGCAAGGACTGAAGGATGACACTGTAGTTGTGAATCTGGGGGACTAGAAGGATGGGGGTACCCTTGGATGGACTAGGGAAGTTTGGAAGAAGGGTGAGTTTAGATGGAAAGGATAATTGTTTCAGACACAATGAACTAGAATTGCGTATGGGACTTCTAGTTTGAATTGTCTAATAAATAGGCAGTTGATGATGTGGGAATAAGCTCAGAAAAGAAAACAGAGCTAAAGAGATAGATCTTAGGATCATTGTTGTGATAATAATTAATCCCATGGTATCTGATGAGGGTGCCAAGAGAGAATGTAGAGAGAAAAGAGAAGAGCCCAAGACAACTGAGAGGAAGGATATGGAATCAAGGCAAAGAGAGAGAAGAGAATGAAGGATAATGTCCAGAGAGTGTGAGATGGAGCTCACAGCAAATGGCCTTTGATTTTTCAAAACAGTACAAAGTGAAGTCCTTAGCTATGAGGGTAGGGGAAGAGTCACATAATAGAAAACTTGAGGAGAAAAGAGAAGGTTTAGAACAACTGCTGTGAGGACACCAGCCTGTGAAAATGGAAGAATACTGAGGCATCAGCTGATGCCTCAAGCTAAGAATGAAATTAAATGTCCTTCAGTGGCCCTTTTCATTCTGAGATTCTCTGATTCTCCAGTGGAGAAGTTAGGAGGGGCAGGATTTAGAGGGAAGATGATGAGGCTACTATGGAACATGTGAAGAAACTCAAATCTGTCCCACAGCCTTATTGCACTCACAGAACTGCTTCACTTCCCTGATTCCAGGCCTGGTTCCAAAAGCAAGGCAGTCAGGAGTGCCATGGCTGTCAGTGACAGAGTTGGAGAATAAAGCACATAAGTCCAGACTGGGGAGGAGGAGAGACTGAAACAGGAATGATCCATCACCATGCTAGGAAGTCACAGATGGTAAAATACAAAGGAAAACCTGAGGAATCCATCATGGAAATGGAACTTTCTCTTTTTTTAAGTTTAAAGAAGGCTAATTGGTCACAGCAGATTCAATTCCATAGCTTTAGCATGATGTGTGGGAAAGAGTTCTGGCCTGAGAATCAAAGAACCTGGGCTCTGATTTTAGCTCTGGTACATTTACCAGCTGAGTTACTGTGAGAAAGTTGTTTCATTTCTCTGGGTCTCAGTTTCCTCATCTGTAAAGTGAGACTGAACTTCTAAGATCCCTTTCATTCCTGAATCTGTTGTCCTATGATCCCGAAAAATGTTTGTTGAATTTAGTTAAATCCTATGAGCCATAGCTCTATGGAAACTGTGGACATAGAGAAAGGAGTGTGTTAAGTATTAAAAAGAAATATGGTGAAACAAAAAGTGAAATTTTCAATTAAAAAAGGAGAAAAACTTGATAAATCATCTACTGAGCAAAAAGTTGAGTCCAGCACTAACAGCATATTAAACTACCCTAGACAGAGCTCGAATAACAGAAAAACGGGATGATCTATCTACCCAAAATATGTGCAGACTTGCCAAATCTCACTGCAGTTCCATTATGAAGGAAATGTGTTGAACTCTATCAGAAAGGTCTGTAAGAAAAAGAAGGCAGGCAAAGGAAAGACACCTTGAAACTAAATTCAGTTCTGCTATGTGCTGAGTACATACTGTGCTGGGGACTGAGGAAATAAGAAACAGATAAAGCATAGGCTCTGCCTTTACAAAGCTCACAGTCTAGTTGTTTTTATTGTGATTTTTTTAATGATAATCAGAACTGAGGGACTCATACCTCCTTAATTTGGAAGTACATACCTTTATTCCAACCTTAGTGGCTTTTGTGACTGTCAGATTATGGAAGTAAATTGGAGTGGTGCCCAGATAATAATAACTCCCATCTCTAGAGACCTTTAAGGCTTACTTTCCTCATAACAGACCTGTAAGGTAGGCAGTACATGCTCTTTTCTCTTTCACAAATAAAAATCCTAGGGTTCAGAGAGTTGACTTAATCAACAAGCATTTATTAAGCGCCAGCTGTGTTCAAGGAACCATGCTAGGCATTGAAAACACAAAGACAAAACCCAAGCAGTCCCTGCCCTCAAGAATCTTACCTTCCATACGGAGAGAGAAGGCATATACACATATAAGCACATACAAAATAGATATGAAATAGGGAGGCTGGGGAGGAGGAGATACAAACAGCTAGCAGGATCAGGAAGAGCCCTATAGAGAAAGTAGTATTAGAGCTGAGCTGTGAAGGAAACAAGGGATTTGAGTGAAGAGGGAGTGTGTTCTAGGTGAGTAGGAGAGGGGGAGTCTTGGGGGGGAGGCAAGCTGCAACCTGTACAACAGCTCTTACTTACCCAAGATCCCACAGCTAGTAAGCTTAATAGCCAGGGATCTGTCCAGGGTTCCAATCCAATGGTCTTTTGAGTATACCTCTGAGCCTAAAGGACAAAAGATCCCTGGACTGGCTTCATTTGGTAGAACTGGTAACATGCAAAGCTAACCAGAGCCCAGTGTCAAGAGCAAGGCTAAGTCCTTCATTGAATGCCCATATTGTACCTGGTTCTAGGAGGAGTTTCTTTTTAAATTAATGGGCATATTTTCCTCCTGCACTTTTAAAGACCTCACTTGGCACCATTTCCCATTTTTCTCATGAGTCAGAAACTGAGTTGCTTGGTTAAGTGGAGACTGTCACCAATGGCACCAAATTCTTCTTGCTCAGAGTTATTAAAACAGTCTTCTAGAGTCCACAGTCATCGGTTAGGATGAGCTTTTGGGAAACATTAGCAGTTTTTGTATAGTAGTCAGGGGCTTTCTGGAGGTCGGGCCCTGGGAACAAAGAGGGTCAAAAGAAACTAGGGAAGAATGAATGCAGGCCCTAGGGTCTCTGAAGATGAGTGACTGATGATTGAGAGAAAGGAGCAAGAGCTAAAGTCTCTCTGAATGACACACGAAAAAAAAGGCTTGGAACAAAATAAATGTGATCAAAATTCTTTACAGTCAAGAAAGAAATAGCAGGGGAATTATTGCTTTTAACAAGGTAAGAATGAGAAGAATCCCCAATTTGGGTAGTCACATGCAAGCCCTCTGGGATATCAAGTATCTTCAGTAAAACACCCCTTCTTAATACATCTTACACACAAGGAAGACCTGGGATAGCTAACCAGTCCCTTTCTGTGGTCATCTGTGCCCAGAATCACCAACTAATCCCTCCAAGGTGGTTTCTTGTTGCGTTGGAAACCAGAGGAATGAGCTTTTTAAGCAAATCTTAAATCAATAGCTCCCTCTGGTGGATAAACCTTATGAAGACCAATTCCCAAGCTCAAAATAGATTCTAGTTTGTCTTTCCCTTGAGTTTTTTCTAGGTGAAAAGTCTAGCTAAACAAAACTTTTATTGGTGCAAAGACAAATGAACTGCAATTTTGATTTTAATTAGGCCTCCATTTGGCATAAGACTGTTTCTGTATGCTTTAAACTTTTTTTTTAAAAAGGCTGCTTCTGGACACTTACTATTACCTTCCTTCTGTAAACCATTTATTAGAGGAAACTTGTGATCAGCATGAACTTGGAGGAGGGGAAATGAAGGGGAAAACAGAAGGTGCTCAGGGTTCCCAAGGAGCAAATGCATTATTGATGAAAGTACTAAGTTGGAAACACTGATAGAGCCCACAGAGTAACTATAGCTGGCACACAGTAAACCCTTAGTACATGCTTTATCCATCTCTCTAACCTAACTCAGGGCAGAACACAAGTCCCTAGCCTTAGCCTTTCTCTGTCCAATTGGCTACTCATCTTCCTTGACCAGAATTTGAAGACTTCTGTTCCACCCATCACAAAATTCCTTAGCTGTAGTAACACTGACAATTGGCCATGATCCTGGTTTCGTTTCAAGACTTGACCCCAAATTTGCTTTTCCTCTGTACCCCAGTTTGTCTGCCTATGAAATGGGCAGGGCACCAGAGATCTCCAGGAAGTAATACTTTGCAAGCACCTTGAATTTCTGGTCAAGGTGACACTGTAGAAATTCTGTGGGCTTTTTAATTTTTCCAGGATTTCGGTGTTCTGAGGGAACAAGTTCTAAATGAAAATGATGGAATAGATAAAAATGAAATAGTATCAATTACTGTCCAAATTTTTGAAAATCAGTCTTTAAAAATTGCCCTATCAAAAAAAAGGTGAATAGGAAAAAAAGATCTAAAACAGGTCCTGAAGTTCAGACACACGGGGAATTAATTATACAAAAAATATCCTCATTGATATCATCTCTTGTTCTACTCTTTTAAAAAGCTACTGTTCAAAAGACTGAACTTTCACAAACAAAAAAATACTAAGATGAGAAAATTCTTAAAGATGACTGGAAGTAATTGACTAGGAAGGGTCAATCACAGGCTAAATCCAGTTAACAAACTCTATTCTCAACCAAAGAAAAGCTTGGACAGTGAGTTTCAGAGATGGAGTGCCCCCGCAGAAAATACTTTGCCCACAGCAACCCCAGATTTCAACTATCAGCTAGATAAAGAACACAAGCTGTTCTATATTGGCCTTAGGGTGCCAAGGGAAAAGCAGCAGTTCCCCATCCATCTTCATAGGGTAGAGTTGACACTCAGGTGTACTCAGGGCAAACAGCCAAGCACAGATGGAATAGCTTCATTCAACCGGTTCTCATCTGCAGGGAAGCTGGTCCATTCAGTCCCAAGTGACACTTATGGTGGTTTCTAAGGAGAACCCCAGGTAGCAGGCACCACAATAATTGCTCTGCGTGTGCCTCGGGTAGTATAGTATATGTGGGACATTTGAGAGGCCATTCAGAGTAGGCTGACCTCAGGAAATCTAATCAGTTGTTTGTAACAGGATTTTTTTTTTAACTCTCTCCCTGGGGAGAATGATTCTCAGGTAGTGTACCTGTGTTTCCTCAAGAAACATGAATCAATGAGAGCTGTGCCTTCCTGCATCCAGCATCCCCAGGCCTCCCTCAGCATTGTCACTTATATCGAAGGCCAGTGGCTCCAGGGAATTGCTGCTGTGTCTGCGGAGCTTAGCAAGGAGAGCAGAAAAAGTCTTTGCTTCAGAGTTCATGGTCTTGAGCCAAGTACACCGTAAAGCACATTTTCAAAGCCCAGAGCTCTCAGATGGGTATCATGATTTCATTGACTTTGAGGCGCTGAAGCAATAAATCAAATTTATAAACATGCCAGGCCCTGCACTAGATACTGCTGATGGGCATTATGCTAGAACAGACCTCCCTACATCTTTGCCCAGGGATCCCAGAACACCCAAGAAGTTGAGGCAGGTAGCAACTCAGGCACACTCGGCTGGGGTTAGAACACAGAAGGGTTGGGGTATTAATGAAAGACAAGTTCAAGGTTCTCTAAACTAGGTAAGTATGTAGGAAGCCTTGTTTTTAAAGGTTACAAGAACATGTGAATATGTGGTCTAAGTGTCTTCCCATCTCTTTATGTGGTTTTCTCATCATATACTGTCTCTGTGAACCCCCTCTAACTGTGCCCCTCTCCTGAGCCCCCTGACACAACTCATCAGCAGGACCAGAACCCTAAGTCTTTGACTGATACCGCATCAAGTCCTGCAGAGACTTTCATCCTCTGCTTGAGCGTTTCTCCTTCTGGTGATGGAGAACTGTTTGGGCTTGATCACCTAGCCAGTGTTTGGACCCTCAATTGTGTATCTGTCACAGCTGTCCACAGCTGGGTCCACCATTCTAGGGCTCTGTTTTTCCCCCCTATCCACCTGGTACCTGGCTTCCATTTCATTCCCCCGTGGTGTTTCCTAAGAAGAGCATCCTCCCTTGAGGCCCAGGAGAGTTGCCAAGGCTCCTGGAATGCTTGGCTTCCGTGGGACCCTTCCGTGTGTGGTCTGTCATCTGTGCGTGATTGTTCTCGCTTGGTTACAGGCTCTCCCTCTCTGCCAGATAAGTACCGACACTCTCGGGAGCTGATGATGCTGCTGCCTGCTCACCGGGACCGCCCAAGCAGTGCCATGTACCCAGCCGCAGTCATGGACCATGGACAGGTAGTGGAGCTCCTCACTTTTACTTCTGCACTTTGGGGGCATGTGCATGACTGTATGAATGGGGGCAGGTAGAGGGGTCCCAGGTAGAGACTAAGGGTGCCATCATCTTGCATTGCCTTCACTCTTACCTAAATAGCAGCCAATCTCTCCTTCCTGTCATTGTAGAATTAACTGATGTTCTTCTGCAGCCCCCCTGCATGACACACTTGAGGAAAAGTCCTCAGAAGTTAATGTGGTAGCACAGTGTATAGAACACTGGACATGAAATCAAGAAGACCTGAGTTCACATCCTTCCTTGACACTTATTCTGTATCTAGGCAAATCACTTGGTTTCCATTTGCCTCAGTTTCCTCATCTGTAAAATGAGATAATAATAGCCCCTGCCTCTCAGGGTTGTTGTAAGGAGATGATGTTTGTAAAGCATTTTTGCAAACCTAAAGCAACCACATAAATGCTAGCTTCTACTTAACTATGAGAGTGCCAAAGTTCTAGGCAGTTTATGCCCATATGGAGGTATTTGTGTATTGGTGGGTGCCTTGCCTTTGTATTTGTCTACCTGTCTAGCTGGCCTATGGGACTCTCCTTGTTCCTAAACAGTCAAGCTGATTGTTCTGGGTGTGTTCCCTGTAGCATGAGAAGGCCTTGGAAGGACTATGGCCTGCGGGCCTGGAGACATGTTTCTCCCTGAAGATATGTGTGGGGGTCACTCTCCCTGGAACAGTGTGCCATCCTGCCTCTTCCTCTGGGTCCCTAACACTCCTCCCTCCCTGATTGTTACTGGCTGTCACTTCTGCCACCTTCTAGTCTCCAAACTGTCCTGCCAGGGGAACCTGAACAAGGAGATATCATCAGTCAGTCCTTCCTCCAACCCCTTGCCACTCTTCTTCAGTCTCAAGGAGACTTTGGGTACAGTGCCTGGGCTGTCTGTTTGCAAAGAGAACTTCCTTCTCCCTTTCCCGTGGCTGGCCCATTACTGTTTAGGTAGTCTGATAATTGAACTGTCAATCATCTTGCCCATCAAAGCAAGATTCCCCATGACCACATATAAGCAAGTTTTCTTCCCTGTCCCCATCTAGCCCTACTCCAAACAAGCTGACAGATGGAACCAAGGTAGGTTTAAATTTTTTTCTGATCAAAAACATAAACTTCAGTTATCTGTACCAGTGGCAGGAATTGGAGATACAGGTAAACCAAAGCTTAGGGGGTTTAAAATTCAATAGCCAGATGCACTATGATCAATATCCTCAGCCTGTATAGTCACAGCTTCACCCCTTCCCCAGTAGCCTGGGAACAGCTGGACAATAGAGGAGTGATGGCCAAAGGTCATTCGCTTTTTGATAATTAAGAGTTGACTATAGAGGAAGTGTATTTCTGGGGTGTTTTTGAGATCATTGCCAAAACTCAGACTGGAATTGTGTAAATACTTTGACTTCAGCCTGTCTAATATTCAGAATAACCAGGTTCTTGGAGCCCAAGGCACTACACAAAATCATGGCTGTTGGTTTTCACCTCTCTGTGGTTTTTCCTCTTCTCTTAGCCTCCGAATTTCCAGCGTGCTTTGTTCCAGCAAATGATTGGACCCTGTAAGCCCTGCAGTGATCCTAATCTATCTGTTGCTGAAAAAGGTATTCTTTCTCCTCCATGTTCTCTTTCTTCTAAGTGTGTTCCCATTCTAAAACGGTTGGGCTCTCCATCAGCTAAAATGCTGACAGACCCCTCGTTGGCTGGTTGGAGCTGAGCTCAGTTTGGGAAGTGGGTGATTCTGGATGTGTGCAGACCTCACCATCACATGTGACCATTATTTACCTGTGCCTGGTGTTGCTACTGTTGTTTCGATCCTTTGAGCTTGTCTGAGTCCTTCCCATTTCTCCAGCCTAGCCTTCAGAGAGACTCCAGCTGCTTCCCTGCCACATTGTGAGTGCAGCTCTCAGAGGGACCACAGCCACTTCTTGTACCCCATTTCTAGTGTCTAGCCTTCATAAATTTTTTTGAAAATTCTAATTGCTGTAGGAAAATTACTAATATACTCTTTCCCAGTTGCTCATCCCAGCTCATGACTTTGGACATTAGCAGATGGTTTTGACAAATCAGAACAACTTTGTAGTGTTAATGATAGTCCCCAGTTAGCCAAACAGCTCATAGTCCTTGATGTATGGGGTTTACAAAAAAAAAAAAAAAGGAGCTATGAGCCACCCCTCTATCCCATAAAAGGCAGGACTGGGGAATATGTTGATTTTTTTAAAGAAATGTCTCCTACTTATAGCCACTGGGCATATGAAAGATCCTGCATCTTAAGCCTTACTGACCCATAGTCAGCTTCCTGAGCCACCAACTTCCTCTGATTGGAGCTAGTCTAAGAGACCTTCTCCTTAGGCCTTAGGACCTTGGTCTTTTAGACTTTCTAAAAGTCCTGTTTTTCTGAACTCCAGTTTGAGACATATGAGCTTCTCCCCTGGGCCTGCTTGGCTCCCTGAATTTAGAAATCTCTCAGCTGCCACCATATCTTAGCCCCTGTTTCCCTTTCCCTTCTACCCACCTATGCAAACCCCAGCGAATTTTCTCAGAACACTTTCTGAAAGCTATACTCCAGGGCAAGGGCACTAGCAGAGAACTACCTAACCCTCCTCTAGGTGCCCTTCAATTTTTTAAACTCTCCTGTCGGCCTGACCTGTCTATAATGATCTCTGTAGCCCATCTATCCAGCTTTGCTATGGTGCCAGATGAAAACGTGATCTTCACTTTTCTACCTCTCCATTTCAGAGCAGTTGTTAAGTCAGGCCCCTTGCTCCATTCTGCAGCCCATTTCGCTCTTAGGCAGCCAATCAAGAAGCCTCCTCATTGAATGACAGGCTTTTTGGTGCTTCATCATATTTCTATGTAGTCCACTGAGTTCAATGGATTATCACCATTCTAATCAAGGAGTATTCCCTTCATCCCCAAAAATCAGAATAATTTAACCCAGCACACAATCTTCCCCTCCTCAAAGTATTCAGTAGACACCCTCCTTTGTAAGGCCAACAGGTCATCCTGAGGGACAAGGGTACATAGATCAGACAACAGGGTGGGTTCTGTGTACCACCTGCACAGGCACAACATGGAACACAGCAGCTGAGTGACCGATCCCACAGAACCATTTTCACACCGTACAATATGATTCAGGCTTAACCCGAGGGCTAAGTTTGACCCAGAAGAGGTCTTATCAAGGGAGGGTACATTCTCATGCTTTTCAACATTCTCTTGCAAGTAAGGGTCCTCCTGTGCAAACTTGAGTGGTGGTCAAGAGCCAGCTCTATCCAAGGAACTTCTGAAAGCTGATCTGAGAGCCCCAAGGTTACCCCTCAGAGGATCTCCCCCGCCCAAGATTGTTCCCTAAATATCCCCAGAGCCAACAAAATCAGAATAACCTCCAGGACTGAATGCCAGTGTCTGGAGCATTCCCCATGGTTGTGGATATATACCATGTCAGGTCATGATGTCAAAGTGCCTTCTCAATGAGTTTCCCCACAGTATTCATATTTTGCAAAGGAGAAATTGTAAGAATTAATACTAGCTGTCCAATTTGTTTCTGCTGAGTTTCTATTAGTGAATCAATGACTAGGCTAATTTTCAGTTGCCCATTATATGTGGTAAATTATGTTTGGAAGTAACTGTCTCTAATATATTCCAATGCCTTCTTCCATGGGTGGCCATGTACTTAGGGTGTCCTGTCTTTGGGTGAGGACATGTAAATGGCTCATTTTCCCAGCATGGCACTTCAGTGGGTCTTGAATACAAGGGATTTTTCTGAGCATATAAAGCCCCGACATCCTGTCCTCCATTTCCTCCTTCCTGTCAGTGTCAGGACTCCCCTGAAATCCCTCTTCCCAGTGCCTTCAGCCCTTGTCCCTCCGAAGCTGTCCTCACATTTTCATCTCCACAAGTGTCATGTTTTCCCCATCATTGTTGTTGTTCCTTTGAATAAAATTAAAGAAAATATGTCCAAATGATAGTTCATGAATGCTTCTATCCATGACCATCAATACATCTGTAGTTACTGGACTCTGGAGCTCAGCAATAAAGGACATAGAAAGGACATCTCTCTGAAGAAACCTTCATAACTCTGGGTTGGTCACCCTAAAAAGTCACCATCCTTCCTGATTGTCATAAATCCAGCATGAATGTACCTAAGAAGACTCTGTCTTTGCACCAAGACTAAGCCTGCCTCACATCTTTCACCAGCTTGGAATGCCTGGATAAAGGGAAATCAAAATATGTCTCCATTGTCTTCATATTTAACCCAGATGGGTCAAACTGCTACCTCAGAGAGGGGAAAAACTGATAAGCTCCAAACTTTCTGTGACTTAACATCTATATTTGCTTGCTTTTATAAGAGGATAAATCTACATACATGGTCTGCTGCTTCCACAATCATGATGAACCAAGATTTCAGACAGTGCACAAAAAAGGTGTGCCCTACCTGCCAAGCCTAACGGGCAAAACCCTGGAAGAAAAGGAGGGCACAATTACTGAGACTGAGAGCTAATGGCACATGCTTCCATGTAAAGAGGGTTATAATTGAGATGAAAAAGGTCAATGTTTGACTGAAAGAAAATTTCAAATGTAACTTTTATTCAGTCTTACCTCCCTGAAGTCATTGGTGTTCTAAGCAAGGCATGGCCATGAGCCACAGTAACCACTGCCCAGATTAAGGAGAAGTTTTCACATACTTTTCAACATTCCTTTCCTAATGTAATCCATGGCCCAAAGTAGCCCTGGATTCACAGTTTATATTCTGGACCCAAGTTCATATCTTGGGGGCTTCTCGATAATCATACCCATTGACTCATGCCCCCACTCAGATTTTTCTCTGGGAACATCTGGATTTGGATCGTTTTTAGCTCTCCTCAGGGGTATTCCTCCCTTAAGCAGCTGGGACTATCAAGGCATTGGAGCTTAAAGAAGCTTTATTACAGAGTCAGTAAGAAATCAGAAAAGGAATGGTTATAGGTCACACACACACACACACACACACACACACACACACACACACACACACACACACACACACACACACACACACACACACCCCTCCCAAGATTTCTGGCTCCTTGTCCTACAGACTCATGACAAGAATAGGTCATGTCCCGATAGACTGCGTGTGTTGCTGTTGCAGACCAGTTCAGGCCCACAGTGCCTGCCCCAGGCCCTTGCTATTACTCATTTACCACTTCAGGTTCACCTCTTTTTGGTTGCTCTTCCAGCGCTTAGCCCTGGTACATGCTTTTCTGTTCACCCCCACCATCTTTGCCAGAAGATTTCCAGTGTCTCAGTCACTGCTCCCGGGGGCCCAGCTGCCACTGCCTGCACCTGTTTCCTCAGGCTTATGGGTTTTCTTCAGCAGCACCCTCTCCCCAGAAGCTATTGCTTCTCTTTCTTATTGCTTTCTCTTTCTTCCTACTTCACCCTAGCAATGCCTGTTCGGTGCTTGTCTAGGCATGCAATCTGAGTCCGAAGTATTATAGGAAGAAGTGCCTTCCTGCTTCCCTTCCCCACCCCTCTGGCAAGGCCATGGGGAAGGGAAAAAAAGGAAGAAAACCTCGGTCACATCTACCTGGCTCTCACATGTGCATGCTAAACTACAGCAGACCTGGGAGACAGAGGAGCCTCAGCAAATAGGTTCCCTTTATAGCTCAATTCTCATCTATATGGAAATGCCAGAGTTGCTCCATCCCTACTTCTCCCAACAAAACTTGTTCCATCATAGAATCTCTTTTTTATCCTGGTTCTAGAGCATGTGTGCCAAATGCCAAAGACCCATCAGGCTGCTTAAAAGTCTTCAACCAGAAAAGCAAGGCAGAAATGGTTACATATGAAGTGACTCCAATATTCCCTTCCCCCATCTTGTTTTCAAAATTAGCCAAGTTCTGATCACAAGCTTCTTTCTTCCAAGTTCATGTTATTCTTGTGCTGTTCTTTGCTGATAATGTACTTCTGGAAGCTTGATCTACAAAATCAACATTAAAACATGACTTATATTTGACCTGTAGTTGATCAAAGACCTTAGAATAGCTTTCCACACTCACAAGCAACTGACTAAAAAACCAAGTCAACTTTCTGACCCTCCCAGAGATCTCCTGTAGGAGTGGGAGCTTCTCACATTGGTCTTCCCTTCTCTGCCTTGATACCTCTATGAGGGTGTGCTACATGCTCAGCAAATACTGAGGATAAACTGAGTATGGATGAGGAAGAAGGAGAGGAATAGGATTCTTCGTTATTCTCTCTAAACAAAACTCATGCCTAAGCCATGGTAGCTTCCTAAGCCAGCTTTTCATGAGTTCTCACCCAGGAACTTCTGTGTTATAGTCCTCCCTGCAGGAAACCACTTTCCATTTCACCTGAGGCTCTATTCCATCATACTAGAGAATTCACTGCTCTAAAAGGAGTCAAAATGGCAAACCCCTTAAGGTTCATTAGAAACTCCTTGTCTATATACTAATAGTTTACAGGATCCTTCTTGTTGCTAACTATTTCCACGATTCAGAGAAGTATGTTGGGCCTCATTGCGGGTTTGTCTTTTGCTGATATCCTTGGAGAAGTCTAGCTGCCAACAATGAGACTCTGTTCCCCTACCACCATTGGTGGAAAGACAGATTATTTCTCCGTAATATCCATTCCCCACAAAACAGCCTTCCCAGGCTCTTGGGTTTGAGCTTTCATTGTTCCTCTTCCTTTCTTCCATACTTGCTAGGGATAGAGGAGAAGGAGATAGAAGGAGCCAGGATCTTTAATATGAAAGCAGCATTGCTCCCAGGGCACCTTTCTCTGCCCTTGGGTTGGTACCCAGACTCCAAAGTGTGGCATTGTTAGCCAAAGTGCAGTCCTTAGAGCCTCTGGTGCAGGTAAGTCATCATAAGGCTACATTAACCTAGACACAAAGTAGACATCTATTCAGAATTTAAAACCACCAATGTATATTCCATTTGGGAAACTCCACAAGGACCTTTCCCTGGACTCTCCATTAGCATCTTTCTTGGTCAGTAACCATTTTCTCAACTGGAATTGTATATTATCAACAGTTTGCCTGCTCCAGGCTGGACAGAGTTGTGGTTTTTGACAATATTAGACCAAGCTGTGGGCAAAAAGGCATCCAAAGCAGTAGCCTCCTGTGTTAAAATTAGGCTGCCCCTACCGAGCTGCAAACTTTCGGTCAAAGTGTTTGACCCAAAGGCTTTTAGGGGGAAACCACTAAATACGAGGGATGGGGAGTTAGTACAGTTCTGCAACTCACTTTGGGATTTTAAAGGACATATGCAGCTGGATGCCAAGCTTGAATCAGCACATCTTGGCTAGTCCTTGCCCAGCCCTGTTCAGTGCTACAGGTTGGAGGGAGATGTGCTGGAAGAAGCAGCTCCTTCTATGCCAGGGTTCCAAGTTTTGTTGGCACGTATGCCTTGGTAGAGGAGAGGAAGTGCATCTTTTGCCACTGCTCTTGGGAGGACAGACAGGTGGGAAGCACCAATCTTCTCACATTCCCATATTCTTCCTCAGAAAAGAATAGAAGGAAATATTCATTTGGGTTAGATTACTACCAGTTGCTCATGGTCATTCTTTCTCTCAGTTCCCCTTCATTTAAAAACCCATCAGATTTTGGTACAGTTGAAGATATTGCCAGTCCTCATAACCCCAAAACCACCCCTGGATGCCATCCATCCTTTGAGCCAAATTCCTTTTCTCAGGCCACTGCCTTCGACCTGAGTAGGCAGTCCAGTACCTCAGAAAGAATGAGGCCAACTCACAGCTGGAGAAGAGCCAGTCCTTACGATGAGCCGTCCATCCATGAGTGCATCTCTTAATGTAACCTCACCCCAATTCCATCTGTTTCCATCCTTCAGCTGTATCAACAGCCCCCAGCAGCTGGAGCCTGGACAGTGGAACCCGAGAGGCCCTGCCATTGCTGTCTGCCCATGTGGGGAGCACCTTGGCCCCACCAGTGCCTCCTCGAAGCCTTCCCTATGGTAAGAAAACTGACAGAAGGTCCCCCAGATAGTCCCACCTCTCAGGCCCCAGTAAGCCACAAGGATGGGAGCCACCCAGGCAAGCAGCTTCTTTCCAGGAAAAGAGATGGAGGGAAGCAAAGAAGATGGGCTATTTCACCTGGCAGACTATTAGACAAAGCCAGAACTCCGGCTGCTATGGTAAGAACTTCAGTGTGCGTGGTAAGAACAGCAGTGGAGGTAGATTTGCGAGGGCAGCAAGTGAGGCAGATGCCTCAACAAGTGACTTTGGAGCTGAAGGCAACAGAAATTCTGGTTGCATTTTCAAAGGCCTGGTATCTGTCAGCCTGGGATCTGGCCCAGAAACCTCAGCAGTGCAGGGGCAGAAAGCCCCGCTCTGCTGCCAAAGTCTTCGCGTCAGCTCTGAGACAACAGGACGACCTCCAGACACACCCTTCCTGAGGCAGGTCGCTTCTGTCTCAGTGGACTGGGAAGCCAAGAGGGACCTTTCACAGCGATAAAATTCTTAAAAAAAAATTTAAAAAGAGCAAAGGAGGAAAGCCTCCCGGGCTTCATCTAGGCTCTCCTGCTGGCCAGGACAGGTGTAGACCATATCCTGTGCTATGCTGCGGGTGCCCTCCTTGTTGAGAATGAATCTCTCTTTCATTTCAGGACACTACTCTCTCCATTTCGATGCTTTCCATCACCCCCTCGGCGACACTCCTCCAGCCCTTCCTGCTCGGACACTGCGCAAGGTAACACCAAAGCATCTCCTCGCCACCTGTGTCTTACAGCAGGTGACTGGGGAGGAAGCTTGGGAGAGTGCAGATAACTCAGTGCTCACTGTCAGAAAAGCTGCAGCCAAATCCCTGCTCAGCCTCTCTCCCCATGTAACCTTGGGCCAGTCACTTATTTTCCATAGTCATCTGAAAACTAAGGACATTCACTTCAATGAGCACCTGCTGTGTATGTACTAGGCACTATACTGGACACTGCTGGCATAAAGCCAAAAATAAAGCTGCCCCTGCCTTCAAGGAGTATACATTCTGCATGTACCCAGTTTAAGGGGAGAGGAGAAAGGAAAGAAAAAGCATTGACCCTGTCACACAAATCCTGCTTGCTAGGAAGGTGCTATTATTATCCCCATGTTACAGATGACAGGAAATTGAGACAAGCAGAGGGTAAATGATTTGCTCAGTGTTATGCAGCTAGTAAGTATCTGAGACTAGATTTGAACTCAGATCTTCCTAACTCTAGGTTCAGCGCTCTGTACACTGTGCCACCTAGGTGATAAAGTCAAAATAAAATATACACTAAGTGAATACAGACTAGATCTGGGGGGAGGGAGGGTGGGAAGGGGCATTTAAAGCACCTACCACCTTCCAGAAACTGTGCTAAGTACTTTACAAATATTATTTCATTTGATCCTCATAACTGCTGTTTTTACAGTTGAGAAAACTGAGGCAAACAGAGGTTCAATGACTAGGGTCACAAAGCTAGTAAGCATACAAGGCCAGATTTGAACTCAGTCTTCCTGACTCCAGGCCCAGCATGCCATCCATTGCACCACCTAACTCCCCTTCTCCTGGAAGAATCTAGAAAAGCCTCTTACCAGAGCACTTGAGCTCAGCCTTAAAGAGAACTAGAGATTCTGAGAAGCAGAGAAGGGAAAACATTCCAGGCATGGAGGACCTCCTTTGCAAGGTCATGGAGACAGATTTTATGTAAAAAAGGTGGAGCAAAGGCATCCCTGTTCTCTGTTTATCTACCTCCCAACTACCTAAATAATGCTATACCTGGCCACCCAGCTACCCTGAGCAGGGAGCCACAATCCTACCTGGAAAAGAGGTCTCAGCCTGGAAGTGCCAGGGAGAAAAGGGCTAGGTCTAAAACACTTCCTAGGTGTTAGACCTTTCATTGAGTATAGGAGAGACTGGAAATCGTGAAGCATCTTGGCATCTAGACTGTCCTGAGAATCACTGGGTAGCCCCAAAGGCCTCTGTCCCCGAGGCCAGCCCCGAGCCACTCAGGATGGCCATGGTGTTCCCCGAATGAACTCCAAATTGTTGCAGCCACCTCAGCACAACTGGAGACTGGCAGGGAACAGAGCCGCCTTCTGCCCGAGTCTCACAAAGACCATAAAGAAAAAGACTGTGCTCCAACTAGCCAAGCTTCCTGCTGTGCTGACCTTCTCCCCAGAACAGCCTGACCAACCTCAGAGGGACAGACCCTGAGAGGTCACCTAAAAAGAAGGCAGGGTTATTGGTAGAGTTCACATTCTGTAACTAGGGAGATATGGGCTGCTGCTGATTTCTAAGTATGATAACTTTTAATGCCAAGTTTTCTTGGAGTGACAGCATGCTCTCAGTGTTCCAACAGTTAGCCCAGTGTCTGCTCCTAGCAGGTTCTCCATAAATGTTTGCTATTATTAGTGATGATGTCTTTAAGCTTCATGAATAGAAGCCAGCTTCTCACCTTGTCAACCATACACATAACGGGTGAGTTGACCCACAGAATCGCTGGGAAGAGGTTTTAATTGACCTCTTTTTATTTCTAACAGTCTCCTCTCCATCCCATCCCTGCATCGCCCACAAGTCCCCAGTCTGGCCTGGATGGAAGCAACTCTACCCTGTCCGGCAGTGCCAGCAGTGGCGTGTCCTCCCTGAGTGAGAGTAACTTCGGGCATTCTTCAGAGGTCCCGCCTCGCACAGACACCATGGACTCTGTCCCTAGCCAGGCATGGAATACTGATGAAGACTTAGAAACACCCTACCTCCCTGTCCGGTACAGTCTCTCAGAGCCGGATGTCTTGGAGTCAGTCAAATCCCAGCCATGCCGAAGCCACTCTGCTCCAAGTGGTGTGATCCCTCAGGACCCCATGGACCCTCCTCCAGCTCTCCCCCCCAAGCCCTACCATTCCCGACACCCACCCCTGGAGCACGAGGACGGGATGATGTTGATGGAAGAGGAAGACAACAAACACCGGCCCCTGCATCGAAAAGTCTCTCTGCCGCCAGGAAGCATCAAGGAGGAGCAAGCCAGGGTGGCCTGGGAACATGGCATCAGTGAGCAGTAGACAGAGGGAGACTGTGAGCAAAGGAACTTGTCTAATGACTCCAGGTGTAACAAGCAAGTCACCCAGCGGGGAACTAGCAAGGCGTGCGACTCAGAGGAGAGAGAACCCATCCTTTACATTCTGCTGCAGTGAACTCCCGTTTGACTGTGTACAGAGCCGGTGCCAGCATGCAAGGTCGCTGCTTTTATTTTCTACTCTTCAATTTTCTATTGGAGCGTTTTTTCCTTTTGTTCTCTGTGCAGTGGACGCTTTCTTCCTTCTGCAGTTACCAGCCCACACGAACATGTGTGGACGGAACCTTTAGCCGTAGAAACTTGCACAAACAGAAGCCACATTGGAGTATCACGTACCGGAAGAGGAGCAAGAACATCCTCTTCCACCAACTGGCCCCTCTGGGTTTGGGAACGCACAGTAGGAGTTGCACTAGGGACCTTTTTCTTTGCTGTATAGATGCAAAAGCTCGTGTAAATTCAGGGATTGTGTAGACTGCACATGGCAAATTTAGAGGTGGTCTGTGGACAGGAGAAAAGGGGCTACTATGGAAAAAAAAATCAGCTCTTCCAGGAACGTTTGCATATGTGGCTTCCTGGGTCTGACCTACGCTGGCCCAGCTATGTTGAACTGACTTCTACTTCTTAGCCATACTGCTGGCCTTCCACAGGGGCTGCCGAAGGCCCTACGGTTCTGACTCACCCCCTTGCTGCCTCCTCTAGTTTTCTCTTCCCTTAGTTTGAGCTCTGAACATTTGCTCCTTTTTAATCCCCCTACCCCACCTCCCTCACCCTAAGAGGCAGGGCCTCTCTCCAATTTGGCTGCAGGGCCAGCGAGGATTGGGTAGCTCCCAAGGTCCCAGCCCCATCCCCTGGAGCCTTCTTCCCGCTCAGTCTTGGACAGTTGTCAACACCATTGCTTAGAGTCTAGTTATTGGAGAGTAGGGCTACGTAATACACCAAGTAAGAAAGATTTCCCATCCCACCTTCCTCAGAGGAGAGAGCTCAGCTCCTGCCCATAGCCTTTGGGTGGGTTCTTTCCTGGGCCCAGAAGGCTGCTGATTCTGATTGGGCTGATATCAACCAGGTCCTTCCATCACTGGTAAGTCCTACTGGTGCAAGAGAGGAGCCATTAGGTCTCAGCAGCCGGGAAATCCTTTGATCTTTCAGAAGCGATTAGAATGTAGTCCATTCTCCAGAGTCAGGGATTTTCAACACTACCTCTGTTGTAAAAGAGACGAGTAGCTCAGCAGGGCTGCTGGAGCAGGCTTAAGGAAACTCAGGCTCAGTGGGCTACTGGGGGGATGGATAAGGAAGTACATTTTTTTTTGTCTTTAGAAACTTATCCCCATGCAAATAATTCACCTTCTTCATAAATGGTCCTTCATAAAGGACTAGAGGGGGTAAGGGGAGTAGGGTGAAGTGGGGTCCTATTACTAAGGAACCCAAGCCACACAACACTGTTGCCTTCTGCCACTGGTTTATGGTGGTGTTTCAACACAGTGTTCAAGGGTTGCTGGGGGTAAGCCCCAAGAACAGCCTAAGAAAGGATGTCAGAGCTCTCTAAAGCCCTAGTGGACAAACTCTAATCAGGTGAGGATACTGGTTTTCCTCTTGATTTAATATTTGGGGAAATGGGGTGGACGGGTATAACAGTATTTTATCAGGGTGCTTCTAAGTTACTTTTAAAAAATAACAATGTCTATGAACAAAACTTTTTTTTTAATGTTTCTTTCATTTTCTGGAGTTAACATTAGTGTAAGTCAAAGTGTTTGCTCATTGCAAAGCCTCCTGTGTCATTGGAGCTCAAATCTATTTCCCACCCTGTTTTACCTTCTCCTGACTTTTCTGGACTCTGACTGGGTGGTCTGCCAGCATTTTTGGTGCCTGGTTTTTAAACCCTAATCCCTTTCCCTTTCAAAGCAGAAAAGACAGATGATGTAACTTGTCTTTTTGCAAATGAGCACCCATATTCATAGCAAGAATGTCATTCCCCTCTGGCCACCTCCCTCCCAGGAACAGGAAAAGAGATTGATAAAATCTGTTTTCCCTGGGGGCTTCTGTGCAGGTGTTTTGCACGAGTTAGGGAATTTCTAAAAGAATACCCTTGTAGTGTCATTAATCAATAGGGCTGAGTAAGGAGCTGGGGGAAAAAGGAGGTGTTTTTTTTTTCCTCATTGTATTATTGACTGAAAATGGAGGTCAGCCCTATTCTCAGGGAATTAGAGGTGGAGACAAAGGTTGCTGTGACTGAGCCTTTGTTTCATTGGCTGACTGGGGTTCCTGAGACAGTGTTCACCAGGGCTTGGTTGATTCTGGGGTTGAATGTCGGGTTTGATTCTTGAGTGGAGGAAAATTGACTGGTCTCAGAGGAGCTCTGAGACTGAAGCCAGTCACCAAAGGCGAGTCTCTCTTGGTTCTTCTACCTGTTACATGCATTTATGCGGGGTATAATGTGTCCAGTTAGCCTTGCTCTAATGTAGTATATATAATCAGATGACTGATTTATTGTTTTCCTTTCCCTATATCTACTGCACATAACTGGGCAAAAAGGCCCCATCCCCAAACCACTTCCTATCAGCAAACCAGCCAAGCTTGAGGGGGAGGGAAAGCTGTGGAAAACAGAGGTGAGATTCCTTTGAAAAGGTTAGATGATCTCTTGATTTTCATTTTGTCAGGCATCTTTGTATATATTTCATTTGAATGCTATGTATTTGTACAGGAATTTGAGCAAAAAATGTATAGATTGTGATGTCTCACAGGTACTCTGCCCTGTAAATGTGTTTTTAATCTCTGGCATTCTGTGCTTATTTAAAATGAGAAAACCTCTAACCACTTCTTTTGTGTAGTCATGTTTTAAAAAAAAAAACTACAAAAAAAAAAACCCTATCTTAACTATACAGGAAAGCAAAGTAAAAAGAAAAACAAGGAATTTGTACCCATGTTCTCAAAGGTATTTACTGTATATATTGTGATAGCATGTTCTGGACCCAACAAATAAGTGATGTGAATTTTAGATGTAAATATCCCCTGTTTGATTTGTTTGGGTTTTTTTTTCTTTCCCTTCCCTCTTCACTCTACTGCTGTGATATGGAATTAAAGATAATTACCTGATATTGATCCTATGAGTAGAGAGACATTCATTGGGATTTGGCTAAAGCATTCTCCAAGGCCTCTTTGGTGCTGTACACGAGTCATTCCAGATAGTTTCACTTTCCTTTAACAACCTTTCCTGCCACAAAATATAGGAAAGCACTTCACACAGTCCTGGCTCCAAGCAAAGAATGAGCAAGTTTAGCTCCCCAAAGTAGAAATTTGCTGAGTATCCTAAGACCCTGAAGACCTATTAACCAGGGGTTTTTATCTGTGGGGGTCTCATGGATAGATCTCAGGTTCACATGAACTTGAATGAGAAAGAAATACGTCTTTATTTTCACTGAACTCTAAAAGTTAGCATTTCTTTCAATTGTTTAAAAACATTATTCTAGGGGCAGCTAGGTGGCACAGTGAATAGAGCACCAACCTTGGAGTCAGGAGGACCTGACTTCAAATCTGACCTCAGACACTTGACATACTTACTAGCTATGTGACCTTGGGCAAGTCACTTAACCCCAATTGCCCTGCCTTCCTCCCAAAAAACAAAAACAATTTATTCTAACAGAGGTATTATTAGTCCATATGCTTCACCAAACTGCTAAAAGGTCTAATGTCACCAAAAAAAAAAAAGTTAAAGAACTTCTGCAAAAATCAGAGGACAGGGATGCTCTGTGTTCTTTACATTCAGCCTGGCCTGACAAATGGGGATATGCTTTGAAGAAGGGATTCTTTGAACAAGTAGATTATTTCTTCTTCCTGGATGCTATTCTAAAAGCTGGTCATAGTCTCTAGAGCTGTCTAACCAGCTTGAGCCTGAGGCATTGAGGAAAAAGAGGGAGGAGAATGACTGACCAGTGTCCTTGTTCCCCTCCCTAGTCTTTGCCAGAGATAGGGTTGAAACTACATAAAGATACTCTGTCTCCCTTTCTATCCTCCCCCATGTAGTAGACTTGTCCTGTAACACCTAGGGTTAGGCATCTTGCCATGGCTAATGCCATTCAGTTATTGCAAGACACACTGAGACAGGAATTATTTGTATCTTCCACTCTTCAAAGATTGAAAAGCAGAAGGAGGTCAAACTCTCTGCCCATGTAGGGTTCAATTTCTAGTACATATAAAACTGTTTAAGGCAGTTAGGTGCAGTTAGGTGCAGAAAGAACACTAGCCTTGGAGGTGGAAGACCTGGGTTTGAATCTAAGCACCAAGAGGCAGTGTACAAGCATGTATCATGTGCCTGCTAATTGCCAGGCACTGTTCTAAGCACTGGGAGCACAAAGAAAGGCAAAAGTAGTCTCTAACTTTTAAGGAGCTCACATTCCAATAAGGGAGACAACATGCAAACAGCTATGTACAAACAAAATATATGAGTACATATATATATATATATATATATATATATATATATATATATATATATATATATATATATAATAGATTTTAAGTAATCTCAGAGGGAAAGAGCTAGCATTAAGGAGGACCAATAAAGGTTCCTTGCCGAAGGTAGGATATCAGCTTAGACTTGAAGGAAGCGATCAATTTATAAAGAGCTTTAAAAGCCAAGCAGGATTTCATATTTGATCCTTAAGGCAATAGGGAGCCATTGGAGTTTACTGAATAGGGGATCAGGGACAGAGGTAGTGCATGGCTAGACTGCTTCTTAGAAATATCAGGCTGGCAGCAGAGTGGTAGATGGACTGGATTGGAGAGAGACTTGAGGCAGGAAGACCAACCAGAAGACTATTGCAGTTGTCCAGTTATGACATGATGAGGGCAGTAGTGGTGATGTCAGAGGAGAGGAGACACATACAAGAGATGTTACAAAGGTAGAATTGACAGGACTTGAGAAAAGATTGGATATGGGTGATGAGAGAGAAAAACCTGGGTAACTGGTAGGATGGTGGTACCCTTGAGAGGAATAGGAAAGTTAGGAAAAGGGAAGAGTTTGGGGAAAAGATAATGAGTTCACTTTTGAACACATTAAGTATAAGATGCCTATAGGACATCCAAATTGAGATGTCAAAGGGGCTATTGGCAATGCAAGATAAAAGATCAGAAGAAAAGCATAGAGCCTTGAGAGAGCCACCATTAGCAGGCTCAGTCTGGATGGAGTAAAGGAGACTGAGGAGGAGTGGTCAGCGAGGTAGGAGAAGAACTGAGACTGGTACCCCAAAAGCCTAGAAAGAAGACACTCTCAGTCTCCTTGCATAAGTGAGGACAAGCCCCTTCCCCAGGGGCTTGCTTCTCATTCTCCCCACTTGAAAAAAGAGGGGGGGTGAACTAGATGATCCTGAAAAGTTATGTTCTCACATTCTACAATTCATTCAGTCACTTCCCTCTGTTGTCACAGTATGGCCTTTCCTCTTATTTCCCTCACTTAACAGAAGTCATGGGATTTCAAAACTGAAAGGGACTTTGGAGATTCAATTGAACAACATTTATTAAAAGTCCACCGTGTGCCAGGTCCTGTGCTTAGACACTGAATTTAAAGATGAAAAATGCTTCAGTCCCTGCTCTTAGGGAGTTTGCCCTCTAGTTAACCTTGAACTGTAATCTATGATCTACTATAATTGCCACATTCCCCCTCAGCTCCTACCTTTATTTAGTTCATTCTGGGATGCTCCCCTTGATCTCCAGGTGTTTCTTCTTGCCGTCAAAGGAATAATTACTATCCTGTATGATCTGAATTTTTGCTTGGAAGCTTTTACTCCACCTGGAATATTCCTCATTTCCACATGATGAAGTCAAGAGCCACAGTCATCTGGGGCTACTTTTTCAATCCTTTCTGCCACTACAACAGATGGGTATAAGAGTCTGTTAGTTCTGTATGTGGTTAAGCTATATGCCACCTGGTCATTATAAAGATAACCCTCCTTTGGACAGCATGTGTAATAACACTGAGGTGGCTTCAACATTATCAGTTCCTGGAAATCTGGGAAACGATTAAAGGCAATTGGAGGAGAAGAATTTTTTAAAAACTGAAGATACCAAAATGCTTTGTTTAATCTACATCTGACATGTTGGATTCCACCTAGGGAAGGCTTGGTCCTATGGAGGAATTCAAGAGAATCTAGGGGTAATATAATGAGCTCTTGCCTGGGAGTCAGGAGACTTGGATTCTATTTTTGGATACGCCCTTAACTCCCTGAGACTTTGGACAAGTCCTTCCTTCCACCCTCTGTAAAATTGGGAGGGAGTTGGAGTAGATAATGTCAAGATTCCATGTTCTATGATCCAAGGTTACTCCAGACCTAGCATTCTGCATTCTAGGATGCTCAATGACTGGGTTTAAAGAAGAACACACAATCCTAGCACTTTAAGAGTTCATTCAAGTACCAGTACCTGGAATGACCCACTCACTTCAGAAGACAATTATTCTATGATTGTTAAATTGCAAAAAAGAAGAAGAATTTGCTCCCTGAAGGGAAAAGCTAATGAGAGGAAATGCTATAGATTGGTGAATCTGACTGTTTTCAAAGATTTAACCAGAAATCCTGGAGACATAACTTTTTCTGTGTTGTTATTCAGTCATTTTCAGTCATCTCTGACTCTTCATGACCTCATTTGGGGTTTTCCTTACAAAGATACTGGAGTAGTCTATCATTTCCTTTTCCAACTCATTTTACAGATGAGGAAACGGAGGCAAAAAGGGTGAAGTGATTTACCCAGGATCACATAACTAGTAAGTGTCTGAGGCCAGATTTGAACTCAAAAGATGAGTCTTCCTAACTCTAGGCCTGGCATTCTATCCACTGAGACCCCTAGCTGCCCTATATTTCTTCTACAGTAACCTTCATAAAATTATTGTAACCTTTGTATCAGAGGCGCCCTAAGGACATAAAGGACCCAGGGTATACTTTAAGAACTTGTTCCTTCTCTGGCTTATCGTCCCCCACCCAAGATTAACTTAGGAATTTCAATACTTCTCTAAAGATAGTCAGCAACCTCCCTTAAAAGCATTCAGTCTCACAAGGCTTCAAAACAGAATGATTTTATTGACAAAAAAAAAATGATTTTGATTGACAAAGGACACAAAGAAGACTAACAGTTGAGCCCATGAGTCGATACACCCCACCCCCCTACCACAAATGGCCATCCTACCCCAAAGACTTGTATAGCCTTTGTGACAAAGTTATGAGGGAAGCCAGGATTTGCTCCACATCACTGTTCCTATCTGAATATGTTCTCTATTGCTCCTTCTCATGTATTTTTCCTCTCCCCAAAGCTCTTCCATTGTCACTACCCTCTGCTCCTGGCTTATGCTGTGGGCTCAGCAACACTGCCATTGTCATAGCCCAGAATTTCAGAACTGGAAGGGAAGTCAGAAACCATATGGGCCAGAAGAATGTATCAGAATGTATACTGCCTCCTTGAGAGTAGGAATTACTTTATTTTTAGCCTTTGCATCTCATATCTGTGCCTTGTTCATAAGAAGCACTTAGTAAATGTCGCTTGAATTGAATCAGTACAAACTACACCTGAATAAGGATCCCCTAACCTGACAACATGCCCAATAATTGGTCGTCCAACCTTTGCCTAAAGACTTCTAGTGAGAGAGAACCCATTCCCTCCCAAAGTAGCCCATTCCACTTTGGGACGGATTTAGTTATTAGGAGGTTTTCCTTACAAGGATTCAAAATCATTCTCTGTTAAGTCCATTCCTGGTAGTTCTACCCATTGCTCCTGATTCTGCCTCATGGGACAAATCAAAGCCAATCTAATCCTTCTCCCACACAAAGCCCTTCAGATACTTAGATGCAGTTGTTTTGTTCCCCATTGTCTTTTTTCCCTTCTAAGGATTCCTAATTCCTTCAGCATAACCTTGAGACCCTTAACCATCCTGGTTGCCCTGTTGTTGATTTTATCCAGCTTATTGATATCCCTCCTAAACTATGATGCGCCAAACAGAACACAATATTCTAAATGTCTGATTAAGGCAGCAAACAGCAGAACCATCCTCTCTCCATCTGGAATAATATCCCTCTCAATGAACCTACTATTATACAATTTCAGCTGTTATGTATCAATACTTTTAACTTATATGGAGTTTGTAGTAGTTATAAACCTCCAAATCTTTTTCAAATGAACTTCTATTGGGTCATGCTTGTATCTTATGCTTGTGAAATTAGTTGTTTGTTTGTTTTTTAACTCAAGTCTAAGACTTAGGGCTAGAAAGGTGGCACAGTGGATAAAATGCTGGGCCTGAAGTCAGGGAGATTCATCTCCATGAGTTCAAATCTGGCCTCGGACATGTACTAGCTGTGTGACCCTGGGCAAGTCACTTAACCCTATTTGCGTTAGTTCCTCTTCTGTAAGATGAACCAGAGAAGGAAATGGCAAGCCATTCCAGGGTATCTTCCAAGAAAACCCCAAACAGGGTCACAAAAAGTTGGACACAACTGAAAAATAACTTAACAACAATATAAAAATAAGCCTTTACAATGAGGCTTACTAAATCTGGTCTTATTAGATTTAGCCTAATGTTCTAGCTTGTCAAGTTATTTTTCTAAAAAAATTCTGCCTCTCATGTTATTTCTTCCTCCCAGATTATGGTTATCTGCAAATCTGATAATTATATCATCTATACCTTCATTCATGTTGTTGGGTTTTTAAAAAAAAGTTAAATTACAAGAGCCAAGCATAGATCTCTGGGCACTCTACCAATGACTTCCTTCCAAACAGACACTGAAGTGTAAATGACCATTTGGGTCCAGCCATTCCACCAGTTCTGAATACACCAGCTGACCCACATCCCTCCCTTTTTTCCATGAAAATCCCATGAGAGATTTTGATAAATGATTTGACCAAAGCTAGGCATCCTTCACCTACAGCATTGCCTCCTCTCCTAGTTGAGTTATCCTGTTAAAAAAGGAAATGAGGTCAGTCTGGTGGGACTTGTTCTTGATGGAGCTCTGCTGGGGCTTTGTGATCAGAAATCCCTTTTCTACATGCATACTCCCCATCCCACTCATTTTGTGGTCACTCCCAGCCAGTGAGACAGGTCCTCTCCTTTCTGTAGCACTCAGCTGTGTTACTCCCTACAATTCAACTCTTTTGCAACAGATGTTATTCATTATCTTCCCTTCCAGCCATTTGTCCTTAGAGAGAGGCACATAGTATTAGAACTCTTTCATGATTCCATACCAGATTACGTCCTGCCTTTGTAAACCTGCTTAAAAGAAAAAATATACCTGGTCACACAACTCCAACTTCCATAAAAGGATCTCTCTTTAAACAGTTGTAGAAACACTTCTCAGTCCCTGTTTTCCATCTCAGATCCAACTGTGAGGAGCCCATGCCTTTCACGTCTTCCCTCCCAAGTACCTTGCAGTTATACTTGTCATCAGTCTGTCCTACCTACCTATTCTGGGATTTTAGAGGAATACCCTCCATCTCCTGTCTTTCACCAGAGCAACTGGTCTGGGTTATACAAATTACTTCAGGCTGCCATGTCTCCAAAGATCTCTAAAAGTGAGGGGAAAGGAGTAGAACTAGCTGTTCTCACAAACTGTCTGGATGAGAGGTCAACTTTGACTAGAGGATTCAAGATTTCTGTTTTTGCTATACAGGGTTCCTTTAACTCAGTACTATCTAGAATCAAGTAGAGGGGAAGGAGCTGTTGTCCCTCCATATAGCTCATTAGGATAGATGCAACAACAGAGATCACTTTGTTGAATAATCCCCTGATTATCAATATCAAAGTATAAAACATAGACATGTAGGTTTACCAAAGATGTTTGTCTCTATCATAGAGGACATCCATGGAGTCAAAGTGGAAGAGAAATTTCATAGAGGAAGTAAGGGACTACAGATGCTTCTATTTGTAGATGACACTGTGCTGACCATATCAAGTTGGTCAGTCAGTTAAGTAGCATTTTTTAAGTGTTTACTATGTGTCAGGCTCTGTGCTAATCACTGGAGATACAATGAAAGGTTAAAAAAAAATAAACCTAACCTATGTTCTGGAGCTCACAGTCTAATGGGGGAAACAACATGTGAACAACTATGATTAAACAAAATATACAGGATAAATTGGAAGTATTCTCATTTACTAAGCTTACGTAGACCTGGAAAAGGCTTCTTGTAGAACGTTGGACTTCAGCTGAGCCTCAGAGGAATCCAGGAGGCAGATGTAAGGAGTACTGGAATACTATAGAACCTCCCCCAAAAGAATCAACTGCCAATTTAGCCTAACATGGGGGGGGTAAAGAAAACATATTATTAGTACCTATATCTTGGACACTGCAGATGGAGTTAAAAAGAAGATAACTGGGGCAGCTAGGTGGTGCAGTGAATAGAGCACCGGCCCCAGAGTCAGTAGGTCCTAAGTTCAAATCCAGCTTCAGACACTTAACACAAAAATTAGCCATGTGACCTTGGGCAAGTCATGTAACCCAATTGCCCTCCAAAAAGGAAGAAGAAGAAGAGGAAGAAGAAGAAGAAGAAGAAGGAGAAGGAGAAGGAGAAGATGATGATGATGATGATGATGATCATCTGACTGGGTTGCATTTGAGAAATTATTCATCACTTTCAACTTCAATAATCTCAGGCTGCTCCCTGAAACAGAAACCTATATTTTCAGCATTAGTATTCTTCTCAAATATGTCACATAGCTACAAATCATAGAACACCACAGTCTCTAAAGGATCCAAATTACAAGTGACTCATATATGGTGGGTTCAGGTAGGTTGGAGTTATTACCAGTGAAGATTTACATGTAAGAAGAATCGTAAAAGATGACATCCAAAGACCTGTATGATCAGAAAAGGAAAGAGGCTGGTCATGTTGTAGACTTGAGGAAGAAGGGATGGAGAACCTAAATGCTACATTAAAACCCATGGAATACAATGTTTATGTTTCTTATTGATACATTTTGTTTTATATCACACACATTTCTCAATGTATCCCTCCTTTTCACTACCTCCCAGGGAGCCATCCCTTTTTACAAAGAATAAAAATAAAGAAGAGAAAAAAGGGAAAAAAAGTTCAGCAAAAAGTTCTAACCAATATCAACCAAATCTAACATTATTTGCAGTGTTCCACAACCATAGTCCCTCATCTCTACAAAGAAGGAATTGAGGTGTATCCACAAATCACATCTTTAAGGCCAAGCTTAGTCTTTATGATTTCACAGCATTCAGTTTCATTTGTTTTCTTGTTCTTATTTACATTGTTGTAGTCATTGTGTTTATTGTTTTCCTGGTTCCCCTTAATTCACTTTTTACCACTTGACATGTTCATCATATTCATCTTTCCTTATAGTGAACTAACATTCCATTATATTCACAGTACTCATGTAATGTTAATAGACCTACCAGAAAACTTCTCAGAACATTGGGTGGACCCCCAAAGGAAGATTTATGAGAAAGCATGGACCACAGTCACACATAAGGAGTTATGGGTGGATTATGCACTCTGCTGTTGGCAGAAGTAGCGACTTCAGTGGCATGGCAGACTGATTTAAAAATTGGAAACTTTTTAAATTAAAAAATTGGAAACTAAGTGGCTCATTTCCTCTCAGATTTCTGATAGCTCTTTCAAGTGCATTTTTGTGCCTCAAACTTCAATTCAGGCCTTGATACCTCAGCCTAGGGTAGGATACCCAAATAGGAGCAGCAGAACGAAATAAGGAAAATGAACCCCAAATCACTTTCACTCATGACACTTTGGTCCAAAGCCAAAGGAATAGACCAAGAAGAAAACTGGCACAGGTATATAGGAGAAGGAAACTAACTCAGATCAATCCCATTGGCTTCATTTGAAAGATGGGGCAAGTATTGGGATGCTCTTACCATCTTTCAAGAAATTATGCAATAACAGAAGTCCACAGTTCCCTATAACTCCCCCTTTATGGCCATTCTTTGCACTTTGACACTGTTAAAGTTTATTAAGGTTATAACCAAAAAAGACAACTTAAAAATTCCTGCCAGCATTAAAAACAAAGTCTACCTCTCACCCCTGTTAGCAAATTCCTTCAGCCCCCCATTTTAGTTTGGCTATAGAGATAACTAGTAATTTCATTGGTTATCATGACCATTCTTTAGCTACTGGCCAACCTTCCGACCTTCCAGTGAACCACTCTGTAGTCAACTACTCTGGTCCTTGGCTACACACATACACACACGCACACACACATTACATGTATCTTAAATACTGCAGATAGACAACAAACTGAGACTACCATTAAATATGGGTAGCATATTGGACCAGATCCCAAGTGTATGACAACAATGACCACAGAATCACATATCCCAAGCTTTCAATGAGTCCACACTGCTCGCTGCCACAGAAACCCATCTTTCTAATACCACCACAGTCTCTGAAAAATCAAAATTGCTAGTGATCTCAAGGATAATCATTGCATGATGGAATTAAGCAGTTACTGGATATTATCAAGGGTGACTTGCCCAAGAAAAGTGACGTGATAAAGGACATGTATGCCTGGAAAAAGGAGTGAGCCAATAATAGAACTAGTGAGAGAAATAACAGATGGCCAGCCCAAGCGCTACATTCATATCTATGAAATATTATAGAAAAGGGGCAGCTAGGTGACACAGTGAATAGAGCACCTGCCTTCAATTCAGGAGGACCTGAGTTCAAATTTGGCCTCAGACACTTGACACACTTACTAGCCGTCTGACCTTGGGCAAGTCACCTAACCCCAATTGCCCTCCCCCCCCGCAAAAAAAGAAAGAAATATTATGAAAAAGTGAGGAAAGCTTGCTGGATGGATCTTCCATGAAGGATTTGTAGGAAAATATAAGTAAGAATTATATGGGATGAGTAAGTTGGAATCTATAATATCTAAAATCTATAACATTTCCTTCCCCATAGATTCCCTCCCCCATTCCACCACACACACACACACACACACACTGAATAAAGAGTATGGAGGTGGAATGGAAGGATGAAGATGATGACAGGGTCTATGTTTCTGCCCTATTTAAGAAGCCTCTTCACAGGATACTCCACATTTGAGCCTTGAGTGTGATTCTGTTATCATAATTAATCATCCTGATACTAAGCAGTCAAATTTCTCTAGGTAAAGCGCTTTCCTTACAACAACCCCATAAGGCAAATGGAGCAGGTAGCATTGTCCACATTTTGCAGACAAGAAAAACTAAGACTCAGAGAAAGAAATGACTTGCCTTAGGTACCCAATGAGACCGCTACTGTTTTACTTGGCACAATACATTTCTCCATTAAATATTTGCTTTTAGAGTGGAGTACAAGTTCAAAGGAATTGAAGTGACCATGGGGAGAAGGAACAATAGGATAGAGAGAAAGTTCCCTGGACAGAACTCTTGGGCAGGATGGGGAGGCCAGTACAGCCCTGGAGGTCCAAGCCCTGGAAAGGTTCAAGACCTGCAAAGATCTTTATCAAGTTGGAGAACAAGTGGGCAACTACTGTCAGATTTTGAAACATTTTGCCGTGTACTTCCTAATTATACAGGGGATAGCTCAGAAAAAGAAAATGGCAGCATTGACTTAAAGAATGTGCCTTTTTAAAGGTATTTTTTCTTTTTTGGTGGGGAGGGAGGAGAGCAGGGCAATTTCAGTTAAGTGACTTGCCCAAAGTCACATGGCTAGTAAGTGTTAAGAGTCTGAGGTCACATTTGACCTCAGTGCCCTATTCACTGAGCCACCTAGCCACCCCCTGAGGTATTTTTTAACACCTAAAACAGTATTTTTAAAATTCCGGCCATTTCCAGCTACATTGCTTTCCCTACACTCCAATCCTCCCAGTATAACAGCTTATGAAACATTTGGTATTTGTAGTCCCTACCACCGCCACTCAGAGGAAGAGCTTATCTTATATCATCTATCTTCTAAAACCAATTAAATCAATCACCTTTCTCAAATACCCTTTTTTTGTTTCACTGTGGCCAAATCTCCATTAATACCTGCTTTCTATCAGGGGCAGGGAACCTGAGGTCTCGAGGCCACATGTGGCTCTCTAGGTCCTCAAGTGTAACCCTTTGACTGAATCCAAACTTCACAGTTCACTGGAAGGGGCCTCAGGTTACATCTTTTTTCAGTGTCTCAACATCTGTGGAGCTGGGAAAGCATGAACTCAGTGGCAGGCCCCAGTGCCAAGGTTTGTAGTAACCATTTTACTTTTTCTGAGTCCTCAAATTCAAGTTTCTGATGGCTAAGAGATGTGCCTCATTCCCTAAGTCCTGGAGTTTGTCATCCAGCACTGCTCCCTTGCTGTCACATCTTGTCACTTATGCTTCCTCATGCTCCCCCCTACTCTGCACAACAGAGAAGGGGCAGATGGAATTGAAGAGGTTACCCATAAAGAGGGTTAGGATTGCTCTGGAGACCACAAAATACCAACATGCTGGGTTCTGCTGAATGAATTTGACTCAAGTCTTCTCTCAGCCAAAGAAAAGTAAAGTTTATTAAAAGTTCGCTTGTATTAGACACAGGGTAAGTCCGTGCTAGGTCATTCTATGGCGCTCTCACTATTCTATGGCGCTCTCACTATTCTATGGCACTCTCCCCAACATGAAGGCAAGATGGGGTCTTATACACAGAAGGTTGTGGGAGGAATCTAGGGGTGGTCTAGAGGAGGAGTTGGGGAGGGTCTTCAGGAGGAGTTAATGAGGTCAATGAGTGATTAAGGTTGGGAAGTTGCTGGAGGCTACAGAGGAGTAGTGAGCTAGGCCAGTTCAAAGGTGGATTGACATTTTAAAAGGCTCTAGGGTGTGAAGTAACAGAGGAATGCCAAACAGAGGTTTGGGCCCACAATATAAGGCTTATTGCCTCATGCAAATACCTCATCAAATGAGATGATTTAGTCAGAGTTCAAGGGGGTTCCCAGAGCCTGTACCTCAAGGACTCAAGGAGAGATGGGGGGGGGGGCTCCCAGAGCACAATACATTCCTCCATTAAATATTTGCTTTTAGAGTGGAGTACAAGGTCAAAGGAATTGAAATGACCATGGGGGGAAGGGACAGTAGGATGGAGAGAAAGCTCCCTGGACAGAACTCTTGGGTAGGGCGGGGAGGCCAGTACAGCCCTGGAGGTCCAAGCCCTCATCAGAATGATAGGAATACCACACCCCTTGTTCTACAGAGGAGGAACCAGAGACCCAGAGTTATCATCAGAGGAGAACCCAGTCTCTTGACTCCCAGTGCTCTTTCTTTCATCTTTTTTTTTCTTTGCTTTTTGGAGGGGGGAGGGCAGGGCAATTGGGATTAAGTGACTTGCCCAAGGTCATACAGCTAGTAAGTATTAAGTGTTTGAGGCCAAATTTGAACTCAGGTCCTCCTGACTCCAGGGCCTGTGTTCTATTCACTGTGCCACCTAGCTGCCCCTAGTGCTCTTTCTTTTAGTCCGCAAATATCTACTATGTGTACTACACCCCAGTGACTGTGCAAATCACTAGGGAAACAAAGAGGGACAGAAATGGATTTTGTCCTCAGAGAGTTCACATTCTAAAGGAGAAACCAACATCTAAATAATATGGTACTTTTTATGTGAGATATGGCCTAGACTTAGATGTACCAGCCTTTGCAGGGCACTGGTCTTAGGTCTCCATCCTCAGGACAAGAAGCTGAGTTGGGAGTGAGACAAATGCTTCTTGCTTCACTCATACACTGGCCCCAAGTTCACCTACTCAAGGAGGGCCAGCTTAGAGGCCTCCTCCAGGAATAGCAGGAACCTGGATTGATCCCAGACTTTTATAGAGTAGGGTATAGGCTACAGTCTGTATATTAATCACCCCTTTCTCAACTCTCTCACTGATCAGGTGACTGGGTTCGCAACCCTATGGGTAACAGCTTGTTTGGGCCAAGGCCAGGCTCCCTTCTCCATCTCTAAATGGAACCAGAGACTAGGTCCTACCACCTCTTCTGGAGGGCCCCTGCAAGTCAGAGATAGAACAATGGTACTTCTGCTATCCCTGGGCTCAACTCCCACCCTCTTCCTTAGAAGGACACAAGTGTTCTCAGTCCCCTCAAAATTCTCACACCCTGGGTCAAAGCCCCAATCACTCCATTCTTGTTAAAACTGAGAATAATTCACAGCACAGCACATCCATTTGCACATTGCTAAGCCTAGATAGATGGAATTACAACATTTTTGAAATCCAGACTAGGGTTTATCTTTTGTATGGTAGAGAGTCGCTGGCACCAGAGGGGGGAAATGACAGATGCATAGAACAACCTCCAGCACACTTCTGGATATTCTATGGTGAATGTATGGGAAAACATGGATGAGAACTATGGAGTGAGAAGCTTCTTTTTCCAAGCTCTTTCAGTTCCAACACCTTCCCTTTGAGATCATCTCCAATTGATCCTGGATATATCTTTTACATAATTGTTGGCATTTGTCTCCCCATTAAAATGGGAGCTCCTTGAAGGTAGGGTTTTTGCCTTTCTTTGTATCCCCAGCATTTAGCATAGAGCCTGGTATATAGTATAGTAAGGCTCCGCATGTGGCAAAGGCCATGCCCTACATGTGGCATAGGGGAATCTTTATATGGCTCAAAGGGAAAGAGAAATAGACATCAATGATCTTTTCTTCCCATACCCTTCTCCAAAGACTTTATTCCCTGTGAGAAGGGTAGGTATCAGAAGCCACATTCTCCTCCATTCAGAGAGAGGGGTTACCAGGCTAGAATTATATCTACTTTCTCCATTAAATATTATTAGTCTAGACATTGTGAGTTCCAGGTTCAAGCTAACTTCTGATCACTTTCAATACTGGGGGAGGGGAACCCCAAATTCTATATCTGAGATTTGACTCCTTTCTCTCCAAATACCGGTTCTACAATGCACATACATAGCAATTATCAAAGAAAACCCACTTATCTAAATAGATAAAAAGGAGAAATCAAAGAAAGTATACAAAGGAGAATGTATATAGCAGACAATATAGACAATATATTGTGTGTGTGTGTGTGTGTGTGTGTGTGTATATGTATGTATGTATGTATGTATGTATCAGACAATATAGTAGGAGCTCCCCCATTGGGAGAGATATAATTCAACCAAGAGAGAGTCCTATAGCTCACTCCAAAGGAAAGTTCCTTTGGAGTGATGGACATGATGGACATGGCCAACTCCTCTCATGTTAGCTTCTTTCTAGAGTCTTTTCCTTCAGCAACCGAAAGCAGGGTTGACCAGATTCTCTCAAATCTGAAAGTCAAAAGCACCTAAGTCTGAAAAGACTCGGAGATTCAAGTTTGGAAAAGACCAAAGAGCTCTCCCACTCTTACCAGCCCTGCCTTGCCCCTCACACAGAGCAGGGGCATCTCTACCGATGAGGAGAAAGTCCTGGAGTATAGGCATAGATATGCCATTGGCCTTTGGGACTGGAGCTAACAACAGTAATTGTTAAAGAAATGCTTGTTGACTGAACAGTCATTCCCCCCACAATGACCTTGACAATTGGTCATCCAGCCTCTGTTTTAAAGATCTAGTGTTGTGGCCACTGCTATCACCAAAAGCAGCCCACTCTACTTTGGGACACGTATGACTGTCAGGAAGGCTTTCTTTACATCAAGCCCACATCAATGCAATTTTCACACATCCTGTTGTACCCAAAATGAGGCAAGACAGAAGATCCCCAAGATTGAATTTGGAGTGGATTTATTACCTGAGGACTGTCGGGGTACATGCCCAAATGAGACAGTGGGTTGGCACAGACAGTGTGCTGGGTTTTTTAAGAGATTCCATAGCCAGGATACGCTGAAACTAAGGGAAGGGGGAAGGTGGAGTCATGTCCAACAATCCCTCTACTCCTCTCTCTGGGGCAAAGTAGAACAAGAATAATGCCATCCTCTTCCAGGACAGACCTCCAGATGTTTGAAGATAGCTATCATATCTACCTTCAATCCCTTCTTTAGAAGTTCATTTCCTTCTATAAATCCATGGATGGTATGGACTCCAGTCCCCTCACCATTTTGGTCACCTTTCTAAAGATCTCTTATAATTTCTTTCTTTCTTTCTTTATTTTTTTTTTTTTTGCTTTTTTGGAGGGCAATTGGGGTTAAGTGACTTGCCCAAGGTCACACCACTAGTTTTTATGTTAAGTGTCTGAGGCCGCATTTGAACTCAGGTCCTCCTGACTCCAGGTCTGGTGCTCTACTTACTGCACCACCTAGCTGCCCCTCTCTTATAATTTCTTAATGTTCTTCCTAAAATGTGGCCACCAGAGTTCAACACAATACTCCAAATGAAGTCCAACCATGGCAGAATATAATCAGACCTCCCTTATTCTGAATGACTCAATTAATTCAGCCTAAGACTGAATTTATTCCCTATTTTTTGTCTGCTATGTCATACTGCTAACTCACTTTGAGTTTACAGTCCCCTAAAACCCACATTTCTCTTTTATACAAACTATTGTGTAGACACACCTTTCCCATCCTATACTTATTTGTACAGTTTCTTTTTGAACCCAGGCATAAGAATTATATTTATCCCTATCAACTTTCATCTGGAAGATTGAAATAGGAAGGGTTTGGATGGGACAACACAAATATTTCAAGTTGAGTCGATCTGACTGGGTACTAACTTTCTTTAAAGTGGTTTTCTTGTTACTCATAAACAACATTCCCTCATCACATCTTTTGCACAGTCTTTCCCTCCTACCTGGAGGCACTCTTTCCTCACTTCCACCTCTAAGAATCCCTTCTTTCCTTCTAAGTTCAAGTTAAGCACCACCACATGAGGATTTTCCTGACACTCCCCAACTCCTATTGTCTTACACACACACACACACACACACACACACACACACACACACACACACACACACACACACACTCGTATTAGTATTTGCCTTATTTTTATGTCTCTTGCATGGGCATCTCTCTGCTGTCTCTCCCTCTGTCTCTTTGTGTGTGTGTGTGTGTGTACACACACACACACACACACACACACACACACACACACATATATATATATATATATATATATATATATATATATATGTTCTCCCTTATGGAATATAAGCTCCTTAAGGGCAGTTTTGCCTGTGTCCCCAGTACCTGGAATGGTGCCTAGCACATAGTGGACACTTAATAATTGCTTGTTTATTGATTGATCGTACTAAGTTTGGCACATTTCTCTAGACTGTGTAGATCTTTTTGGATCCTCACTCTACCATCCATATTATTTATCCTGCCCAGGTTTGCAGCACGTATAAATTGCCATCTATAAAATGCCATAAGCAATAAAAGGTCAAGTATAAATCTCTAGAGACCTCCCTCTAAAACAGAGGTTCTTAAGTTTTCAGGAGTCATGGACCCACTTTGGTGGTCTCATGTAACTATGGAGCCCTTCTCAGAATAATGTTTTTAAATGCATAAGACAAAATACATAGCATAACATTATAATGAAATATAGTTATCAAAATATTTTTTTAAAAAGTTCTCAGAGGCAGCTAGGTATCACAGTGAATAGAGCACCAGCCCTGGAGTCAGGAGGACCTGAGTTCAGATTTGGCCTCAGACACTTGACACACTAGCCATGTGACTTTGAGCAAGTGACTTAATCCCAGTTGCCCTTCAAAAAGCAAAAAAAAAAAGTTCTCAGACCCCAGGTTAAGAACCCCTGCTCCAAATTGACATCCATCCATTTGTGATGACTCTTTATGATCCAGTAATCTAACTAATTCCAAATCTACCCAAGTGTACTAACATCTTGTCCAAATCTTTCTTATTCTCTAGAATAATGTCTCTATTTTAGCAAATGTTTTTCTGAAATCTAGGGAGAAGAGAATCTCTAGACTATTCTCCTGATCAGTGTAGTAAACATAAACTTTTTCTTGATAAAGCAATCCAATAAAGCAATTAATCTTACCAATTAATACTTCCTTTTCCAAAAGCCTGCAAATCATTTCTTTAATAATATGTTCTAGAATTTTGTCAATAAGGCTCACCTTTACATTGTTTAAAGATTCTGCTAACACCTTTCTGTTATTAATTTTCCAGAGATTGGTAACAGGAGATTAGGAGTCAATTCTTTCAGTATCTTAAAACACAGATTATTTGGGTGTAGAGACTTGAACTCATTGATTAAAATTATGCACTCTTCCTCCCCCACCCCTAAATGACCATGTCAGTTAGGAGATTCTGAAGTCCCATCAGGGGTCTCACTGGTGACCCAAGTTGGTAGAAGAGTCCACCAGAGTACTAATATTAGCTACAGGAGACAGTAACCAAAAATCAGCTTTGAGATGGACATGCCAAGGCACCAATCCCCAGATGCCAGAAGAGAGATGCACCAAAGGGGACTTCATGAAGATTCCAGAAAGGGAAAAGGACTTGGAGAAACCAGTAGTTGTAAGTTTATAAGTTTACCCTTTGGCCTGACTACCCTCATACTCTTAAGTAGAAATCCATTCTCTCCATGGACCTCATATGTGCAGGTGGGAATGTTTTTGTAACTGCTATTGTTCTTGATAAACCTCCTCAGTAAGTACCCTTTCCTAAAAGCTAATTGGGTCCACAGGCTGAAGGGAAAGTGTATCACTGGGATGCCCAGAGCAACAATACTAGAAACTCAGCCAGAGAATGTAGAGAAATAAGGGAGCTGTGAGCCAGTAAGAGCTGGAGCCGAAGAGTGGCCCAGATGGGGATGTTCAACCGAAACAATAGCTGGCAATGATATACGGCCCTATGGTTTGCAAAGCCTTTACATAGAAAAAAAGGCCCTTAAAAAAATATTTTGAAATGAGAGTGAATCTGCCAGAGGAGCTGAAGCCAAAGCCCAAACCCGCAGAGAGCAAAGCCTGGGCTGGGCGACTAAGTGACCACCCACAAGCGTTCATTTCCAGCCGGGAGCTAGGCTGCGGCGGGAGAGGGACAGAACACCCAAGAACACCCATCGCGATATATATGCACAAAAGAAACAAATGATCTTGAGGGAGAAAATGGACTTTACGGGGAATTAGTCCTTTTTAAAGCGCATCGGTGGTGGCAGAACTGGAGCGGAGAAAGCAGAGTTGGGTCCGGCACTCAACGGAATGTGAATAGGAAGCCCTGCTCCCTCCCGACCCCTCCCACCCTCTCCTCCCCCATTCCCATCCCCCACATATTTTAAAGAACCCAAAGAGAAGCGCAGTCTTTGCAGCCATTGAAATGACCGAGTGGAGAGGACGTCCTGCGTGGGTCAGGGCAGCATCAGGGAAGGGACTATGATCTCCAAGAGGATCTACAAGTTCCGAACTTCGCTATAAAGAGACAGATGGACCCGGTGGCTAGGGTGATGGACTCGGAGTTTGCTATAATGAGACGTTGGGTGCGGCACTGACTCATTTTTCTGAGCCTCAGTTTCCCCGTCTGCAAAACTGAGGATAGTAATAGCAGCCGTCCCAACAGCCCTGTGAGGGTTAGGGGCTATTATTACCCCCATTTTACAGATAAAGGAAAGTGAGGCACGGGGTGGTTCAATGACGTGCCCAGGGTCACACTGCTATTAAGTGTCTGACGGTAAATTTGCACTCAGGTCTTACCTCCTTCAAGTCCCAAGCTCTATCCATTGTGAGTGTATGTGGCGCTTAATTGAAGTTATTGTAATTTAATTCGTCTACGGTTGAGCATGCCCAGGTGGGAAATGAACTAGGGAGGCAAGGGGACAAAATGGAAAACAAGACTGGGGTCAAGGGAACTGGCAAACCAAAACATACACAGGCCAAAGAGAGGAAAAGCCGCGGTCTGTAGGGGAGAGAGCCGCCCTCTCTCGCTTTGGTCCGCCCTCCGCTAGGCGGCGGAACTACCAAGCTGTCCCTCTCCAAGATGGCAGCCCCCACACCATTTCCGTTTCCGGTAATCCTGTGGGCCAAGCCGCCACTTTCCCCATATCCCGCCCTCCTTCAATCAGCGGCCGCCAACTGTCCCGGGCTGAGAGCCGATGACAGCGTCACCCAGTAAGAAATGGCTTCGTGGAGCCGCCCGTCTGGGTTCTGTGAGGCCACGACCAATGAGAGAGCAGGACGTAGGAAGGAGCGGAGAGCGTTAGCCAATGGGATATCGCGGCGGCGCTGAAGCCGGTGCTTGGAGAAGACCCGGCTGCCGGGAGAGGATCAGTCCGAGCGGCGGCGGGAGCAGTAGGATGTGGGCCTCTCACGGGCTGGCCGTGGCGCTGGCCTTGACCGTGCTGCCGGGGGGGAACCGGGCCCTGCGGCCGGGGGACTGCGAAGGTGAGGGCGAAAGAGAAGCTGAGCTCGCCGGGGGGAGGAGGGAGACGAGGCTATTTGGTGCCTGAGCTGGGTCAGGGCTTCGCTGAAGGGGGACCCGAGGAGCGGGGCCTGGCCATGGGGTGGGGCTGGACAGGGGAAGGGGACAGGAAGAGGAAGCTTCGGCCTTGGGGCCGGCAGGGGAGCGGCGTTATCCTGGGAAGGAAACGCGCCGCAAAGAGGCCGCCCGCCTCCATTGTACAGAAGGGAAAACTGAGGCCCAGACCCCGGGGCCCCACACTGCCCTCCCTCTGGGGTGGCCATTGAGGTTGTGGGCCCCGCCCAGACGCTGCCCCTGGGCTGCCCCCCGGAAAATGGGTCTGTGAGAAGTTTCAGTGCCCATTAACCGGGGTGTTGGAAGGAGTCCTTGGTGAGCTGGAGGCTCGGTGCGGGCACCGGTGTAAAGGAGCTGGGGCTGGGGAGAAGAAACCACCAGGATTTAATCTGTTTGGGGGAAAAGACTGGAGGCGGGGGAGCGGATGGGGGGGGGTGCCATGAGACGCACATTGAAAACCGTTTCGGTTCTACCCCGATATTCCCGCCCCCCTGGGCCCCGGGGTCACTCTGGGTCTGGGATGGATCTTTTCGTTCTGCTGCTTCTGTCACCGGGCTCCTAAGCGTCTACACCAATGAAATCTCAGCTAAGCTCCACCTTCCTCTCTGCTTGGATGGTTTTCTTCATCTCTAAAACGGGGCTAATGGTACAGGCAGTACCAGTTTCTCAGGATTGCGGATTAAAACCACAGCTCCTAGAATTAGAGATGGAAGGAAACTAAGGCCATCCACCCCTCCTGCCCTGTTTGTTACTTTTTACACTAGGAAACTGCCCCAGGGAGGTTAAGAATAATGACAGAGACTGTCAGCTCTGTAATCAAACTCAGGATGTCAGAGCCACAAAGTTTTGAAGGTATATTCTTCACATCAAATTACTTTTAAATAGTAGAACATGGATATCAGAAAAACGGAACTGTGAAATGTCAGTTTGATTCATTGCCCTCAGCTGAGGGCATTGTGCCCCCCCCCCCCACACACACACACACATTCTGTAAATCCCCAAGTGCTGTGTGGCCTACCAGTTATTTAGAGGGGACCCTTGATGAGAAGTTATCCTGATCCATCCCTAGATGTTTGTAAAGAGCACAGATCCACTTCTGTCAGGAAAATCATACCTTAGTAGCTAAACGACTGTTATTATTGGGTCCCTAAAAAGCTTTCCTGCTTTTCTCTTTTGGCAGGACTTTTGTGTTATTAGAGTCAGTTCATATTAACCTATCACCCAAAGGAGTGCTCTGAATCATTTCCATGTTGGGGATGCTTTTTGAGTTGGCTCAGATCTTGTAATGTTAAGGCTGTTCTCTCCACTCATGTGGCCAAACCCTAGTTCAGGTACTCATCTCTCTTGCCTATATAACTGCAGTGACCTCATAATTCATCTCCCTCTTTCCAGTTCCTCTCATCTCCAGTCCATTGGCCACCTAGCTACTGATGTGACATTTCTTGTAAAGCACAGGCTCTCCAATCTAAGGAATCAAGAAGCATTTATTAAGCACCTTTAGTGTGCCAAGTACTGTGCCAGACACTGAGGGCAGATAGAAAAAAAACGAGTTAATTCCTACTCTCAAGACACTTACGTTCTATTAGGGGAGGTAACATATATATACTTGTATTTATTACGTGTGTATAAACATACCCATATACATACATGGATATATGTGTAAACAAAGTAGTTAGGGAAGGACTGAATTCATGGAAAGAAAAGTGGGACTTGAAAGGACATTATGAGGTGTGGTAAGTTGAAAAGTGCCTGTCAATGGTTTGATATTGCCTCTGAGATCATATACAGCCTTTTCTGTTTGTTATTTTAAAAGCCTTTCACAGTCTGGCCCCAAACTGTCTTTCTAGACTTAATTTACATGACTCCCCCTCCTGCACCCAATTGACTTGACTTTCTGCTGCACAACGCCCACGTGCAGCATTCCTCTCTGGCATCTCTGCTCTTTGCCCCCCACCCTTCAGCTCAAAATTACTTTGTGTATATTTTGTATTAACTTACTCCATTAAAGTAAATGTCCTTTCTTCTTTATCAAGCTCCTTGTGCGCAGGCGCTTAATAATTGTTGATTTACTTGAATGTTGTGAATTTGGACAAACTTCTTCTGCAGTCTGAGCTTTAGTTTCCTAATCTGTAAAATAAAGGGCCTGAGAATGGACTCTCTGCTCTGTTAAGGACCTTCTGGCTCTAAAATAAAAATAAAAAGGCATCATAGAATGCCTTTGATTCACATGCCCATGAGAGCACTAGCCTAGATGAGCCCACTCCATTTGTTGAGCTTGACTTCTACAAAGTCCGGGAATTCTAGACTGTCTGATAACTTTATTTTGAATTGAGAATTTTGTGATAAACAAATTTCTCAGGTATATAGCTAATGGAGGAACTTCACTATCAAATCAGCAGAGCTAGTCAGGGAACTAGAACCAGAACCAGAAAAGACTGTCAGGTCGCCAGGTCATTCAGTACATGATGCAGAGTGGACTCAGTGCATCAGAAGTTGTTAGTATATTTTTGTCTCTGATGCATTGTTTGGTTTAGACGGCCTTTTTTTGCGTGGAAATTTTCATTAACAGCCAAGGCCTTTATACTGTGGTGTCCAAGCAAGACATCCAAAGTACAGGCAGACGAGGCAGCTAAATGGACTCCTGCCCCCAAATATATCTTTCTATATCACATTGCCTAGAATGCCACTGTTAGAGACACATTCCTTTGGGTAGAGACATCCTTCCAGGACACCCATGTTTAAAATGTAAATATATTACTTTTAGGAATAATTTTTTTTGTTTGTTTTTTGTTTTGCTTTTTGAGGGGCAATTTGGGGTTAAGTGACTTGCCCAAGGTCACATGGCTTGTTTTTGTGTTAAGTGTCTGAGGCCAGATTTGAACTTGGGTTCTCCTGACTCCAGGACTGGTATTCTATTTGCTGCGCCACCTAGCCACCCCCTTTAGGAATAATTTTAACACTTATTAATACTTAGCAAGGATTACCAGGTTAACTGTCTCATAGGGCATAGTGGAATACCATCTGCAAGTCTTCCATTGATCAAAACCTGGTACTGCATACCTGCTGATACAGTTAGGAAACCTAATAAATGTTAAAAGAACCAATTGTAGTTAGTCCTTAGAAGGCAAGTCTCTTGATGTTGTTTTTCTGGATATTTGGAGTAAGCACAGGTGTGGCTGCTATAACTTTCCCTTTTTTTTTTATAGTATGCATTTCTTTTCTGGGAAAATTTTACCAAGACCTTAAAGACAGAGATGTCACATTTTCCCCAAGCAACATTGAAAATGAACTGATGAAGTTTTGCAATGATGCAAAAGGAAAAGAAAACCGTTTGGTGAGTATGCCATGCCTTGTCCTTTCTTTAGATGGATTTGTCAGAATCCATTGATAAAAGACAAGTTTCTTTCTGTGCTGGAGGCTTGTTCTGAGAACTTCAGCTGTGCTCATTGAGGTCAGCCTTTAAGCTTAACACTTGGTTTACCAGCCAGCTTTTCTTCCCTTAGCACTTACCACAAGCAAGGTAAGGTAATTCAAGATAAAGTAATTCAGGATGGGAATAATATTCTGTAACTTCAAACTTCTTCTAGGAAGTGTTATATTTGCTAACGTCAGAATGTGTTTATTCTTGTGGTCAAATATCTTGAAGTTAGAAGTGCCTGGAAGGTGGTGTTTGACTTCAGTTCGTTTTGAAGATCTGATTGGTAAAAGTCTGAATGATTGTGACTTTAAAAAATTCAATCTAAGGCAAAGCAAATACTAGAATAACTTAGGCTATAAAATATAAAACTATATTTTTCTTACAAAATTTTTTTACTTTGTGTAATATTGACTATTTAATATGTGCTGTTCTCTGACACCCACCTCTACCCTCCTTAACTCTACTGTACCTGCTGACTTCCTGAATTCCTTTAAGACCTAACTTAAATCTCATCTTTTATCTTTTGCTGGAAGCCTTTCCCAGCCCCTCTGTTAAATTATTCCGTTTATCTTCTACATAGCTTGTTTTGTCTATGCTTGTTTGCATGTTGTCACCTCTATTGGATTGTAGGTATCTTGAGGGTAGGGACTGTCTTTCACCTTTCCTTGTATCTCCGGCACTTAACAAAGCACCCTGACATGTAGACACTTAATAAATGTTGTTTGATTGTTATTTGTAAAAGTAATTGTCATATCAAAAAACAAAACTGAACAGTATGCAAGTAGAAATGACCAAGCATGGTCATAAAGAAGAGGCAGGAGACTCTGAAATTGATGTAAAAGTTTCTAAAGTCATTGTTCTTTCTTCCTCCAGTGCTATTACATTGGAGCCACCAGTGATGCAGCCACCAAGATCATCAATGAAGTGTCCAAGCCTCTCAGTCACCACATTCCTGTTGAGAAGATCTGTGAGAAGCTAAAGAAGAAAGACAGTCAAGTGTGTGAGCTAAAATACGGTGAGTTCTGATGTGTCCTCTGCCATCAGGAAGGAAGGAAACAAGTATTCATTTAAGAGACGGGGAAGGAAAAGGAACAAGCCTTTCTTAAGTCCCTCCTCTGTGCTAGGCACCATGCCAAGTGCTTTTATCTCCATTTTACAGCTGAGGAAACTGAGGCAGACATCAGTTAAGTGATTTATTTGCTGAGGGTCACACAGCTAGTAAATGCCTGAGACTGGATTTGAATTGAGTTCTTCCTGACTCTAGGCCCAGTGCTCTTCTGTCCACTTGTATACTGGCTGCCTCAGTGGCAAAGGTGATATTCTCAGATGCTTCATCTCATCAGCTGTTCTAGCAGGACTTGGTTCTCATACTAATCTGACATTCTTAGCTGTATCTGAACTTTAGGAGTGTTGTTCTCCTTTTCTGTTCACAGAAACATAGACTGACAGAGCCAAAGTCAAAAAGTACTTTTGCTGAGATAGAGGTTTTTCCTACTTATTTTAACAGCATCAAATCACTTTGTGAGTCTTTCATGTCTTGTTATAGAAGTTGCTGGCCTTCCCAAAAAGGCTACAAAGGGATCTGGTTAATTGTCTGAAGCAGACATTGAATTTTCATTATGTGAATGGAGAGTAGTATTCAGTGTTGGTAAACTAGACATGTTAACCTTCATGTTAACCACTGTGGCTAGCTCAGTGCCTCCCATAGCACAGTTTCTATTGAATAAGTGACCAGTGTTCCTCTTTGGGGAATTGCTATTGTCCTCTCACCACCCCCTCACCTTTGAGCCAGCTTTGATAAGTGGTGTGACCGAGTGACAGTGGAGAAGAAGTTCATTAAGAGAGGCTTGTTTGTAGAGTGAGTAAAAGGGAGTAAAAGCAGGAACTGCTTAGTTGGTTCTGTGTTCCTTCTCAGTTACTAACATCTCCCTTACCCTTCCTCCAGATAAACAGATTGACCTGAGCACAGTGGATCTGAAGAAACTCAGAGTTAAGGAGTTGAAGAAGATCCTGGATGACTGGGGTGAAATGTGTAAAGGCTGTGCTGAAAAATCAGACTACATACGAAAAATTAATGAACTGATGCCCAAATATGCCCCCAAGGCCGCTAGTTCACGGACTGATCTTTAGTTTGCACAACGCTGTGTAAGCATCTCAGAAGAAATCACATTTAATCTGTTTCCAAACAGCCTTTTTGTAATTTATTTTTAAGAGGGCTCCTGACGGTATCAGATCTGAAACCTGGGGCTTGATTCAAGATGCTGGTTCTACAGCTCCATTGCGTCTTTCTCTGTACTGTTTCTTCATTTTTGTTGTTTCTTCATTTAGGACTTCACAATATGTATGGGATTTTTTTATTAAAGTTGTAAAAAAATTAGTTTTCTAGCTGTCAGAGTCCGTGCCATTCTCGGCTCTGGTAAGGTTATCTTTGCTGAGTGTTCTCAGGAAGCAGATCACAAGGTGACCAGTCTCTCCTCCTAGAACATAAGGAACAAAGGAATAGATTATTAAATCTGGTGGTTGTGCTTAGAGCAGGTAACTCTTACTACTTTTAGAAGGGTAGATATCTCTATATTTGCACAACAGAGAATGTTCAAATCCTACTGACTTGTGGGCAAGTCCCTTCAGTGTTCTAGATAACCCCAAGACCAGAAGTTGCTGTCCTACACTACTAAAGGGAGTTTGTTTATCCAGGACTTCTCTCTGTCAGTGAAATCATAGGCAGACGCCCTGTCCTCTTCTGACAGACTTAATATCCAGAGAAGTTGTAGAAAATTATTCTGTCTTGGTACTTGATGCCCAAGAAACTGAATTCCTAGAATCAGCTTTTTTGGTTTGATCATCAGCTCTACCTTCCAAGGCCCAAAATACTAATACAGTCTGGGTCTGGGCTGTTGAAAAGACAGAACTGTTTCCTGGGACAATGAGGAGGGCAGGGAGATGAATAAAATGGATCATAGCACAAAGACACCTTTGAGATCACGTCTAAAGCCTTTATATAGAGGAGAAAACATCCACAGAGGAAAAGATATTTGTCTGGTGTCAGATACTAAATTAGTATTAAAGGATGGAGCCAGGTCTCTGGCCTGAGTTTTGTTCTGTTAGATAATGCTGCCTCAAAGTTCCAGAGGTCTGCACAGTCCCATTAGACTGAAACAGCAGACCCAACAGTAACCAGTAGGAAGTTTTCTGAGAAAGATCAGTAGGAACCCAGACCCTGGAAAAATACATTGAAAGGCCTGTGGTTCTAATGGTGTCCATTGTTCATATAGCCCCAGCATTTCTCTAGCAACATAACAGATGGTTATGAGCCTATGCCTCAACCTCTGACCTCTGGTCATCTTTGGCTTCATTAGACCAACATTGGGTTCCAGGCAGCTGAAAAAAATAGCCCAAATGTAGTGTCTCACCATACAAAGTGAAAACAGACAGTGCCCCTCTGAGTTCTGCTCTGCCTTCTCAGGAAAACAATGCATTTTACTATGTGTAGAAAGTTTAAAGTATCAAGGAACCAAAATGACACATAAAGGAGTTCAGAAGTGTAAGGGTTTTTTTTTTACTTTAGGTAAATAAAACTAATTTACTTTTTTAAATGCTATATTCCACTTTTTTTTTTTTTTTACTTTTTGGAGGTCAGTTGGGGTTAAGTGACTTGCCCATGGTCACACGGCTAGTTTTTGTGTGTTAAGTGTCTGAGGCCACATTTAAACTGGAGTCCTCCCAACTCCAGGGCTGGTGCTCTACTTACTGTGCCACATAGCCGTCCCCACTTCACCTTTTAATATAAACAGACAATATTTACCAATTTGAAGAGGTTTTTCCCTGGCATATAAAGGACTTTCTTCTGGCTGTGCATAATTTAAGTTGATATGTGACTTAGGACTTTCCCCTGAGAAGTCCCCTATGAAATGTATTTTTCAATACTTTTGTATGATTTTCTTAAGTGAGGAATACAGGCTTTTCATTTCATCAGGGTTTTCTGAAAAGGACTATAATTCATGTGAATTTGTTGCAGTTTAGGCTCTGCCCACCCAGAAATGCCAAAAACTGTTGGAGTTTAATGATGTGTTGTGGTAGAACTGTCTCAAAGAATTAAGAGTTGGACGACCTGTAATCCAAGTATAGGCATTTACTGAGATCGACTCCTCTCATGAATGGGGCTAAGATTCAAGAGGGACCAGCAACTTCAGAGAAAGCAAGATGGATTTTTATAGGGTAAAGATGTCATTACAAATCATGAATATTAAAAAGGAAGGGTTAAGGGATTAGGTAATAGGGGAGGGGTCCCAGCCACAGTAGAACTGCCATGTGACTACCCACAATGTATACAGAAAAACCATTCGATGGGTTATGCATGTATGATAATGAAAGCTCCTATGTCATAAGTTCACTCTAGGTCAGCTCTTAACTATTACTGCGCAGGTGTCTACTTAAGCAAAGTCCCTTCTATTGTTTTGGGGTCTACAGCCTGCTTAGGCATACTGGTGGCTCAGTTTTCTGATTGGCTGAGTATTATGGTCTCTGAGACTGGTGGATGTGGTTGAGTGCATGAACACACCTGCTATTTCTGTGGGAAATATGAGGCATGGGTCTGGGGGCAGTGGCTGGGATCCCATCACTTCCACATGCCTGCTGTTCTGTGAGAAATATGAGTTCATGGACATACCTGATGTTCTAATGAGCAGTGAGGCATATATGAAGAAGTTAGATACTGAGTGGGGGCAGAGGTGAGTGACTAGGGGCAGTGGGCCCACTGTTCAGTGGGGCCTATGAGGAAGTCAATATTGGGACTGGGGGCAGCTTTATTAGGATTCCATCAATTCATATCTTTTCCTTCATCTTGGTCTCACATTGTAAATATCTCACGTTCTTCCAAATCTGAATTTCAAATCCTCTGTCCTTTCTCAGTCTACTTTGGAGAGAGCTTTCATCTGCCCCCATCTTTGTCTTTGATTTTTTTTTTTTTTTAAGAAGAGTTCTAAGTGATGATCTATCACTCTGGAGAGCCTAAGATTTCCACCCTGATTTCTTTTGATGTTTTTAATTACTTTTGGTGTTCCTCTTTTGAGCCATTCTGTTGATTTTGTTTTTTTTCCCTTTCATCAGGGAATTTTTAGTTGCTTTCTATTCTGGGGAAACTGGACAAGTACTACAGTACTGAGGAAAGGCAGTGTCCTAGTTTTCAAAAAAGGAAAGAGAATGTAGTCTGCAGACTACAAGCTAGTAAGTTTGACTTTAGTCCTTAGAAAAATTCTAGAACAAATTACTAAAAGATTACCATTAAAATAATTTAAAATGCTTGGTGAACACCTAGAAATGGAAGAAACAACATGGCTTCTTCAATAACAGGTTATGCCAAAGTAGCCTCAATCGTTCTGTAATTTTTTTTGGTGGCAATTACCAGACTGGTAGATTGGGGTAAGGTTTTGAATAACAAAAGATTTCAGCAAAACTTTGGACAAAAAGTCTTTCAAGTGATTCTTATGGACAAGACAAATATGTACTAGATGATTCTGCAACTGGAGTTATTAATATTTTTATGTAAACTTGGGAGGAAATTTTTAGTTGGAGTGACTCCAGAGATCTGTGCTTGGTCATCAAACTTTACTATTAATTTGCCATGATCAAATTTGCTGAGAACCAGGAAGCAGACAAAGGGCATAGTTTGATCTGCAGTATGAATTCTTTCCCTACCTGCCAATTTCTTAACATCCAGGATCACGTTGCCCTTTCACTCTATGTAGAATCATATAGTCCATGGGAGCATTAGAGATTAAAAATCAGACCTGTGAATTTTTTTAAGCTTACAAAATTAGTTGAATCATATGTAAAACCCAACAGGACTAAAGTTTTAGTCTTGTGTGTCAACTACTAGGCAGTATTGGAAATGATGCCCTTTTATGATAATACAGCACACAAAAAAAGTGAGCTTCAAAGAGTTTCATAGGAGTTTTAGGACTTGTATAAGGCAGGTTCTAAAAAATATGTCACTGACTCTTCTGACACAGTTATCTTGCTCATATCAGAAGATAGCTGGCCTCAGTAGAATACCAAATTGGGGTCTTCAGCCATGTGCATATAACCTCCATTCTCCCAATTCTCATCCCAGCTGTTGTTGAAAATCCAAGATTTGTTGTGCTCAACCTCATCTTCAAAGCTGATGACCCATAGTAGAATGAGTCACTTAGTAAAGCCCTGAGCTATAGAAGTCAGAAGCCATCAGGTCCAGTATTGATGGCCACAGAGACAGGCTCCACAGTAGACACCAAATCTTGGAGGGTTTTCTCAGCATTTGAAGGAAATATAGATAGCAAAGTCAGTGTCATTGACTATAGATAATTCTGCCTTGTACTTACATTCTTTTCTTGGCCGTGTAAGAGTAGGAGTCTTCAGAATCAATGCCCCCATTCTCCTTGTCATATTGAGAACCCCCAGTATAAACCCATGTTTCCCTGCTTCCAACTGCAGTCCACAAGGGATTCTTGGTATAACCTATGTACAAATGAGGCAAATGACAGGTTTGTAGCCTTATGGTGCAGCAGGGTGGAGTCAAGAAGACCCAAATTCAAATTCGGCTGTGACCCTGGGTAAGACACTTGACCCTGTTTGCTTCAGTTCCTTCATCTGTAAAAGTGGAGGAGGAAATGGCCAGTATCTTTGCCAAGAAACCCCCAAATATGGTCACAAAGAGTTGGGCATGACTGAAGAGGCTGAAACGATAAGCATTGTTGGCTCAAGCCTGGCACAAAAGTGTCTAACAGCCATGCATGTACTCCAAATCAGCTGGTTCTTCTCGTTTGATTCTCACAGCAGCCCTGTGGAACAAGTGGTCTTCCCATCCTGAGCTAGGCCTGAAGCTGGAGCTGTAAGAAGTTTCAGAGACCTAGGCCAAGTCCCTCATCTTATGGTGGGGGGAAGGCTTATTCTGGGCCTTCCATGCTGTCTCTTGTTCTTGCTCTTAGTAACTTATCTGAAAGTTACTAAGGACAGTTACGACCTCACCACTATAGCCTCCCTCAATTCACCCATCTTAGATCACTCCAGTTTTCTATTTTCTCAGGAAATTCCTCAGGTACACCAGCTCATGGGGAGGGATGGAGTTCATGCTGGCAAGCTACCCATAGCTGTTAGAAATCCTCAGTCAACTCATCCTGTCCCTGAGCTGTCCTCAATGCAACATTAGTATTCTCAGGACCCAACATTTACATTTCAGCAATTTGTTTTTGCCCCTCTGAGGCCATCCTCCCTCTCAAAAAAAAAAAAATGATTTAGAAATTATTGCTCTATGGCTTGCTGACTGTACTGGCTCAGAGAGCAAGTCAAGTTCTGCCAACTTGTATGACCTTGGTTAAGTCCATTAACATTTATAAAATGTGAGTATGACTTCCATTATCTCATAGGTTCAGGCTTTTTCTAGACTAGAGGACCAAATGACAAAATAGACATGAAGGATGATCTTTAATTGTGCAGTCCACCTTTGGCCTAGCACTTTAATGTTTTTCAAAGCACAAGCCCCATTCATTATTTCATTAGCTCTATGAGACCTGTCAGGAAGGTCTCATATGGCTAACAATGAATTTGCAACAACAACAAAAATCAAAGGAACTGGGTGGAAATTTTGTCTTTGCAGTGTGTGACAAGCAAATCGCTTAACCTCTCCAGGCTTCGGTGTCCACATCTATCAAATAAATAGATTGGCCTAGATGATGTCTAAAGATGCCATGACCTTATGACTGTCTCTTGACCTCAGGAAGTAAACCTAGGCTTAGTTGCATCCTCCAGGAGAGGAGTGGAGATGAATCATCATCTCTATACACGTAGCTGTCCAGTAATAAGAGCTGTGACCATCCACATAGGGGAGAGCAAAACGGCAAGTCTCACATGGTCAAAGGAGAGTGAAAGTACTCACGGGGTGGTGACAGGAAGACCCAAGGACAATAAGAGAGTGGAAATCCCAGCACCCAGGAGGATGGGGCTTAATGCCACCTGGTGCAGCCACCTGGATTAGATCACGAGGCCCTAAAACATTCACCAGGCAATGAATCTCTTCAGACTTGGAGTCTTCAGAATCAATGCCCCCATTCTCCTTGTCATACTGAGAACCCCCGGTATAAACCCATGTTTCCCTGCTTCCAACTGCAGTCCACAAGGGATTCTTGGTATAACCTATGTACAAATGAGGCAAATGACAGGTTTGTAGCCTTATGGTGCAGCAGATATTGCACCAGGGTAGAGTCAAGAAGACCCAAATTCAATTCAATTCAAGACCCAATTCATTCACAGCATAAGGCATCTCAAGGCCCTCTGTCACCCTATGAACGGCTCTAGGTGAGCCCCTGAGCCCCCAGAAGAGAGAGTGGGAAGTAAAAGTCCCCTTCCCCTAAGCACGCTGCTCTTCAAGGTAAAGGCTAAAGGTTCTGGTCCCCTCAGTATGAACTGGTCATTCCTATCCTACAGCTCACCTAAGGGGGAGGGGTGACCTGGGAACCCAGCGTGCCCAGCGTCTGGGGCTCGGGCCGCTCCTGGAGCCTCAGGGCGCTGCTCCCCTCGGGAAGCCGTGTAAGGCTCTCCAGCGCTAAGCGAAGCTTCGCAGCCGGGGTACCTTGAGAATTCAGTCCCTTCTTCCAATGCCACGGTCCCTTCCCCTCCTTAGGCTGTGGTCCTAGGGAAGGGCAGGGTCGGAGAAGACACGGGGAGTTCCAGCCCCTCCAGGAACTGAAGGGCAAGGGGATTACAGGGTCCACACCCTAATGTCATAGTGCTAGACGGAAGCTTCTGGGTCTGGAGTCAGGAGACCGGAGTTCAAATCCGACTTCAGACACTAACTGCGACCCCGGCAAACCCTATTTGCCTCAGTTTCCTTATCTGTCAAGTGAGCTGGAGAAGGAGATGACGACCCACTGCAGTGACTTTGCCGAGAAGACCCCAGGAGGAGTCGGACACGGCTGAACAATTACATGTCCAGTGGTTGTTTTGGGGATCAGACTGGTAAAGCACTTTGCAAACCTTAACACCCTATATAAATGTAGGAAGCTCTCGGCTGCCGGGACTAGGGCCAGAACCACGCTTCTTCCGGGGACACTCGCTGCCAAGGTGACTGACAACGCCGAAGCCGGAACGGGCTGCTTGTTTCACCGGCTGGCCGACAGGTGGCGCTAGAGCCCAAGCTCCAATCGGCTGTCGAACGGAGTCAGAGCCCGGGAAGGCAGCGGGAAGTGACGGAAGGGCGGAGGGCTCTCCCATCGGACGCCCCGCGCCGATCCGCGCGCCTTGATGACGTAGCCGCGCGCTGTCCCTGTCCCTGTCCCCTCCCCTTCCTCCCTGCGCTTTTCCTCCCCCGCCTTTTCGCGGCCGCCGCGCTCAGTCCTTTTGTCCAAGATGGCGGCCCGGGGGGCGCTGCCTCCTCCTCCTGCTCCTGCTCTGGCCCGTGCCCCGCCGCCGCTGCCCCCGCGCTGCTGCCCGGTCGCGCTGTGAGGGAGGGGGCCCGGCCAGGCCCGGCTGGCCTTGGCGCCATGAAGCGGCAGAGCGAGCGCGACTCGAGCCCGGGAGCCCGCGGGGCGTCGTCGTCGTCATCGTCAGCGAAGCGGCCCCGGGAGCGGGAACGGGATCGGGATCGGGAGCGCGGGGAGCGGGAGCGGGAGCGGGGCGAGCGCGGGGAGCGGGAGCGCGGGGAGCGCGAGCGGGAGCGCGGGGAGCCCGACTCGAGCGGCAGCGGCGGGAGCCGGCGGGCCGCGCACAAGAGCTCCGGCTCTGGCTCCGGCTCCGGCCCCGCCAAGCACCAGGCCCCGGCCCGCGCCCGCGACAAGCCCCGCAGCAGTGGCGGCGGCGGCGGCGGCAGCAGCAGCAGCAGCAGCCACCGCGATGGCCGAGGCTCGGGGGACTCCAACCACCGCGCGGGGGGTGGCAGCGGCGGCGGCCGCTCGGGCGGAGGCAGCGGCCGGGCCAAAGCCGGCGAGTCTGGCTCGGCGTCTGCCTCGTCCCCCGGGGCCTCCCCGCTGCTCCTGCTGCCGCCGCTCCCCGAGCCGCCCGCGCCCGCCCCTGCCCCGCCACCGCCGCCTGCACCCGCCCCGCCGCCACCACCGCCCGAGTACAAGACGCTGCTCATCAGCAGCCTGAGCCCCGCGCTGCCGGCCGAGCACCTGGAGGACCGCCTCTTCCACCAGTTCAAGCGCTTCGGCGAGATTAGCCTGCGCCTGTCGCACACCCCCGAGCTGGGCAGGGTGGCCTACGTGAACTTCCGACACCCGCAAGATGCTCGCGATGCCCGGCACCACGCCCGTGCCCGCCAGCTCCTGCTCTACGACCGGCCGCTCAAGGTGGAGCCCGTGTACCTGCGGGGCAGTAGCAGCAGCAGCCGCCGCAGCAGCAGCAGCAGCGCTGGGGCCGCTGCCACCACACCGCCGCCCGGGCCCCCCGCGCCCGCAGACCCGCTGGGCTACCTGCCCCTGCACGGTGGCTACCAGTACAAGCAGCGCTCCCTGTCCCCCGTGGGCGCGCCCCCGCTGCGGGAGCCCCGGGCCCGGCACGCAGCCGCGGCTGCCGCCTTCGCCCTGGACGCAGCTGCGGCTGCGGCCGCCGTGGGCCTCTCCCGGGACCGGGCGCTGGACTACTATGGACTGTACGACGATCGAGGCCGACCCTACGGCTACCCGGCCGTGTGTGAGGAGGACCTGATGCCCGAGGACGACCAGCGGGCCACCCGCAACCTGTTCATTGGCAACCTGGACCACAGCGTGTCCGAGGTGGAGCTGAGGAGGGCCTTCGAGAAGTATGGCATCATTGAGGAGGTGGTGATCAAGAGGCCAGCCCGCGGCCAAGGCGGAGCCTATGCCTTCCTCAAGTTCCAGAACCTGGACATGGCCCACCGGGCCAAGGTGGCCATGTCGGGGAGGGTGGTGGGCCGCAACCCCATTAAGATTGGCTATGGCAAGGCCAACCCCACCACTCGCTTGTGGGTGGGAGGCCTGGGACCCAATACCTCTTTGGCTGCCCTGGCCCGGGAGTTTGACCGCTTTGGAAGCATTCGAACTATTGACCATGTCAAAGGAGACAGCTTTGCCTATATCCAGTATGAGAGCCTGGATGCAGCCCAGGCTGCCTGTGTCCAGATGAGGGGCTTTCCTTTGGGGGGGCCCGAGAGGAGGCTCAGGGTGGATTTTGCCAAAGCTGAGGAAACCAGATATCCCCAGCAGTGCCAGGCTACACCACTCCCGGTGCACTATGAGTTACTCCCTGAGGGGTACACCAGGCACCGAAATTTGGAGGCTGACTTGAGGGTCCGAGATAGGACTCCCCCCCACCTTCTCTACTCAGACCGGGATAGGAGCTTTGTGGAGGGTGATTGGGCCAGTCCCTCCAAAAGCACAGATCGCAGAAATAGCTTGGAAAGCTACAGCCGGTCAGTGCGCAGCCGCAGTGGGGAGAGATGGGGCAGTGATGGGGACCGGGGCCTGTCCAAGCCCTGGGAAGAAAGGCGAAAGAGGAGGAGCTTATCCAGTGATCATGGCCGCACTACGCACTCACCTTATGAGGAGAGAGGCAGAACCAAAGTCAGTGGGCTGCCCTCAGATCGAAGCCCAGAGAGGCTCCGAAGAGAGAACCATACGAGTGAGTCTGGAGCAGAGAAGGAGCCAAGCAATTCCCTGCCCAACAACCGTCATGGGGCAGAAGAGAGAGGTCCAGACTCTCACCAGGTGAAAAAGAGAGACAGCGAACGCAATCATCGAACCATTGAGGTAGAACCGAAACCTGTTGAAGAGCCAAAACCTGAGACCAAAAAGCTAAAGAGTCTGTCTGAGTATGCTCAGACCCTACAGCTGGGCTGGAATGGGCTTCTGGTGTTGAAAAACAGTTGCTTCCCCACTTGTATGCACATTCTAGAGGGGGACCTGGGAGTGATCAGTGGCCTCCTCAAAGACCATGCTTCAGGGAGCAAGCTGACACAGCTCAAGATTGCCCAAAGACTTCGACTTGACCAGCCCAAACTGGATGAGGTCACTCGGAGAATCAAGCAGGGAAGCCCCAATGGTTATGTGGTGCTTCTGGCCACTCAAGCTTCTCCGGGAGGGCCTGGAGCAGAGGGGACCCACACTGTGGAGCCAGGTTTGCAGCGGAGGCTTCTCAGGAATCTGGTCTCATACTTGAAACAGAAGCAGGCTGCTGGGGTGATCAGCTTGCCAGTGGGAGGGACCAAGGGCAGAGACAACACAGGCATGCTGTATGCCTTCCCTCCCTGTGAATTCTCCCAGCAGTACCTCCAGTCTGCCCTGAGGACATTGGGGAAGTTAGAAGAAGAACATATGGTGATAGTTATAGTGAGAGACACTGCCTAGCCCAAACCTGGCTTCTCCCAATCTTGTGTTTTCTTTGTGTCATGAAAAGTTATTTTTAAAGCCAATTCTGCTCTTAGTTTGGCTTTTCTTCCCAGTTATTATGGTTGGTTTGGTGAAGGCCAAAGCTCCCTCCACCAAAACTCAAAATTTTTTTTTAATGCCCATTTGAAGGTATTCCCATTTTATTGATTTCTAATGTATGAAACACTTTCCAGTGTGTTCTGTATTTTATTTTTTAACTAACTGTATGGAAAGTTGTCAGTAAAGCCTTTGTCCAAGGATCAATTTTTAACCCTGTGCAGTGTACTGGTTTAATGAAGTCCCCTTTGAAATAATGGAGCATGTGGTACTTCACTGCCCTCCGTGGTTTCCCTCCTACTTGCACAGCTATCCCTTCCACACACACACAGCTTTCCCTCCAAGCCCAGTTTTCTTAGAGATAGATCTACTTCTGGGCCTGTGGTGTCTTCACCTCAATTTCTGGGTATCATGACTAGCAGAGAGCATGCAAAATCCAGCACTGAAACTTTTATCTTGTCTACAGGAAAACCTGTATACTCTGGGCCCTCCCTAGAACATTTCCAAAGCCCTGGGTATGTCTTAACCACTTAAACAAAAAGCTGCTGCTCCTTGCCCCATCTAGTCTGCTTTAAGAGAATATAGCTGTCATTCTGGTGTACTTAAGATGTTGTATGAACTGCCTCATTCTAAGACCTTAAAGAAAGCAGGTGATGCTTTTTTAAAAGCCCAGTGTATTGGTGAACCTGGTAGAAATGTTAGCATCCCTCAAAAGCTGGTGATGAAACACTCATTCTCCTGTAATCTGTGCCTGGGGGAGGTGGGGAGAGTTCTTCAGGTGGCATATTGCCATGTTCAGGCTACCTTTCAAAATTGAGGAGCAGACACATCAGCCTCCTTGGTTACTTTTATTTTAGGGGCAGACTGGGCTGTGGAATCAAAATGTAGCTATTTGGTTTATGTAAAGGGATGTGAACTGTGGGGATTAGCAAACCTTCCCTAGGAATTCTTCAGCTACATGTCCTAGGGAAGAACAAAAATCTCTTAAATAATCTGTGTTTATTCATTTGCCTAACCGGAGACTCACCTGTGAGACTTAAGAGGAGCTTCAGATAAGACCTAAGTTTGGGTAGGGAGGGTGGAGCTTAAAAGCCCCCCTAAGTTTCTGAGCTAGGGAGTGCAGGTTTTCCCGGAGGCAAAGAGTATAAGAAGGGGTATGGCAAGTATCTAAGAGTTCTGCTTCAAACCTCCAGCAATTCAGGAGCCATTGGAAAGCAGGCATTCAGTAAACTTCCCAGTGTGTAAGACTAAATCATCTACTAACCAAGTCAACTGCCAGCACTAATCAAACCTGCAGGTACACTGCCATGTGCCAAACACCTACCTTCTGGCAGCTTTTAATTGAGACCTGAGGCAGCAGGAACAGAGCAAGGACTGGGAGTGGGGATATCTGAAAGTCTTTTTAGTCAGTAAGCCTGTGATTAAATGTTCTCTTGAAAGCAGCTCATGGCCTCCCTCTCAATTCTTCACCACAAGAAGGCTCAGGGTAGCACCTGCCAGTCTTGCACTTTTTTTAAGTTCAATATTTACTAAACATGTACTATATATGAAACACGTTTTGCTGAGTGCTGGACCTGAAAAAATTAGTGGACAGATTGGAGGGTCAGAATCATGGTCTGCAGCTATTTGAAATGAGGTAGTCTGGATAAAAAAGCCTTTCAGAATTTGCAGGCTTCTCCAACTTGTCACTTACCATCTTTGAAGTCCTGAAAAGAGCCAGATTCATCTAGGCTAAAAAGCTGACACTGGGGCAAAAGGGTACCATGATGGTGGTGCGACCCCTGAGCCACAGAAACAATTACCTTAGGCCAGAGCCCAGACATATTACTTACACTGCCTAGCAAACTCACCTTGGAACTCTTTACAAAATGAGTACTTAACCACTGAGGAAGAAGAAGAAAGCTCCAATGCAAAAGCCTCTGAAGGCTTGTTTTGTTTTGTTTAAATTGGAAAGGATGATATGTACTCTGGCCATCCGGTATTCATTTCAATGAACTCGAAGTGAAGCTTATCTCAGGTAACTAGGAAACAGGTTCCTTGTTAAGGCCTGTCTATCGGGAGTGAGTCCCAAGAAGGAAACTGACTCCTAGGGCATTTTCAGGAATAACCATGGAATTCTAGGTTTCAGAATTTACCTATTTGACAGCTTTCAAGAACCTACTACCCCAAACCTCTTTGCCTGAATCCTTTCCTCTCCTCCAGCAAACAGCTACAGTTAGCAGGGAATTAACACCGAGAGCAGGCAGGCAAGCTGGGAATCCTGAGCTTGCAACCAGGACTCAAAAATGAGGCCATGTGCTGGACTGCTGTGGTCCCTATGATCCTTTAGTTCTTGGGAGGAGATAAGACTTTGACCAGACTCATGGACTGTTAGAGCTGGCTGGGTCCTTGGGCATTTTACTAGATAAGTAAAAAGACCCAGAGTAGGGATGTGGTTTTGCCCCCATACTTTTGTCCAGGAGCAAACTGATATAAGATCTCCCCTAAGGTGTGTAAGGCCACCCTACAATGAAGTAACATACTTAAGCAATACTTGAAGCCCATGCTTAGGACTAGAAGCACACAGGTGGCTTACAGACAAGACATGGTTAGTACTTCCAGGCAGTGCAAGGCAAGATTTACCAAGCTAGAGAGTGATCTGGAATTTGGTTAATGCTGTAAAACTTCCCGTTTCCTGGTTGTATCATTATCTGAATTGAAAGAGCTTGGTTCCCAGAATAGTGCTTCCCAGCACTGGGGTCAGATTCTAATGAACCAAAAATTTGACCATTCTACTCTTCCTTCCCAGGGTCAAAGTAGTACCTGCCCCACTTCTAACTCCCCTCAGCAGCTCCTTACCAAAGGCCCTGTATCTCTTTACCCCCAGCTCCTTTCTTTTCTGCCATCTCCCCCATCTGTCGTAGCTCCACCAGTGGTCCATTTGGGCAGCACTTTGGCTGTACAGGCATTCTGGGATCGAGGCTATTATCAGTGCCCATCTTTAGAACCCAACCCTAGAGTTGCTACTACTACAAAGAAAACTACCGTCAGACTCAAGACTTTTTAAAAAAATGTATCACTAATAATAGTTTACTACTTATATGGAACCTATAAATATGTATTCTCTTTTTGGGTAGCTTAGATTTGTGGCTCTAGGTCTTTGGTGGTTCAGACAATGTAAGGAAGAGGTAGGAAGGTGTTTGTTCAAGCCCTTCCCCAGGGTGTATAACTCTAGGGGCCGTAGCCAAGTCAACCAAACCCAGCTTTCCTGATGGGAGTCACTGCCTCTCATTTACTATCCTCATGGGATTTGTTTCTAAGTTTCATTGTGAGCCAGCCACATTTCAGAGACACAGTTAAGTCCTATTGTTGGCTGAAGGAACCTTAGAGGATTTCGCAGAGTTGTAATCCCAGAACTTAATTAGACCTAGAAGGAACCTAAGAAATCATACACACCAGTCCCCTTGTTTTACAGCTGAGGAAATGGTCGGAGAGGAAGATACTTGCTCAGAGTAAAACACTGATATAGGGGTAATACCAGGTCTACAACTCAAGTCTGACTCCTAAATGCAATAAAACTATAAAAATGCAAAAGCCTTTTGGTGCTCCCCTACTATGAAAATAGGCAGCAGACTGGATCTGCCTTACAGGCTGTAGTTTCTTAACTCCTAGAACTTGTATCTTACCTTTCTTTGTATCCCGAGAACTTCACACAGTGCCTGACCCATTTAGTAGATACTGACTCAGAGACTAAACCAGGAATATGATTTATATGCTGCGTTAGATCAGGGATAGCAGTTGGATAGGTGCCCTCCAGGTTGAGTTGGCAACCAACTCCTATCTTGGGCATACAGAAGATATAGCTAGTGTCTCAGCTTTTCTATCCTCTTGGGAGTCAGACTATATTTGTGTAGTATGGGTCTGATAACATATCCTGGCTGATAAGCCTATTACCTTCCAGCTATCTGAATTATCATTTGACTTTTAAACCTTTTCCCATAACCCTAACCAGGGGTGGGGAATCTGGCCACAAGGCTACAAGTGCCTTCTAGGTCCTTGGGTGTGGCCTTTTGATTGAGTCCCAGTTTTACATAACAATGAAGTTAGTTTTCAGTGGAAGGGCTGCACTTGAGAACCTAGAAGGTCACATGTGGTTCCCCACCTCTGCATCTATCAACATGAGTGAGTTGGGGTAGGGGGCCTAAAAGCTGTTGCTGTAGTAGAATCAAAAATGCTTAGGGCTGGTGGCACTTACTATGGGTTTCAGGGTGGTGATGATCACCTCTTCAAGGAGAGGAAGAGGGTTCAGACTTGTGAGTTCATTAGTATGGGGGACTCTTGAAGGAAACTCCCCTCTCTAACAAAGCAAACAGACACCTCTCTGTGTTTGATACTCTTAAGACAGGCACTAAGAAGTTAAGTAACTTGCCTAGAGTCTGCCAGGATATGTTGCTGTCAGAACCCGAATCTCTAAGACCATTTCCCTATCCACTTCACCATACTGCCACTACCTCAGTATCTCTTCAAACTCTTACTTTGTTTCCTAAGAACAAAGCAGCCATGCTTGAAGAGGAAAGAATTACTTTTTTTTATAGTTCCATCTACCTTCAGGTAAGGCCAACCCCTCTTCAAACATCCTCTTCAAAGGCAACCAACCAGCTCTGAGCTCCTCCTTTCTCATGTTCCTACCTACACAGCTGGACAATGACTGTGGCTGAAGTGGTCAGGTAGAGACTCTAAAGCCTTGTGGTCTAATGATCCAGAATTCACTAATTCCAAGTCCCTTTCCCAGGAGCCTATTCTCCTTTCACCTTCCAGAGACTGGCTGGCACCAACTCTGCTACAGCTTCAGCCATATGTACAGCCTACTCTCTTAAAAGTCAAAGCACAAAGAGGGTGAGGGGAACTGGTCCGACACTATGTCCATCTGAAGATGCAACTATTTGAAAAGACAGACACTTCCCTGCATGGAAATGGCAGAGTGGAGCTGACTAGAATGACTTAGCTCTTTGCCTCAATGAAGTTCTTTGTGGGGGGAGGGGGGGCAGATTCTTACCACACTGCTACTGCTGCTATCCCTAGAGGGCTGAAGAAATCTGTCTATATTGGGAGGGAAGGGACCCACCTACTGCTGGAAAAAAGAGAATAGGTAAAGGCCATAAACAAAGACAGACTTGTAGTTTATTTTGTATTTTTTTTTAAATAAATACACTTTACATTAAAGAAAAAGGCCTTTGATTTGTAATTTCCACACAGGAGAAAGGGAAGAAAAAAAAGATTTAAAAAAAAAACTGAATCACAAAGAAAAATAGAGGGAGTGAACTTATATCACAAATTCCCTCATCTCCACAAAACCAGTATCCACAATGACCAAAATGCCAGGACTTGCTCCTGCCTGCCATTCTGTGAGGGTGGGTGAATGAATGTGTGCATATACATGGCAAACAGCAGTCAATGCCTGCCTTCCTCCCCAGCTCTGGCACGAAGGCACCTCAAGTCAAGGAAAAAAAACACCAACATCCTGACAGCATGAGGCAACAAAACTTTTTTTTTAAAAAAATCATATATTATATTTATAATAAAATAGTCTTAATCCTTATCAATTTAAGAAACCACGATTTTCCTTTTCATTTTAAATACTTGTGTAAAAACGCCTCTTTATATTGATCTTTGGGCATCACTTTCTCCCAAAGGAAATGAAGCTTAGGGGACAAGGTACCCGATGGATATAAGTTCACACCCTCTGCTATAAACACCTGCAATTTTTTTTTTTGCTTTTATATAAAACTATTTTTTGTTCTTTAGTAATGAACTTTATACAAAGAAAATATATTGTGAAATATCCCCAGAGAAGTGGGGCTTTTCCTTAAGGAAAGATTTGTCCATCCTGGAGGAAGTGGGGAAAAGAAGGCAGAAAAAGGGCCTAACCCCTGATCTCTTTATTGAATGGCCACTGTTGGGCACAACTGCTTCTCTGCTTAAGACAAAACCCTCCAAGCTTGAAGCCTACAGGTTGTCAAAAAACAGATAATATCCCTGGGAGAGGGACAGAGACAGGGATGGGAGAGAGGGGAGAAGAGGTGTCAGGGAGGCTTGTTCTGAATTCGCTGCTCATTTGGTCTCCTGCCTGCCAGGAATAGAATTTCTTCAGTGGGCATCCATATGATGATCACTCCTCACTCATTCAAAGATAAGATGATGTCGTCTTCCAAATCAGAGTTATCTGAGCTATCAGCTGGAAAAGTAGAGAAGAAAAAGGAAGGTAAAGAGGAGGTTATGTGTTGAACTTACAGGACATGTTCAGAAAGTGCTGTGCTCTACCTTTATCCTCCCTAAGTGGGTCAATTACCATTTTCAAGAAAGGAGAAAACATACCAATTAGGTCCTTGGTGTTGGCAGCTGAGAGCACATCTGTTGCTGGCAACCATATCCTACCCTGGGAAATCTCAGCTCAATGTTCTCTAAAGAGGGCCAAGGCAGTTTAACCTTTCTGTGCTCTTAGGAACACTTCTGCTGCCTGAAAGAACCTATCCAGCCAATGGGAATCTCAACCCGAATAAAAAGAAGATACTCAGGGATACCATAAGAAATCACTTGGCCCTGAGATCAGGCCTGCTGCAGGGCTTCATATCACACAGCTTTAGCCAAGCCCAAGGGAGCCTAATATTCCTATCTTGAGTTCAAAAGACAGAAAACAATAAGATATCACTCAGTATAATGTTCTTAAGAAAGAAGATGTAAGATTTACATAGGGCCCCTCCCATCTTAGTGCTACTTGGGCAAAGAGGGCAAATTTTCACAACTCCATGTAAGCTGAATACCACTTTGGTTCCTCATTTAGTCACCTCATTTCCATGGCCTAAAGACTCTGGACTAGAAATGGGGACTGTCAGTAGAGAGGCTCTGGTTTGAAGGAACTTGGATATTTTCCCAAAAACTTCTCAGACTCCCCTCCAATCCAACACTCATCAAATTTCATTCTGCTATAGGAGGTCTGGGATACACACCCATCATTACCACCACCTTCTCAAGAAAGATGGTCTATACGGACTTCCAACTATAAATCCTATGGGAGCATCTCTTACAGCAATGCCAAAGGAGAGGCTATTTTGAAATTCAGGATAGGAATTTGACTTCCTTGTGAGGAACAGCTTGTTTATGGCCCACCTAGAACACACCACTGATAACCTGTTTCATTATATCCCTTCCCCCTCACATCTGCCAGGCTGTACTAATGCTCTCTTATATAACACTGATTGGAAATGCAAGAAGTCAAATCTGATTCTCTCAGCTGCCTCTACATTTCTGAGGCCTAAGTGGCCATTCAAAAGGGGGTCAGGGTCATCATGTATTGTTCAAAATCAAGCAGGACAGAGAGGAAAAAACCTGCCTCTGGTTTCAGCACTCTTCTTGGCTGTTCACAAAACAGAAAGCATGTCAGTGAATGAGAAAACTAAAATCTTCAACAAGTCCTCTAATTCCTAAAGGGAATGAGTTAACTAGAGATAAATGACTTTTCATCTTAGCTACGTGACAAGCAAAAGCTTATTATTTCCTCAATAAACATAAAGCCTCCAAATGGGTAAAGATCAGCTCCATGAAACTTTATTCTTTAGATTTTCTCTGGTACTAGAGTTAACCACCTTTTTGGAAATTACAGGTAAAGCAAAATATTTTCCCAAACATCACTTCCAAGAAAAAGACATACTGTGACTGGAGAAGTAGGCAATAAAGCTCTTGAGTGAGGCTAGACCAGAAGGCTAAAGTAACTTCCCCTGGGGTCAGAGGAGTCACAATCAAGCAAAAGGGACAGGAAGCAAAGATCTCCTAAGAGTTAAGAAAACAAGGAAGGAAGATCAGAGAACAGAGGCCTGGAATTACTGTAGTAAATCAATTATGGCATCTAATTTCATCAACATGCTAAAGTTTTTCTCCAGCAGTCTAAAAAAGGGATGCCAGGAAGATAGGGGCTCAGAGAAGAGAAAGGAGGGCAATACAGCCTATTATCCCATGTGTACCTAAGCACCTTCCTGCCCAAAGCCCTAGAGATGTCCAAAGACACAGCTGGAAACTAGACCAAATGGACCAGGACAATTTGTTCCAAAGAACTAGACCCAACAGTGGGAAGAGACACCTAACCATCAGCTTCAGCTACATGTATGACCACCAAGAAAAGGCAATTGAGGGAATTCGTGTAGCCATAATCCTTCTTAAGCTAGGTTCAAAAAGTTGATCCAATTTTTGATACTGTGAAAGTGGACGCTGAAAAAGTATGTAGATTGGCTTTTAAGTATACCACGACTGCTGACTGGTCTCTTTCATGAGGGAAATGAGAAAAACTCAAAGCTAAGGGATCTCTGACAATACAGACACTTTGCAAACCCACTGTTAAATACTTTGCCAGACCATCATCATCACTCATATTCAATATAACTCATGCTATAGGACTTCCTTCCTATGGATTTAACTTATGCTAATTTTTTTTTTTTTAAGAGTAGACTGGATGCCTGGCAGCATGCACCAAACCAAATACCTAGAAAAGTCCTCTCTCTTAAGGCACTGCAAAGTCTTAGGAAACCTGCTGACCATAAAGTAAGCAAACAAATTACCCTAACAGATCAGACTAGCTAGAACACAAGATGACAGGGCAACAGCAATGCCCAAGCCTCTTACCCTGAAAAGAGGACATTTGTAGCTTAAGATTCTGTTGTCAGTGTCATCATAACTTTGAAAACCAAAGTGGACTAAGCACAGCGTGCATTTGCTCTCAAATTCCAGCTGAGACTCATGATATGCTCACTCTAAACTCTTTTCTCCATCTGTACCACCCCACCGGAAGCTTTCCCGTTCTTAGCAACTTAAGTACTGTGCCTGTACATTTAGCTTGGGAGAAAGTAGTTCCCAAATCTAAAATGACTGGTGCCCTGGTGACTAGAACCGGAAGTTATTTTATAAGCCAAACTCAAAATTTGGTGGCTTTGCATTCAAACTAAAAGATTAAAAAATGAAAGCAGTACTCACTTGCATTAGCTGGCACCACCACGAGCTGGGCTTTACTCTTCGCCACGGCTGCTTGCCACCCCTTTTAATGTGCCTCACTAATCCCTTGTCATTTAAGTGAATTAAAAATGGACAATGTCGATACAGCTTGTACCCCATGCCCAATTATTAAGTAATAATAATGTCGATACAGCTTGTACCCCATGCCCAATTATTAAGCAATAATAAAATTTTAATAAATAAAAATGTCTAATAAAACCTGCTCCCCCCACTTTTTACACTGATTACATTGATGTGTTTCATCCACCCCTTACTCCCTGCCAGGTCCTCAAAGAAAAAAACCCTCTACTGAATAGGAACCCTTCCTGGAGCAAAGCAAAAGTCTCTCCAGAGTACTGCCCCATCATCTGGGCTGCCCCAGTATCTCAGTCCCCAAGTGAAGGAAACAGAGGCTGAGAAACAGCTGCCTCCCCTCTCTCAATATGACAGATGGGAGTTATGGTCCCCAACTCCTCCCCCCAAAAGAGTTTCCTCAAAACAGCAACAGAAAGAAGGGCTCATGGAAGTGGCTACACAGAAGCCAATCTCCTCTGAGTTGGTCTTAGATTCTTTGATCAGAACCAGCAAGATTTATCCCAAGAAAATGTCCTTACATCAAGGTTTAAGGGGAATTTCTGAATTATACCTCTAAATAATTTCCTCCCCACCACCAAACCCTTCCATTATAAAAACAGGTCAAGTATGGCGAGGCTTGGCTTTAATTAGGTCTGTGTTGTGTCCTCTTCTCTCTGGACATAATACCTACCACCTTTAAAAGTGCTGACTGGACTATATATAAGAAAACCCGCTGGAGATCATAGGGATTATTTCCCCAAAATTCATGAGTTTGGCCACAGATGGGCAGTGAAGCACTACAACGAAACAGAAGAACAGCATGAATGAATCCACCAGTTATGCGCACATCTTACCGAGAGGCCGGTGAGCAACCTAAATGGAAGCCTGCCCTAAATGAGTGTTGACAGTTCAGTTAACTTGTGAAAATGATCTTACTTTACGTTATTCGCTGACTTTTACAGGACTCCTGAGCAAAGACAAGGGACAACCCTATCTCAGAAGCATAAAAATTTGGTCCTATGGGAAATTTACTACCTAAGGCTTTGTTGACTTATTCATCACAAGGAAGAGAAGGAAGAAATGCTAAGCAGAACAGAAAGGAGAAGAGAGAATGTGCCCCACCACTTCTAAGAGGGAGGAGCCAATAGCAGAGAGGAGAAGGACAACACAATGGACTCTATCACTTTATCTCTTTAGAAATGAATAACTGTTCATGAGAGCTTCTTCTGATGAATTCAGATGTGCCCCTCAGATGGAACAAACAACTAAACTTTTTCCATCTGATCTAGGAAGTTTAGTCCTCTGAAGGTAAGGGATCATGGCCAGCTGGTTACACAGTTTAGGTGGTGAGGTAGCAAATGAACACAGATGCTGACTTTGCTTTTCCTCCAAGGGAAATGTACGGTTAGCAGCTGAGGACAGAGCCAAGAAGACATGTTTGACTCTCCATCTGGGCTGGAATGTAGGAATAGGTATTCTCTGATGCTTCCTAGGATCAGAGTGATGATCCTGTCTATACTTACTGTCTCCCAGTATCAATTCAACTTCCTCATCAGCATCGGAGTCTTCATCTTCCCCTTCATCTCCTTCTTCAAGCAAGTTAGCCAGCTCTTCATCTGAAGGGGAGAAGTCATTATCGCCATCCTCACCAGCATTCTCATTGTTTTCATCCTCCTCCAATTCTGCCTCCAGAAGCTGGTCAGTATCAAGTTCATCAAGATCATCTGTGTCATCATCATCTTCATCATCATCTTCTTCTTCCTGTTCCTCTTCCTCCTGTGGAGAAAACAGTAGGTACATTAGGACAAATGCCTCAAAACCAAACACGTGGCAGAAGCATCAGCTTTAGTTTTCCCCAAACAGGTTGTATGTTAGGGATGGGGGAATTATCTGGGAAGCAACTTACTCCCAATTCTGATGCATTTCAGGGTTAGTACTGGTTTAAAGTATCACACTGATAGCTCTGAGATACATAAGCCATGCCTATCCAAAGGAGAGCACAGCACAGAAACGACATAATTTCTCCAAAGGACTTCTAGTTCAAAGTATTAGACTGCTTTATCCAGCAAGTTCAATCTCTACTCAACTTGTAGCAGTTCACCTAAAACTCCCCAACAAGGCATTAATAGTTATGCAAAAATCTAGTCATAAGTCAAGAAAGAATGCACTTCATCATTCATTCCTCTCTTGCCTCAGCCAAAGCAGGAGAAAAAAAAATTCAAATATGAATCATTTAAATAGGAATAGGACAAGTTTCTTTCAGTAATCAAGTAAATTCTGTTTTTTTAAACTGAGAAAACACATGCCAGTTGGGACAAATCAGTACTTAAATTCATCTTCTCAAGATCACACTCCATTTTCAATTTCCTAGTGTTGATCTTTTTCATTGTTAACATATGATGCAACTATAATGTCCCCATTGTTCTTAACATAAAACAAGAGAGCAAATTCTATCATAACTGCAATGCAAGGGAACAAACCCCAAGTGATAATACAATTCAATACACAAGGCTTCACTTTCTTCATCAATCAACCACAATGTGCTACACTATTCATATATTTCTCCCAAGATCTTCTCTGACAGAGAACAGGTACTAGGAAACAAATTGAATGTTTTGCTCCCAATTCCCAGGGCTTTGAAAATTCTACAACCTGCCATTTGTTACCAAGTTTAACTTTGCACTTCCAGTCCTGAGGCTGGCTCATCAATTACCAAAATGTAACAGAAAAGAGATTCTAATCTCTGCTGTAAACTTGCATTCAATACAATTCTTTGTAATTAGCCCCCCAAAACATAAGTGGGAAATGTAACAAACAAGTTCCAAATAAGAAAACAAGAAAATTATATCCATCAATTATTTTCAAAACCCCACAAATATCTCTGACTATCCTTCATCAAATCAGAATTTACTACTTTGGTTAATTGCTTTTTTTCTTCTGTGGTGCCTACAATAATGTCTGAACTGCTATTGGTAAGAATTTTAACCATCTAATGACTTAGAAATGACAATTACTGCTATGAAATCACAGATTCTTAAAAGTAATACAACGGGTAGAATAAAGCCACAACACTATGAAGCATAATGTTCTCATGTGAAGAGTAAAGGAAAGGTGGCACATGTAAAACTAGAGCACCTAGTTTACTCTGGAACCAGTTTGAAGTCTACAGCACTGAGTCCTGAACACAAAATGAAACCACGGTACCTGTGGGTTATCAATAAACATTCACTCAAGTGAAGTAAATCAAGAGTAAGAAAAGTCAAATCACTGCAAAAACAATGTATAATTAATGCTGACATGAAAAAAATGATCCAAACTTAAGGAAAAATGAGTTCCTTTCAAAGTTCAAAAAACAAACAAAAATAAATAAATAAAACCCCAAAAGCAGACACAGACCAGATTTAACGGATGGAAAAGCAGCCATCTTTAACCAACATATTTTATGGCCTTTACCAGCATTTACCCTATCACCGTGACAAGCAGTTGATAAGAAAAGGACAACTTTTGGTTCTCTGGTATTTTATGCACTAGATTGAATATCAGCTTTTCAAAACCCCAAGTTAGATGAGAATATACAAAGTTAAAGCAAAAATGTTAATAAAACAGTCACCTATGAATCAAGCAGCTCAGTAAGATATATGTTTCTAGGTCTAATATCTCACAAAATGTTATTATTTACCTTAGCTTAGCCAGGAGAACTAGGTAAGAAGAAATTCACAAACATTTAGTTAAGGCCTATTTCCAAAAAGTAATTCTGAAAATGTCCTAGCTTTGCTGACAAAATTTCAAATTCACAAACCCTGAACTTTGGTGGAAACAAGGCAAAGGTCTACCTGGGCCTTCAACAATCCTACAAATCCAACTTTTCATTTCATCTTCCTGTATTTGAACTAATTCTACAAATAGCCATCAAAGACGACCCAGGGAACACTACTTTAATTATACGAAAAGGAGGTAAGAGGAATGTATGGAAATCTGCCTGATTAAAAAGAGACCTTGTTGCTTTATCAACAAAATAATTGTTTAAATAACCAATACTAGTTTATTTTTTTTGCCTTTTTTTTTTTGGAGGGGGGAAGGCAGGACAATTGGGGTTAAGTGATTGACCCATTGACCCAAGGTCATATGTCTAGTAAGTGTGTCAAGTGTATGAGGCTGGATTTGAACCCAGGTCCTCCTGACTCCAGGGCTGGTGCTCTATTCACTGCACCATCTAGCTGCCCCTACTAGTTTATTTTCTTTAATTATTTTTAATATTCATTACTAGTTTATTTTCTACAATACCATATTATGAATCAAACTCTTCTAGGGCAAAAGTACTTTTACAAATACTTCATCTAACTCACCTAGAAAATTAATATAAAGATTTCAGAATCCTTCTCATATTAAGTACAAAGCAGAAGCAAAGTGTTTCAGCTTTCACAGTTAAGTATCAAGGTTTATTAGTGAGGGACAGACAAAATGGGCAAAAAGAAAAAGTGGCATCCAGATTTATCCCCTGCCCCAGCCCACCCGAGTCAAATAAAACATCTCTTCAATGTCTTAGGGAAAAGGATTATTACATAAATACTTTATATTTATTGTCCTTATCACTGCCTTCAGGTCCAACTTTAGAAGTGGGTTTTGAATTCAATTCTTGGGAATAACTACTGATGATCAGCAAACCATAAAAATGTCTGATATTAATATTCATATACTTAAATCATTCAACAACTGTTTTTCTTAACATCTAAGAGAAAACAAGTCTATTTTGCCATTGTCTTCAGATCTATTTTGACTTTTCTTCCTTAAAGATAGTTTTTCACTATATTTGATATCTATACCCTTCAAAATCCAGTATTTCCAGTTTCCTTTAATCAAACTAGACCCACTACTTTCTATTCTGGAATTGCTGTCCAACTGGGCAGAAGATAAGTAGAGTACTACACAAAATACTGGAATCTTTTTTTTTTTTTGCTTTTTGGAGGGGGGAAGGCAGGAGAATTGGGGTTATGTGACTTGTCCAAAGTCACATGGCTAATAAGTTTTAACTCTCTGAGGCCAGATTTGAACTCAGGTCCACCTGACTCCAGAGCTGGTGCTCTATTCACTGTGCTACCTACCCCTAGAATCTCTCTCTTTAGCAATAATGTCTAACATGACCCATTTCAAACAGGATCCCTACATTTCTACATGACAGTACTTTGGGTTTCATAATCAGCAATGAAGCAATGTATTTATTATTCAAATCAGAAGATACAATTTCTAACCAGTTCAGTGATTTTTCAAGATTAACAACCTGCCCCTACACTTGCCTAACTGGAAACCCACTTAGTTTGTTTCAGGCGTTTTTAAATCCAGCTGCTGTTCTCTCTTTGCTGAGCAGCAAATAAACTGCTCTTCAGGCATGCTCTTAGTTGGGTCATATTTCTTTTTCTTAAAGATCTTACTTTGTTCCTTCCATTTAGCTATTTCTCCTAAAATCATTATCATCTACTGACACTATTTAAAATTTAAAATACTCAAACGTTTCTTCCTTTTCTAAGACACTTGCTGTCCTTTAACTGAAGAGCTGCTTCTTCTCTAGTCAAGAGGCCTTCTAGTGTAAGTGTTTTTCTTCAAGAACAGAACAGCTTACAACACCTTATAGTTAACAGAGATAATCAAGACTTATTTTATGATAAATCTTTTTCTTTTGATGACCACTGCATCTGCTTCTAATGAGACCATTCAAAACTCTTCTCTCTAAAAACAAAATAGCTACTTTTCAAACAGAAGTAGATTAACCTTGTTTTTCCAGGAAAATCAAGCCACTGAACAAGTTTAACAGAGTAACTTGTCTTAAAAACTGGAACAAGGATGAGACTGTTTTTTTATATGTCATCCACACCTGACCCTAGTATCTTAACCCAATCAGATTGTGTTTTTCAAAATAAAAATTCTATTCCATATACTTCCTGCAATATCTGCAGGTGTTAAGCACCCTCAAAAGTTGTCTTTTTTATCAAAGGAACAGATACCTGCATTGTCCCACCCCTCCCCCAGAAATGTTTAACACTCATATATTTAAGTAACTTTACCAGGAAATTTGGGCCTATCAGAAACAATATATTCAACTATGGCTATGATTGATAGGAGTAAAGAATCTTACCATCCGCTTCTATGCAGTCAGAGGACACATGGACGGACACAATACAGGAAACACAGCATACAATGTGTCATAGATTCCAAAATGGAGTGGAGAAAAGATAGAGTTATTCTCTTGTTGAGGTTTAATTTACCAAAAAAAATATGTTTAACAATAATTAGATGACTTCTGCTTGATGATTTTTCAAAATGCCTAAATCTTATGGGTAGTAAATATCTAGCCCTCTTACCTTATTAAGTATGTCACTTTCTATAGAGATATACTACTTTAAAAACAATACTTGAATTTTAAACTTTTATTTGTTTTCACTAAATGTCAATGTCAAAATTACTGACTTGACTATGAAACATATATTATAGTCTCTATTACATTTAATCAAGTTAGTAATCTGCTTATTTATGTTCAATCAAATTACCTTTCAGGTTTGCAGGCATATGATTCCTGGGATAATCTATGTATGCCTTGCTGATTCCAAATTAAAACTATGTGCATTTTCTCACGTATAATGAGAAAACAGCACTAGCTTATTCCATCCTGTTGGGGTTAAGTCACTTTGAAGTTCAACTCATTAAATTTTAAAGGAAAAATTTTAAGTGAGTGGAGAAAGATAAACATTAAAATATAGTGTTGCTTTTCAGGTCTTATCATTTTATCAGACTGCAAGGGGCCACTCAAACTTTACATTATTTTAGTAAGGTGAATATGCAAAGGGAGATCACTCAAATCTCCAATTCCTGTGCCACAGAAAATGAACAAATGTTCAAGGTCAAATTACTAACATCTGAGAAGATAAGATTTTGTGTATCTAGTATAAAAAAAATTGGATAGTAAATGATCCATATGACTAGCCTCGAACTATTAAATACAGCACAAAGGCACACCAATCATTATCAAAACAGAAAGAGATCAAGGACTCAGGAATTGGCAAGATTATGGTGGCCAAAGAGCAGAGAAATGTGATAAAGTGGAAACCACTCCACAAATTCCTACAATTGCAAATGTGCCTTAATCAAACCTAAATTATAAAGTAGTTTTATTCAAAATATAGCCCTACCCCACCCCTCTGCTATCTGAGTCATAAATCATAGCACAAAAAAGGATTTTGAGGGGTATAATAAGCTCACCATCAAGGTATGATATCAGAACTGGACTTTAATTTAAGGTCTACTCTTAACAACATTTCCCAGAAAAAGAGAAGAATAATAAACAGAAAATACTGCAAAGCATCTAATTCAGTGATGTCATTTTGTCTGCCACCCAAAGAAATCTCAAATGACATTTAAGAAATCTAATCAAGACAATAGGAAATATGGATAAAGTGTTCATAAAATGCTGTGATGATAATAATAATTGCTAACATTTATATAGCACTTACTATGTGCCAGGCACCTTTTATAATTATTATCTCATTTGAACCTCACAACAAACCATGGGAGGTAGGTGCTATTATTATTCCTATTTTACAGATGAAGAAACTGAGGCAAAGAGGTTCAAGTTCTGAGGCTGAAATTGAACTTAGATCTTCCTGAGTCCAGGCCCAGCACCCTGGGCACTATGGGCACCTAGCTGTCCTCATAATGATAACAGAAATATGTCACCCCATCAGATTCGTGCAATGTAAGATTTCATAAAATTAAGGTGACTCACCTCTAACAATGACTGCCTTGAAGGTAAGGTCATGCCGTAACATTTGGTGTTTGCGCAGCCTTCCAGAACCAGAAAGCACTTAGAGGGGCTCACTGGTTCAGAGTCTGCCACCCTAGCAGGCTGCCAGCCTCAGAGCACCTATTTTTTCTTTCCCTATATTCTCTTCCTAATCCAAAACACCAGAATTCCTCATTGGCTCCCCTTTGAGCACATAGTTAGATATCTCATTGTAAAAGAGTGAATTCATCATCCCCTTTCTTCTCTTCACCATCCCCTGTCTCTGACTCTTCAAAAGAAAGTTATCTGGGATAGGGTGGAAAGAGAAGGAAAATAAAATTCGAACTTTCACTCACCAATGGGTCCCAATCTATCAAGAAGCACTCTAGGGGCGGCTAGGTGGCGCAATGAGTAGAGCGCCGGCCCTGGAGTCAGAAGGACCTGAGTTCGGATCCGACCTCAGACACTTAACACAAACAAAACAAAACAAAACAAAAAAAGAAACCTAGCCCTGCGACCTTGGGCAAGTTACTTAACCCCAATTGCCCTCCAAAAAAAAACAAAAACAAAGAAGCACTCTAGTCCCAAAGGCTTGAGACAGTGCTCTTTGACTCCACTGGCCTCCTCCTCCACCTTAATATTTTATATGACCTCTTCTCCTAATTTTGTGAAAGGATAACCATTTTATGTAAAGGAAATTTGCATATTACCTTTGAAATACACGAGGATGGGTAAGAGGGGGCTTTTTTTTTTTTTTAAATCAAAGAACTGCAACCTCCTGGAGCTGTGGATTGGTATTTCCCTTCTGGAAAGCAATTTGGAACTATGCCCAAAAGGTGACTAAACTGGGCATATCCTTTGACTGATACCCCAAAGAAATTAGAGTAAAAGAGATCATATGTATAAAAATATTTACAGCCACTCTTTCTGTAACAGCAAAGAATTAGAAACTAAGGGTGTGTCCATAATTGGAAAATGGCTAAACAAATTTGGTTTATGACTATAATGAAATACTATGGTGTTATAAGAAATAATGAAAGGGATGATTTTCAGAGAAACCTGGTAAGACTTGTATAAACTTATGAAGACTGAAGTGAAAAGAACCAGGAAAACAATTTATATAATAACAATAACACTGTAAAGATAAATAGCTTTACAAGACTTAAGAACTCTATTCAACACAATGAGCAACCATGATCTCAGAGGATCAATAATGCAGCATTCTACCCACTTCCTGACAATCAAACAATAAACATCTATTAAGCCCCTACTATATGACAAGCATTGTTCTGTGTTGACAGATAAGTGATACTCAGGATGCAGAATGAGCCATGTATTTTTTTAGACATGGCCAATGTGGAAATTTGTTTTGCTTTAGAATGTATGTTTGTTAAAAAAGTTTTGTTAGTCTTTGTTCTTTTTAATGGGGATAGAATGAAAGGTGGGAAAAGAAAATAGATTTTTGTTCATCAAAAAAAATTAATAAGCACTATGACCTTTAAAAACATACTACTGAAATTATAATCAACAGCCAGAGTATTTAAATATTTCTAGCTACTGATAGAGGGGAAAGGGGGGAGAGGGAAAGGGAAGAAAGGGAAAAAATGAAAAGGGTGGGAGTAGGGGAAATGAGCTACATCAATCCACAAAACACACCACAGTAATACAAAATGATCCTCAGGTCTTATATGGGTCTCTTCTAAATTAATGACGAAAGACTGGCAAGGAAGAAGGCATAAATGGTATTAAAATCACATAATAAAAGCACACACATTAATTCAACTGTATTCAAGATTGATCTTTGACCAATCACCTGATATACCATGAAAGGAACTGAACCAAGACTATATTGCCATCCCCACTTTAACTGGAAGGACCGAAAACTTGGATCTTTCAAAAAGGTGAATACAGGCATTTGGGAATTTGAATCTACCAGGTTTTCAAAGGCAATAACAAACACGACTATGCCAACAATTTGAAAAATTAACAAAAATACAGGCATTATCAACATTTTTTTCTTAAAAGCATAACCAGTTCAAATTATTCACTAGAGGGTAGAAAATGAATGAATCCAAAAGCCACTTCAGTCAGCAAATCTCCTAGACCAGCAGAAAGATGAGGCATCCTAGAGCAACACTAGCTGATATCAAAAGATCAAATGCCAAACATTACAAAAGTAGGATAACAGGATAACCTCAAAAAATAAAGTGAACCCTAAGGAAAATTTAGCAGGAGACCCAAATGAAACAGATCATTACCATATTTGTAAATAAAACCAGGAAGAAGGAAAAGGTACAAAATGAAACAAATACACATACATACATACATACATACATACATACATACATACATACATACACACTGTTAATGGCAACAAGGATGCCCCATTTGGTCTCTCTAGCATCACATTACCCAGTGTGCTATGTGAAGAAATGGCAACACTCAAGAAGATAACCTTGAAAAGAGAGCTGGACCTGGACCAGTATACATACAGGAAAAAAAAGTCATGCTGAAGTCAGGCATACAATTTTAAAGATACTCGGGGCAATTTTTAAGGTATTTCAAAGTGAACATTCCAATGAAATGGAAAAAAATAAGTTGTTTTGTTTTGTTTTTAACCAAAAAAAGAAGCAGGGGGATAGGAGGGAGGAGGAGATAACACACATGAATTTTGACAGGTTTTTGCAGCTTTTTGTTTTGTTTTTTTTTTTTTAAATAAATCATCACAACTTTATGCTCACAAAAGAAAGGTGTAAGTAAGGAACACAAGATCCTTCTCTTTGTATCATGTTTTGTTTCGTTCATACATCAAAATCAGACAGCACACTACAACAGATGACTGCAGAGATTGTCAACTTTGATCTGTTGAATGATCTGCTAAGTACTAACTACATAAAAGTATTAGATGACAAGATATATGTTCACAAAAGGTATTCATCAATTTAATGGAATAAGTCCTGCATGAGGTCCAAATAAACAAAACAGCAATTGTGAGGCTAAATATTTGATCCACTGGTGACACTGTGCCATTGCATTGAGTCTTCCAACACTACAAAGCCTCTTCAGTGAAATCTATAGCAGCACAAAAGAGACTGATTTAACTATGAACAATGTAAAAACAGAACAGATAAAAAATGTGCATCTCAAACAGATAAGCTGAACCCAAAACTGAAAATTTTTTTTAAAAATTAGGTTAGCTTGAATTTAGAACACTGTGTAGAACCTTGAAATGATTCCAAAGGAGTTAAATACTACAAAAATCTCATCTCTCCAATGCAAATATATTCCCCCAGTAAAATAAATCATGGAATACCATGGTTATTAAAAAAACTAAAGTAACAAATAACTTAAAATACATACGATGCATTTAAGTAGAGTGCACATATACCAACAAAACCTGAGTTGCATTAAAAACACTATAAAGGACATGTAAAACTAGACAAGGAGCTGGAAGTTTGCATAGCAAGAAATGAGAACAGGCAGAGAGTCTCAACAATACAGTGGTAAGCCCCAATATATTAAAAGAAAAAGAGTAAGACCTCCAGTTAGGTAGGTAGGTCCCTTACAGAGAATGTATGTGAAAACATTGTCAAGAATTACAGAATATGATGGTATAGAAAGGTTACAATTTCTGTGATATACTCACAATGATAAAATCTGTGGATCCAAAGTATAGTTTACCTCTTGATACTATTATGAAATTTACCCAAAGCAGACATAATTCTGCATAATCAATAGAACCTGAAGCAATATGTGCACAGTAAATATCTCTTTAAAGTATACTAAAACCAAAGTCAAAATTAACAATTTTTAAAAAGATGTATTTGAAGAAAACTTGTAGAACATCTCAGTATTATTCTTCTAATAACTTACAAAAGCTTTAGCCACTCAATAACATGACTGAGTTTGTCTTCCTGTGGCCACACACACACATACACACACACACACACACACACACACACTATATATATATATATATATATATATATATATATATATATATATATATATATATATATATATTCTACTTTATCTAATCCCACTACACCAAAATGTAATTAGTTGTCATGTTGCCTCAAAACAGGGATGGAATAATGACTCAGAAATCCTAATTATAAAAGGTATAAAGTATTATACAGGTTGAATTTTCATGATAAGTGGAGGTCCCTTCTATTAGTTTTCTTTTTTCTTTTTGGAGGGGGGAGGCAGGGCAATTGGGGTTAAGTGACTTGCCTAAGGTCACACAGCTAGTTTTTGTGATTTGAACTCAGGTCCTCCTGACTCCAGGGCCTCAAGAAGCTTTTACTCTCGCAAAAAAAGTACAGTAGAAAGCAGAATGTGATGAATATAAGTGAGAAGTTCCAGGCAAAATATTATGGAAAATTTGAGGAAGGAGAAATCACTTTCAGCTGAAAGATCAGAGAAAGCTTCATGAACATGGTCTTAAAAGAAATGAAGGACTTCAATAAATAAAGTCTGAGGAATGGCCTGTGAAAACTCTATTCACTTCACCACCTAGCTGCCCCTACCTTCTATTAGCTTTAACATATTAACACTAACACTCAGCTAACAATGGCTGATACTCCAGAACACACACTACAGATGGGTTTGCTTACTGATGAGAACTTGCTGCTGCTGCTGGGCCTCCACCTACAGGGCCTAATTAGTTATAGCTACTATGCTAGACTACTTCTACTGAATCTCTGGTTAATTTGCTAATTTCTTTCAGTGTGTTTTCTCAATGAAAAAAATGTCTAAATCAAACACTAAATGATTGTCCCAGGGACCTCTAGAGGCTAAAATTTTCATCAAAAGATGGCAAATATTTAGATAATCATTATGCCAATCAGGTCACTTAACTTTTTCTCCTGGTGCTTCTTCAAAATGACCAGCTTTAGGATTTATTTAACCAATGTATGTTGTGATAAAAAAAAAAGAAAAACTTTTAGTATCTGCAATTAGGAAACATAAATATTCTCTATATGTAGGAAACCCAGAAGCATAAGAACAACCGATACCATTTGATGACTGACCTAGGCTCGTAAAGTCTGTATATTTTGGATGGACATTCCTACTCTTATTATTTATAATGAATATTATATGTATATGGCACTATGTGTTCCATTTTATTAATTTTAAGTATTTTATTGATGCCTTTACATCACAGTCATTTCAGTGCCCTACTGAATAAAAACCTCCCTTGTGATACAGAAAAAAGCAAAAATGACCAAGAAAGATATCCACAAAGAAAAGTTTTGTGGGCCAGGCCATGAACCTGGCATCTTTGAGCTAAGGCACATATTCCACATAGAAAGAAACCAAATATACTTTGGTTTGAGCCACTGGAAGACCCAATTATGTATTCAGGACCCAATAAAAGCTCTACTCTAATCCAGACAAGGGCAATAATCTGCCCTTACACTCAAGAAAGAGAAATTCTGTAATAATAAAAATCTCCCTCTCAGGCAAGATGAAACCAGTAAGAAAATGTTCCATGAAACATAAGGGAACACTTGCTACTCAGCTAGAAAGCAACAGAAATTTTGAGTGCCAATAGTGACAACCCTTTAGAGTTGGGTGGAAAGCATTCCATAAATACACAGATGCTGATATTTAATCATCCTGATTCCTCTGGGTTAAAGGGATAATCAAGTTGCAAGGATAAGCAAAGAATTTATAACCTGCTTCAGATACTAAAGAGCAAATGCTTGAATATGAAATCAGTAAGACAAGTCACTAATGTAATTTCACTATAGAAAATCTATTTCTCCCACAAAATTAAACTATCATGTTTACTCCAAAGCCCCAAATCAAACCTCTCTGGGCTTTACCTGTACAACAAAATTCCCATTTGCAAGAAGATGCTTCAAAAAATGGAGGAAGTATAAAGATAAGTTATTTGCTAAAAGTATGTTAGTTAACCCTCACCCAACATGGCTTTAATGGTAAAACAAAACAAAACAAAAACCACACATAACCTATTCCACTTACTTCTCTCAATTATGATTTCCCTAAATAACAAATGTGAAGGGATGGGACATAGAAATAAGGTATGGAAAGGAACAAACACTAAAGCAAACATTTTGTTATACCTTTACCATCACACATAACATTTTGTTATACCTTTACCATTACACACAATGAAACAGCAAGATATAGTCAGAAAGCCTTGAATTCAGAGGGCTTTAGTTCAAATCCTTGCTTTGTGACCCTGGGCAACTCATTCAACTTTGTAGGAAGGGAATTTTCTCATCTGAAACTCTATGTTGGTAATCCAATATGTAATTCTGTCATCTCTTTCCTCTACTCTATGCCTTTTTGTGTGTGTGCCCACCTAAAACAAACGAGGGTAAAAACAGTGCAAGATCTAAATTTAGTTCAATATGCATTTATTAATTTACTACATATGGCAGGCACTATTGTGAGGCTAAATAAACATGACAGATAATGCAGAGAGGAAGACAGAAAAAAAAAGAGAGACAGATGGATAGAGAGACAGGTTAGGATAGGCTAGGACAGATTACTCCATGATAGATAGGAAATGAACGTCAATGTTACCTCTCCTTCTTTAAACTTGCAACAAGGGAAATTCTCATCTCAAATACCAATGGGTCAAAATCTTCAACAGATAATTGGTTCTGAAATATTCTATTAACCCCTCCAGAAACATACTATTCCTTGGGAAGCTAAAGTGTAATAAACTGGCATAGAAAAAACAGTTTTTTTCCTGTAAAGTGAATATGATATATTGAGCACAGCTGCAGAAGAAAAGTGCTAAAACTCCCAATCATGAGAAACCAAAGCATACACTGCCAAGAAATATCATGTCTGTAAAACATACGCCTGAACACTCCATGGATAAGCCCTTCCCCTAAAAATACTACCAAGGCAATCCCTGATCTAAAAATTCGATTCAGCATCTAAATACTGGCTATAGATACTGCCGTACACTTTACAATGAAAATAATAAAACCACAAATTCCACCTTCAAGAAGCTTATACTCTAACAAAAAAAAAAAAAAAAGCACAGTAGAAGGCAGAATGTGATGAATGTAAGTGAGAAGTTCCAGATAAAATGTTATGGAAAATTTGAGGAAGGAGAAATTACTTTCAGATGAAAGATGAGAGAAAGCTTCACGACTGTGGTCTTGGAAGAAATGAACAACTTCAACAAATAAATATATTGGGGGGTGGGGGTGGGGGCAGGTGTTCATCCAGTATGAGGGATGGCCTGTGAAAATGCAGAGAAGTGGAAGCCAATAGGATGAGATGGAGAAGCTTATAGTACAATCTGGTTGAAATATTAGAGTGTATGAAATAATATAATAATGGAGAGGAAAGTTGGAGATTACAGAGGATCTCAACTGCCAGAGTATGAAATCCATATTTTATCTAAGCACTGGTCAGCCACTAGATTTTTTCAAGCAACAGAATGACATAATTAGATCTATGCATTAGGACAATTTTTGACAACTGTGTTTAGGACATACTGAAGAGAAGAAATCAGAGGTAGGGAGACCTGTTAGGAGGTTATGAAAACAGTCCAGGTTCAAGGTAACAAAGGTCTGACCTATACTGGAAGCAGAGGAAATGGAAAGGTCAAGATATAACAAATATAAGAGATACTAAAGAGAGATAATTGATAGGACTTTGACAACTGAGTAGACTGGACAGGGAGGAGAGAGATAAAAAGGGAGTCAAAGGTGACCCTGAGATTAATTTAAGAATTTAGAAACATCTTCCTATATAAAATAAATATTTTATTAATTCCCCAAAACATCAAAGCATTCCCTCTACTCTCTACTACTTCAATGAAAAAGGTTACACACTATAATATTTAGAAAATATAAAAAATGCTGAGACATTCAATTGGGTCATAAAATTGCCATACCACATCGTGTCTGAGCAATTTTCATCGCTGTTTCCCACCACAAGGTAACAAATACTATCCATTTAACATGACATGTACGTGAATAAGCCTTGTACCAATTAGACAGTTGTTCATGGGGAATCAATATAACAGAAGCTGACACCACTGCTGTATACAAATTAACTTATGTGAACTTAAAAGTGGTATCTCTGATTAGCGGCTAAGATTTATAGAAACCATGATTAACTTCATTCAATTTTTGTATTGCAGTATTCAAATACTAAAAAGTGATAATAGGTTATAGCAGAATTTAGCACAAACTGAAGGAAGGAACACTAACCATCACCATGAAGCACTTTTTAGCAATAAAAATTACAGCTCCCACCATATTATTTAAAAGAAAGAAATTCCAATAAAAGCCACTCACCTGATCCTCTTCCTCATCCTCATCTTCTGCCAGGCGCTGCCTGCCCACCTCATACAACCTGCAGACTGTGTCCATATTCAGGGCATCCATACTGCCTTGATTCTAAAATCCACCCCACAAAATATGAAGTCAGTGCACCGTAGAATTAGGTATCTGTTTCAGCTTTGACCTACTTCCTTCAATTACCTCCCTGTGTCAATCAAAATAAGTGATGCTTGTAATAATAAATGTTGTTAAGCAGACTGCAAATGTTATATTATACCTAGAGCACAGAAAGGGAGGGAAAAGCAGTACAAGAAGGCTTAGGTGCTATCACAATTACTTACACACACACACACACACACACACACACACACACAAAGACATACACACACATACACCCCACACACACACATATATAGTTCTCCTAGGTTTTGACACTACAATGATGATGATTAGGTAAAGATAATAACCATGGATATATTTTCTCAGTTACAGTAAGAAAACTGTAATACATTTTCCTATATATCTCAAAGACACAACACTCCTTCACCCTCCAACCACCCAGCCCCTGGAAACAGGTACATAAGGACTACTCAAGATATCTAATTAGACACTGGTAATACACTTTTCAAATATGACCTATAGTCCTACCTAACAGCTAAACATGATATAAAGTTAGCATAAAAGAAGTAACTATAAATGCTCTGAACAAATTCTATTCCAGTCTATATTCCTCTAAGCATCCTTTACCTCTATAACAGCAAGGTAACAGTCCTTGGTGTCAGTGCACAGGTCAAAAATATTCCTTTTCACATCAATGGTAGCTAAAAAACAGAATGTGGAAAAACTCAGGGAATTTTGCTATTGTATTCTTTTTCTTTTAAAGAATTCAACATATTTGGGGCAGCTAGTTGGCTCAGTGAATAGAGCACTGGCCCTAGAGTCAGGAGGACCTGAGTTCAAATCTGGCCTCAGACATTTGACACATTTACTAGCTGTGTGACTTTGGGCAAGTCACTTGACCCCAATTGCCCTCCAAAAAGAAAAAAAAAAGAATCCAACATACTTTCAGAAATCCTAGTCAGTTCCATTTTTCATTTCCCCCTCCTAATTCCCATTGCTTTTCTAAATAAAAGAAAAATCAAACATTTTCCAAACAAAAAAGCAGGAACAAAGCTGGCAAGTCTCCCTTTGTGAGATAGTCATTTCTTCATAGGAAAACAAGATAATAGCAAAGACAAAATGGCAATGTATGTTTGTGTGTGTGAGTGTATTTTCCAGGAACAGGTAAATATCTAAAGTCCTTCCAAGAAAAAAAAAGGATTTGATATTAGGAATGCACATTCTCATACAGAACATGCAAGTCTGAAGACTATGGTTTTTCATGCTTACCTATAGGCTTATAGTCTGTTGCATTGAATGTTCTGAAAGATGACCCAAAGGGGCTTTTCATCCTCTCTTCCATTAAGTCATCCTCATCATCTGCCTGCAGCATAGCTAGTTTATGAGAAGAGAAACGCCCCCCCAGCCCAAGATATTTAAATTTAATCATAGGTACAAATAATGTTGTCTTTTAAAAAACCGAGAGTACTAGTGGAATTTATACTGTATTTGGTTATGATTCTTCTGGATACATTCTCCTGATAATTTCCACAGATTTATATTTAAACAATATTCTCCTCCACTACTTGTCTACTTCCTCCAATGAAATGTTTTAAGCAGTACCACCAATGTTCTCCAACATTACAAAACTGCTAAATGTAAAGTCAACTATGAAGATTTGGCAGTTTTATAGAAGGTAAAGAAGTCATGAAGACTGGAAGTTAATTTCCAAGAGATTTTTATATCACTATTACACTAAATTTAACATCTTTGAGATCAGTTACTAAGAATCAGAATTTGTATGACCTTAAATCAGCACTTTAAAAAAATGTTTTCATTTCCTATCCTGCTATCTTATGAAAGTACTTTGTTTTTAATCCATGAATTTCCAAATGCTTTCCACTACAAGGGAGAGAAATATTCCTAGATCAAAATTATATGGTACTCTGGCATGTTTAGGAGCTGGACAAGGAAAGACAGGAAGGGAGAGACTGGAGTAATGTTCATTACCTCCATACATCACTGTACCAGTATAGTTGAAAACTACACGACACTGATCCAAAGCTGGGACTGTGTGCAGCAAATGGAAAGTTCGAAGGTCCCACTAAAAGAATAGTAGTGAAGGAAAAGCCCCAATAAAAGTAATTTTCTCAAAAGTTATTCTTAGACACATGGTAAAAGTCAACAAAGAAGCAAATACCAACTTGTTCCATCTCTTAGTTTCTAAGGATTGATGCTAATGAGTGATGACTCTCAGCTTTCTTCCACACTACAGGTGCCAGAACACACTGTTGCTAAAATACATGGAAAAGCTAGACACTTAAAGGAAAAGATGAAACCAAGGGCCACCTCATAATATTAAGCAGATGCCATATAGTGACCTGCATCAGAGGAAAGTGTTCCAATCTACCTTCCTGCATATGTAAGAACTACAAAAAAATTCCCTTCAAAGGGAGGATTTTCTTTCTAATATGTTAAGTAAGGAATTTGATATACTTGAAATAAAATTTCACTGAAGCTCAGTAAGATAATGTTTTTTTTAAAAGTTTAGTCATTCTCAGCAATACAGAAAAATATGCAATGAGTTGTTATTATTATTTTTTTAAAGCAATTAGGGTTAAGTAACTTGCTCAAGGTTACACGGCTAGTTATTTTTATGTGTAGGTGCTCATTTTCTGAGGTCGGAACTGATCCTGGGTCCTCCCGACTCCAGGGCTGGCGCTCTCACTCACTGCGCCACCTATCCGCCCCTCAATGAGTTATTATTAAAAATCTCTCAAAGTTCTCTGAAGGCTCAAGGACATCTCAAAACAATAAGAGAATCTGCCTACATGTACACAAGCTTCCGTTATGAATTTCTCATTCAAAAATGTAAAAAGATGTTTTTCACATTGGATTTTTTGCTTCTTGTAAAGAGTTCACAAATGTCTGGCTAGCAGATATGCAGATACTTTAAAAAAATGAAAACAGTACTTGCCTAGCTCAGATTATTTCTTGCAGTTTGCCAATGCAAACTGGAAGTTATATGCAACGTTATTTTTAACACTTTTTAGGCATAACACAGCCTTAATAAATTAACAAAAAGGTACGCTATTGAGAAAAAATAATTTTCTTTCAAATTAACCACAATACTAAATCAAGATTTCCTTTGAATTACACTACTGAAAAGCAGTATTTCAGCTAATTACAATCCTGTATGGCAACAGAAAAAAAAAAGTTAAAAACCAAATCAGTTTTATGAGTTTTACCACACTACACAAAACCATATATGTGTATATATATATGTATATATATATATACACACACATACATATATATACATATATACATACACACACACACACACACACACACATACATGTATATATCTGCAAAAAACAATGGATGACTGACTAGATTTTTCACTTCTCTTCCAAATGTTTAATACATTACACGCTCAGTCTGAGACAGTACAAGGGACAAAACAAAACTAAATGGATGTTAGTAAAAAAAAAAAAAAAAAAAAAAAAGGAATTGTCTTTCTAGCTTTCTGCACCACAACCAGACTTTAACTTTAATGGACTTATAAACTCAAGAAGTTTTACTAAGGATTAAGGATACAATTTCAGTATTAATTATGACTTCCAGTCCGTTAGGATGGAAAACACCGCTGATATTCATGTTGAACTTGTCAAACTTATGTATGGCCTGTGCAGAGCGGACATCCCAGAGGACCCCGTCATTTAAGACTAGATCATCTGTAGGATTAAACGTGGCACAGTTCCTCTTGTAGTTGTTGGCAAGATCTGGGTTAAAGAGAGTCAACAGCTTGTTGCCAGTCTGAATGTCATAAATCTTTGGAGAAAAAAAAAAAGGAGTGAGGAAGATATATCAGATTCATGTGTTAGTTAAATTACAACAAAAAGATTTGCAAACCCAATTTTTCCTGACCTCATTTCTGACAAAAGTTTTTTAAAACCCCATTTCTCCCAACCTGCCTAACAAGAAACCAATCTATATCTTTGCTAAAATTCTAAATAATAAGTAGTTTTTTCAGTGGACACCCCTTTCCCAAAAGAAAAACAAAAAGAAAAATGAGTCAAGCCTCCCCTAAACATAAATAGGAAGAAATCCTTTTTTCCTATCATCATCTTGGGAAAAGGACAAGGTATCTAGCACAAGTGGTAAAATGGCATGTTTCCCTTTTCCAACTCAATATGATCTAACTACTGACCATTCTTTAAGGGAGGGGGAGGGGATGAAAGAGAAGACTAGGTAGTATAAGATTTTCCTTGAAATATTCCAACACATTTGTCCCCAATACAGAATTTCAATTAGTCAAGCAAAGTATCCAAATACTCACAGCAGCTTAAATGCCAAGATATTTAACCTACACAATCAATCAATAAACATATGTATATTAAGTACTTACTATCTGCTAGGCACTGTGCTAAGAAGTAAAAGGGAAAAACATCCCCCAAAAGCATACCCCCCTAGAAACCCATTTCCTTGAGAACGTCAACTTCTCAGTTTTTAAGTTTTTCTTATAGAGTCTGGAGCTATTCTTCCTAGTTATACTTAGGGCCATAGCCTAAGTATACATAGAGTCTTCTAGTCGGAATCATCTCATGTGAACAGAAGTACATGATCAGCCATAAAGTTATGAAATCAAAGGTACTTACATGGGCAATGTCCCCTTTTGTGCCAATGACCCTATCCTGTGAGTGCTTGCTGAACTCTACGTAGTGGTCTTCTGTGAAGGAATGCCTGCAGGCAAGTAACAGGTAGCAGATATATCATACTCTCTGGAATCTAATCCTTGCAGTGGTTAAGTTTAAAACTTGCACCAAGTAAATTCCTGACTTCCTACACAAATAAACTTAAATTCAAATTCACTAACTCCCATAGATAAAACCAAAACATTCAAAGCTCTAGAAAAAATCTGACAAGACAGTCCTACCTTAATTTGTCTGAGCAAGATAAAAGTGCTAACAGGCCTCAGTCCATAGGAGAAGGAAAGTAATCACCAAAATAATTAGCAGGCCCCTAGTCCTTTTATTCAAGCTCTAAACTATCCACATGCAGAGGCAGCAAGATAGCCAACTGCCATGTGTTATCAGGGTTCATATGGGAAACAGGTGTGACACGTGCCATAGCCAGCTGACTGGGGTGGGGAGAGGGAGGGGGAAGGAATGCTGTTAAGTAATGAGAGTTAACAGTTAAAGAGCCTTTTAAGGTTTGCAAAATGTTTTACGCCCATGATCTCATTTTAAGCCCTACACCAGTTATGTGACACAGGTATTACAGATATTACTGCTCCCACTCTATAGCTGAGGACACTGAAGCTCAGGGTGGCTAGGTGACTTGCCTATGGTCACACAGAAAGTAAGTGTCAAAAGATGGGATCTGAACCCAGGTGTCTCCTAACTCCAAGTCCAGCGCTCTCTCCACTACACCACGCTGCATTAAACATTGCAATGGTAGGTTCAATCTGAGAAAAAACCGTTCTGGAATGAAAGAAGAGAGTGAGTTTTCTTCTTTATCCATCAAGCTAAAACTTCAGGGGATTAAAGTTCATTCAGAAGCTAACAACCAACATTCCTCTTTTCCTAATAACCCCTTTAAAGGCACCGAGACAAGGCTAACAGGGAGTGTACTCACTTCATATCAAACACTGACTTCATCCCCCAGAGTGCAGAGAGCGGCTGGCTCCAAGTGGCAGATGTTAACAACAGAGACCCATCCTGAAAGAGAAGGAGGTCTGAGTTAAGCAACAATTCCATATTTACATATAGTTAACAACTGATATTTATATATAACTTCAGTTTGCAAAGTGCTTTATATGTATTTACTACTAGCATACAAAAATACACTATACATTTCTAGCCTATTTCTATAAAGCAATAGAGGACAGAGAACTCCTATGGGAGACAGAAACAGTTACACTACACAACAGAATTACATTCTGACAGCAGAACCTTAGAAAGACAAAACTAAACTCCTTAAGACAATATTATGCACTCTTAAACTTGTAACATGTGGCAGTCACTAATACAATAATGACACTGAAAACATTCCAGTGGGGTAAAAAAGAACATTCTCATTCTAAAGAAAGTTTCCAATTTAATTCCATTTCCTTTTAAATCACATTCCTTAGTTTTCCCATCTGTAATACTGGTAAACAAAAAAATTAATATTCTGCTCAAGGCACTTTCCAAGAACTTGTCAAATTTTAGAATATTTATTTAGGGTAGCCTCAAAGATGTGAATGAGTTCCTCCTTTGGGGTTAATAACGATGTCCTGATAATGTGAATCTTCTCCATTTTGGGGAAAAAAAGTACTCAAACCATGAGAAGAATAGTGATATACCACCACACTGAAATTATGTAGTAATTTTCTTCCAAGTAACACATAATATTTTAAAAGTCCACTTGGACAAAATTTTGTTAAAGAAAATGCAAAATATTCCAAACCATATAAAGTACTGAGGCATCACAGTGTACTGAACAGAAAGCTGGCCCATAAGCCAGAAGGTCCTGGATTCAAGTCCCCACTTTGACACATACTGGTTTTGTGTTCCCATCTATGTGACTTTACCACTCAATGTTGTAGGCGACTTTAAGAAGCAAAAGCACCAGAGGAGGTGCCAACCTGCATTGATAGGAGAAGCCTCTTTATCTGGGATACTTAGAAATCACAATTGCAGTCACTATTCCCTATGTAATATACAACTAACAGATCTTATTTACATGGCTTCCACAATGAGAGAAGTATAATGAGAAAATAATCAGGCCTTGGAAGGGAGGCTTTTGTCCACCTAAGAAGAGTCCCTTACCCTAGATGGTTCAAGGTGCGTGATGGCAGAGTTATGACAGTTATAACTAGCTTCTTCCTGCCCACTGAACACATTGTAAAGTTTCAGCTGCCCCGTACACGTGCCAAGCATTAGAAATCTCTCTCGGGCTGAGAATGCACAGCAGGTAAAGCCACTTTCATCCTCATTTGCTTCCCGAAACACTGAAATGGGACGGAACCTAGCAAAAGAAATCATTAACCACAATAAATCAAAAAGTTCTCACAAAGGAAAAGAAAATTGTGATAAACCATGTTAGAGATAAACTAAGTGATTAGTTGGAGGCACGGGGGTGGTATAGTTACAAATGTTTCCCAAAACCTAAAGTTTAAAATGCTATAATGATCCCCCCTAAAAAACAAACAAACAAACAAAAAAACACCTGGTTTGATTTCATTTAAAATTTTCATTTTAAATGGGGGGGAGAGAAAGCTTCTCATTTTCAGATTAAAACAAAAAGTAATAACTCATATTATTAGTTCATTCTGGATTTTAAAAATTATTCCAGCATTTATATGCCAACCACATGGAAAAGAATAAAAACCAACATGAAACAAGTTGGGAAGGCCTAGTTCAGGGCAGTTCATTAGAACAAGTTCTAGAGTAGCCAGTAGTCCTGACAGGGCAGTCAGCATGTCTAGGATGCCTATAATAATAATAGCACAAGGAGCCTAGAATGACTGCTTGGTCTCACACTCACACAAGTTTTCTGACTTTGAAATAATTTAGCTAAAAAACAGCTACTGAGGCTTATGAATCTAGGCTCATGTTGCTTGTGTTTTATAGTTTGATGATTACCCCTTTCCCTAAGAGGTTAAAAGCATTTTCTTACCTGCTGAAGATGAGGTGCCTATCAAAGCAGCCACCATCTACCCCGCCATACTTTGGAAAGGCTGCTCTGCGGGTTAGTCTCGAGGTAAAATTTGTTGGCGCTTGCCGCCTCTGTTTTGGCTCAGGACACTGGTGAGGGGTAAAAAGAGAAAAGGGGGGACAGGTGGCAACAGGGTTCTTGCAGCGAGCATGCTGCTCCCTAAGGTATTCTGTGATGATACTGTCCAACGTGGGAGGGGAAGGAAGATGTCTGTCCAACTGCTTTTTTATGGCTGGGCTTTGGCTGTAGGCGCCATGGTCCGATTTCTGCCGTAACACTCTGATTTTCCTGCCATTGCAGGGTGATGGCCTCTCCCTGATAAAACTGATCCTGCCAATCAAAGGGGAGCTGCCTGCATAAGATGGGCCAGGCAGGGCAAGTGGACCCTGTGGAGGTCGTGACTGAGAGTGGACAGATGAAGCAGAGGAAGCTACACTGGCATGGCTGCTTAGTCTGGCTGCAATGCCATTGGCGATGCGAGGGGTACGAGGCAGAGAGACAGGGGAAGCAGCAGCTGTGACAGGAGTGAAGGCAGAGGAATGAGATGCAGCAGTCATAGGTAGATCAGCCTCTCTGGTGAGGACAGTTGCAGTCTCTCCAAGCCCTTTGGAGATGAGATGGTTTCGGATTAAGAGAAGCAATTCCTTTTCAGGAAAGGAGATTCTAGACTGGGCTACCACATCTGCTTTCTGCAGCCGTGCAAGAGAGACATCGGTACCAATAAGGAGGGGCTTTCCTGATACACGTTCAATTAGCTCAGCAGCATATTTGCAGAACTTGACATGGTCACTGCGTTTGTCCTGCAAAACAGGTTCCTTCATCAGCTGCTGGATCTGGCAGCTACTGAAGAGAGGCAGCTTGCTGATGATCTGCCGGACAGTGCTACTGCGAGAAAGTCCTACGAGGGCTTTGCACGCTAGTGCTCTGATCTGGTCTGCATCAGTGATGGGCATCTTGATGGACAATAATGACAAGAGCACCTTGATACCATTGTTAGACTGTACCACATTCCACATCTTGGCCAGTGTATGCTCACTGCTTTTTGGAGGCTGAGGCAACTTCCGTCTAGGGGTTCCAGAGATGAACTTGCCAATACTAGAGATCCGGTTATCTGGGCCACACACACAATTGATAATGATCTGAAGAGCTGATTTCTGAATTTCAGCATCATGAATAAAGAACTCACCCTCTGCCACTCCCAAGATGATGCTGATACCTGTTTGAGGGGAAAAAAAATTTTATCCTTTTCTCCCCAGTATTTCAAATCAATATTCATGTTAAGATTCAGAGGAACATTAGGAAAAAGAACCAGGAGTTTTGTTCATTTTGTTTTAACACTTTGTAGAAAGTAACTTCAATTATCAAATCACAAAACAAAGTTATTTCTTCTTTGCTACAGAAATCATAGCTGTGGATCCAGCCTATACAAAGTCACCTAAAGAGTGAGGGCATAGTCACTCACTTCAGGAGTCATACTCAATGGTGTTCAGAAGCAAGGTAAGCTAGATATAACAACAGTAACTCATATTTTCTGTCTCCTTAAAGTTTCCAAAGCACTTAACTCACAAGGACCCCAGAAGGAAGAACAAGTGTTGCTACCTTCAATTCACAGCTGAATAAAATCAAACTCACATAAGACATGATTTGTCCTGACATATGGGTAGTGAGTAGCAGCATAAAGAATATAAATACCAATCAGTATCAGAGGTCCTGACTCTGCAACACATCTCAAAAAAAGACTAAATTTCCTCCTAGAGGTTTCCATGTAATTCCACATGTAAAGAAATTATCTTTAACTCTTCCCATAACCCCACAGAATCTCAAAGAAAAAGTGACACAAATGACAATGTGTATGGGTCAAAAGAGACAATGTGGCATTATTGCTGGTGAAAACCCTAAGAACACCATCATGTTACTATGGAAACATTAATTTACCAATACAATGCCTCTGCAGCTGCACAACATTGTGCACCATATACAAACCACAGAGCACAGAACCCACCATTGCCTTCTGGTTAAGTACAGTACTATGAAATTTAAATCAAAGGGGCAGCTAGGTGGCACAGTGTATAGAGCACCGGCCCTGGAGTCAGGAGGTCCTGAGTTCAAATTCAGCCTCAAACACTTAACACAAAAACTAGTCGTGTGACCTTGGGCAAGTCACTTAACCCCAATTGCCTCCCAAAAAGCAAAAAAAAAAAATTTTTTTTTAATCAAAACAGCAGCAAATACAGTACCAACCATCAGTGGAAAAACATTTACATTAAACCCTCTCTCTGGGTTTAACCCCAAAATCCTTTGCACTGGCCATTCCTACATGCCAAGAATGCTCTCTCCTGACCTTCACCTCCTGGAATCTTACTACCTTCCAGACTCATCTCAAGTGCTATCTTCTACATGAAACTTTTTTAATGTTCCCAATAGCCAGTGTCCTCCTTAAACTATCTTGCATTTATTTTTCAACATACATGTGTGTATTGACTTTCACCACCCTAGCTCCCCACACCCAACAGAATAGAGGTTCCAAGACAATAGAGGTTATTTCATTTTTGTTTTAGTAACCCCCCCAGCTCTAAACATAGTGCCTAACACACAATACACATTTAATAAATGCTTGCTAATTAATTTATAAGAAACAAATTCAACTTACCTACAGTAGAGACAGTGGATCCAGCTTCATCTAACACATCCACTGACTCGGCTAACTGCAGTTGGATTTTTGGTACCACAGTAAGAATAGCTAGGACATCTAAAGCATAGCGTACGGTATCATTCCTAAAAGAGTAGACAAAGGAACTTGGCAAAATGGCAAGTATGATATAGCCAAAAGAAAGTATAAGAAATGTCATACTGGACTGTGGTCAGTCTCTGAAAACAGTGGAGCCTTAAAATAAAACATAAGGGGCGGCTAGGTGGCGCAGTGAATGGAGCACTGGCCCTGGAGTCAGGAGGACCTGAGTTCAAATCTGGCCTCAGACACTTAACACAAAAACTAGTCACGTGACTGTGGGCAAGTCACTTAACCCCAACTGCCCTCCTAAAAAAAAAAAAAAAAAGCAAAAATAAAATAAAACATAAAATAACATGACTCAAGAGGTTAGGAATGTAATCCAAATATCCTCAGCTTCAGTTAATAATCTAAGAAGCCTATCATTCAGGAGTTTATCTATACTTTTCTTGATCCTCATATTTTTAACCCATACCACTTTGGGGACATGTCCCAAATCTGACTCTCCCCTACAGTAATGAACATTTCCTTTTTTCTGGTCCTAACACTTTCAAGTGTTAGACTGTAAGCTACTTGAGGGCAGGGACTATCTTTTGGCTCTTTTTGTATCCCTAGTACTTAGTACAAAGCCTGGCATATAGTAGGTATTTAAAAATGTTTACTAATCGACTATTGGTTACATGTACCTTTCTAACACTAAAAAACTAAGGTATTAAGTTCCACTGTTCTGAGATCTGGCAAATAAGCACATGTTCACCCTCCTAAAATAACTTCCATGATTTTGTGAATGCTGATCCTCTCTTCTCAGTCATCATCTTTCCAAATAGAAGTTTCTTTTAATCATTTTCATGCAACAATCCCCCACGTCCTTTTATCAGTTTGGTTGCCCTTTTCTGGACCTCATTCTGCTTAGTCATGTCTCTCCCCTTACAAGTGAAAAGCAAACCAAGACATAGTCTTCTGTGTGTGCAAAACACTAAAGTGTTTGTAAAGAGGATAGGAAGGAGTTTTTATTCAATGAGATAGGGAAGAGTAGGGGCAGCATACAAGTCCCATTTTATTTCATGTCTTTCTTTATACCCTGGCCCAACAAATGAGATCTTTAAGAGAAGATAAATCTAACTTTAGGGGTGATTCTCCAGTCCCACCTTGCATAGTAGGTTTTCCAGTTGCAGGCAATGGAGATAAGCTGCAACATGAGCTGCACACAAGAAAGTTTGAGGAAGACTTCAGCCGGTTCCCAGTATAACTGAGCTGGTCCATACTCTATGAGAAACTCCATCATCTCCACAATCTGCTCATGAGTATAAGAACATGCCTACATGTAGAGAAAACAGACAATGCCATTAAGAATTATATTTTCTTCTCACAATCTTTGGTGCTTTTATCAGTCGGGCAGTTTTAGCAATAAAAAATGAAGTAAGATCTTTTAGATTCCACAATCCTACAATCAGTAAAAGTCCATGGTAAATAGATATATAGCTTTAACAGATTTCATTTATAGAGTGCTCGACTATGTACAAAGCACTTTCAGGTACACTATCTCATTTGATATTCAAAACAACCCAATGAGGTAGGTAAGGAAATAAACATTAATCTCTTTTATAGACAAGTAGACCAAAACTCAAGAGCAGTTAAGCAACTTATCTGGGATCAGTGAATTGGCAGAGACAGGAATGGAACCCAGATCTGGGGCTTTTTTCCATTATATCATCATGCTTTCCTATAAATATCTGATTACTTTACAGAAATAATTTATTCCATCTACTATCACCTTAAATTGGAGAACTAAAGATGTGTTTTGCTTTGAAAATTTTTTAGGGGCAGCTAGGTGGCGCAGTGAATAGAGCGCCGGCCCTGGAGTCAGAAGGACCTGAGTTCGGAACCGGCCTCAGACACTTAATCCACACAAACAAAAATCTAGCCGTGTAACCTTGGGCAAGTTACTTAACCCCAATTGCCCTAAAGGGGCGGCTAGGTGGTGCAGTGAGTAAGAGCGCCGGCCTCAGAGTTGGGATGACCCGAGATCAGATCCGGCCTCAGAAAATGAGCACCCACGCATAAATAATGACTAGCCGTGTAACCTTGAGCAAGTTACTTAACCCCAATTGCTTTAAAAAAAAATTTTTTTTCTTTAAACAGACATTCATGAAACACCTAATGAATGACTAGCACCTATATTATATTTGAGGTTGAAAAGGCTAGTAAAAAAAACCCAACAAATTCTGTGTCCCTATTTTGCATCTGAAAGCACAAGTTTTTTGGATTAAGACAAAAATAAAAAAACCCACTTTAATTATCTCCATTTTGATTTGAAATATTCAAAATGTGCTGAAATTATTTTATATATAGCAAAAATGTGTAGGTAAAGCCGCTTCCAAGCTACTCAGATTTTTCTAAGGCCTCAGAGCCTGAGCTTACTCCATCAATAGATTATGTTTTTATAAGACAAAAATATAAAAACAAGAAGCAAGGGATATAGCAGTTTATAAAAGAAAAGTTCTGGGGGCGGCTAGGTGGTGCAGTGAGTAGAGCGCCAGCCCTGGAGTCAGAAGGACCTGAGTTCAAATCCGGCCTCAGATACTTAACACACACACAAACAAAAACCTAGCCTTGTGACCTTGGGCAAGTTACTAACCCCAATTGCCCTCCAAAAGGCAAAAAAAAAAAAAAAGTTCTGTATTATACACACCTCAGTTAATTTTTTATTTCTGGTGTAAAGGGGAAAGAGATGTGGCAACCAACATCTGTGGGAAAACTGAGTATTTGAAATTAACCTATGCCTTTATTTTTAATTAGTACCTAACTACACACAAAGCAAAACTAATCCAGGAACTCACACCCTACAGTATTCCACTGAATCAAGTGTATGTCTCATACCCATGATGTACTCTAAAATAAAAAAATTCAAAATAAGCCCTTCCCACTCCTTGCTCACCTTGTATGGTGGCTGTGGATGAACAAGAATACCACCTTCTGTCCTCTGAAGTGACTGCTTCACCTGCTCCAACTTAATGGCCAAGTGAGCTTCAAAGTACCTGCGGAGTGCCATGCAGGTATGCTTCCCAGTTTGGCGGCTGGCAAATATTTCATCATCACTCAGAAGAGCACCCTGATCTTCCAAGTTTAGAATTTCTAGAGTACTGATCTATGAAGAGGGACAGGAGAAACAGAATAGGACAACAGAAAAATGAAAGGCAGAAAGAGAAGGAAAATTTTAACTTTTTGGTAAGTAGACTTTAAATATGAAAGCTCAATATGCTATCCTAAACACTGGTAATTATCATGGATGTAAAATATTATACTCAACTAAGTGAGACTACTATAAATGTACTTCTTCCAGGCACAAAACTGGATCTTTTAGAAATACCAAAGTTAAGGGGCGGCTAGGTGGCGCAGTGAGTAGACCGTCGGCCCTGGAGTCAGAAGGACCTGAGTTCAGATCCGGCCTCAGACATTTAACGCACACAAACAAAAACCTAGCCATGTGACCTTGGGCAAGTTACTTAACCCCAATTGCCCTCCAAAAAGGCAAAAAAAAAAAAAAAAGAAATACCAAAGTTATATTGATTAAGAGTAATTCCTTTTGAGAAGAGAGATCATCTTTTGCTTTCTAATTCTATCTCTTCAACACCAATATTCACACATTGGAACCTATATGACTATGAATAAATAACACCTTGATCTTAGAAGAATCAAAACTGGGAAACACAAAGAAAAATGGAGAGATGCATTGTGGGTACAAACGGGCTACAACACATTTCATGATATGCATGACAGAAATGATATCAAATACAAACATCTGGAAAAGGAGGTAGGACCAGTCATGTATCATGAGTGGGAGAGAGAACATTTGTGTCCACAAAATATTAAAAAACCTAAGCAAAGCTTTCAGCATAGCAGACTGCTCTTTTATGGACAACTTATGAAAGGAGATTGGTATGAATTACACAGCATGAAATGATTAAGATGAGTGGCAGCATACACGAGCAGAAGAACCCCCCTATCAATGAAATCTGTGGGCCCACCAGAACTACATACCACTCTTCAGCCACCACTTACAAAACAATTAGCAAGGCCTGACCCAGGAAAGCTTACACAGTTGATGATGAACACAGTAAAAATTTTGGGTTTTTTTTTTTAAACAGATACTATTTATAAGCTAATAAATCATTCCTTGAAGATCTTCTCTGGTGTTATATACACTCTTCTGTAACTACCCTGAATTCTTCTTAAACCCTAGCTCAGGCTTACATATGAATAAAATATATATATATACACACACACACACACACACATACATACAAATGCTTTCCATGAGGATTTATCTGGAATGAAAGTCTATTCACTATTTATAAGGATAAGAAACATTCATGGTTAGGAAAATTTGTACATGAACAAACAGGCCTCTACAACCAATACTGAAACATCCTGAGTGATGAAGAAATAGATCTTCTTCCATCAGGAGGGTACTATCTGAAGGGTTCATTACCAAAAAGTAGAATTTCTTTCCCTCACAGGGAGTGAAAGCGAATGAAGGGGTGTGATTTTAAGAAATTCTCCACTAAGTTCTAAAACAAAAGCATTAGTTCTCACCAAGTTGACCAGGCGACGAAGGCCATCATGCCTGTCAAAGAGCTCCAAGACAGCCCGAAAAGAGAAGCAAATAGAGAAAAACATGGTAGCATGGCAGCATCCAGATGCATGGGAACATTCCATTAGCCACAAGGTGTAGTTCACTACATCGGAGAGAACATTGTGGGGATGCATGCAGACCTGCCAAGAAAAAAGATGTAGTGACGCTTAAAGATAAAACATGAGAAATCTTTTATCAAGTAGAATTGTTATACTTGCTAGAAAGTTGGACTTATTCAGGCAAGGAGTTTAAAGTCTCATATCCTAGAATATAAAGGTAGAATCTAACCCAACCAAGTGGCCCCCTCAAATCTCTTCCCTGCATTCTTTTCTTGTTGCCTTGCTAAGCTGCCTTTGCCATGCTGCTACAAAGGGAAAGGTAGAGTAAGCTTCATTTCTTCTTCTTTTACTCAAAAACTCAATGCCTTACCCCCCACCCCTAATCTTCTTAACTCCCATCCCATTCTTCATCTCAGAGCCCTCACCCCAAACCCTCAACCTCCCAGCCACTTGAAGTTACATTCTTGCTTTTTGCACCTAACCTGCTGGAGTCTCCATTCTAGGCCAAAGGAGCCACCATCAATGACCTGGAGCTGAGGGAACACTTACTCCCACCACCATGGCTGCCATGAAGGAGATGCACTATTAGCATCTCAAAGTGGAACTTCTGAATGCAATTTCACAAATAAATGAATGATGCTTAGATGCTACAACACTATTAGAAGTTTATATGCCAAAAACATTATAGACTAAAAAAGTTTTTATGAGACGAGGAGACAGCATGGCACAGTGGATAGTATATGGAACTTAGAGTCAGGAAGACTTTGGTTTAAATTCCACCTCAAACACTTACTAGCTGTGTGACCCTGGGCAAGGCACTTAACGTCTCTGAGCCTCAGGTTCCTCATCTGTAAAATGGGAAGATAACAGCACCTACCTCAAAGGGTTGTTGTAAGGATCAAATCAGATAACAGATGTAAATGCTTTGCAAACTTTAAAGCGCTGTACAGACATAACTATGGTTCTCCTCTACCCTAGCATCAAGTAGAGAGTAAAAAGGAAGTCTGCCAACTCATAATGCCTCACCTACATTACTAGCAAATCTGCACAAAGACTTATGAAGCTACAAGCATCAAAAATCTGTAGCTAAGCAGCTCTACTTTACTAGAAAAACTAAAACTATAGAACTAGAAATGGAAAAACTTTTGGGGACACAAAATTGTCTAAAAACACTACAGTTATGCATTTTAAAATTTTACTGTTTTGTATACTCAGAATGCTTTGTTTAGCTAGAAAACTTAAAATGAAGATTTTCAAGACAAAATTATTAAAATACCATAATGAGTTATTTTATTCTGAAAAAATAAAAAATTGTTTCATGTGTCTTCAAAACAAACCACTTGGGAACAGAAACCTGGGAGCTATAAATACTATTAAGAACAAATACAGAATTTACATTAAACAAGTATTTAAAAGAAAGTACTCAGAGGAACAGAGAGAACAGTGTTAATACAACAGGAAGCACTTAGCCTAAATCTCAAAGTTCCTAAACCCAAAGAAATCTTATTTTTTCCTTGCTTCAAATGTCTCCTATTTATAGATGCAAACGTATCCTTATATGCAGCTAAGCATAATTACGTACACTCATTAATAAATGCATTTTCAGAAAGCTTTGGAATTCTTCATAATATGAGGTATTCTATACCTAGCTTCTTTTGCTATCATCCAACTCTCTCAATTATACCCTCTACATTTACTAAATTCAGTTATTTGCAGTGTGCTTGTATACACTCAAAAAAAAAAACCATCCCCCAAAACTATCACAATATATTTGGGAGCACTGCACTTACTCGTTCCATGGCATCCAGGTTATAAGATAGATAATATAAGCACATGGACACACCAGTAGCAGCCATAGAAGGACGAGGAATTTCCAGTAACTTTTGTACACCTCCATGTGCAACAAACTCTGTGGCAAACTTGTTGTGGAGCAGAAGTGATGCTAAGTGCTGGAGAAAAAGGACAAGAATTAGCATGGGACAAGTAAAACCAACATAAGGCTCTCCAAAAAATACCAACAAAGTGGGTCAAGTAACACACAAGTCCTCATTTTCCATATACAACTTTGAGTAGTATAATGGTTCTAATTTCCTGCCCCAAATAGAAGAATAAGCAAAATACTAAAATACTTTTTGAGGGCAACTAACTTCACAGGTTCTCATGAGAATGAGATAACAGATACTAACAATTTAGAAAGTTTACACAATTATAAAATGTTATTGTTCAATTATTTTATTGTCTCATGAAGTAAGGGATCAAAGGAGTCTGTCTGGCAGTCTTCCCATTTGTGTCATTTAATAAATAGTATATATACTAACCTTAGCTATCGTTGCCACTGCCTTAGCAACTAAATGAAGCTACTATCCTCTGCTATATTAGAATATCAGGAAGATTAATTTTAAAAAAGAATCTACAGCAAACATCAAGTACTAAGTACACAGTTAATCCGAATAAGAGTCCATTTCAGAAAGACCACAAACTCCCTATGTATTTTCAACAAACCTCTGACATACACATTGAACTAGGTACAATCATTCTTCCTAATTACAATTACAATTCACTCAACTTTTAAGAAGTCTTTCCAATACCACACTTATGAATGTAGAAATATCATACATTAATTTCTTTTACCTTTCCCAGATAAGAACAAGATACCAGACCTGTCCTTATGTAATTCAGGAAAAAACTTCAAAGGTCAAGCCATATGCCCTTTCTGTTGTTTCACAACAATTATTTATCAATAATTAATGATTTTCTTAATTTAACCTGAATATCCAGAGGAAAAAAGAAGTTTGTTCAACTATCCTTGTGTGCTGAAATGTTTTTAGTACTTAAGTGTAAGATTATACTTACATCTTCCAAATTTAGACCCTGAGCCAAATGATCTCTGGCCCAAATGCCAGACTTGATAAAATGAATCAAATTATGGAACTGAGAATCAGGCAGAGGCACCTAGGCTACAAACTATGTGTCTATATAACCTTCCTTTCATAGTTTTTGTAAAAAGATGTGACAGAAACTGACAACTTTTTTTATTTAAGCTATCTATCTAATCTGGGAAAACCAAGAATTTGACTATTTCTGTTTCAAACAACAATGGTAGCAAAGTCTTCAATTTAATTCAACAAACATTCATTAAATATATACTGTTCATAGCCCCATGCTGCACCAGAGAACATTAGATTTAGGGCTAGAAGGAACAGTGAGGTTATTAGATCCAACTCCTTCACTGTACAAATGAGGTAAACAAGGCCAGAAAGGCAGATTTTAACAATAACAACAACTAGCATTTATATAGCACTTTAAGGTTTGTAAAGCACTTTACAAATATTATCTCACTTTATATTCACAACCATCCTAGAAGATGGGCACAATTAGTATCATCTCTACTTTACCTAGGGAGGAACTGAGGCAGACAGAGGTTTAGTCCTTTACCCAGGTTCATATAACTAGTGGTTGCCTGAGGCTCAATAAAGTCAGGTCTTCCCAAATCCAGTTCCAACACACTATCCACTAAGCTGCCTACAATTATACAGGTTACGACTGGAACAATATGACTTGAACCCTGGCCTCTAATTCCAAATCCAACATCCTTTCCATTGCACCATGGTGGCACCCGCAAAGAAATTTAGACATAGATAAGATACAGTCCAACTCCTTCTTAAAATCCAAGAGGGGAATATATCATATTCAAGTCAATTCCCTGCCTCAGTTCCCTAAGTCTAAACATCTTCAGTATCTTCCAACCACAGTGGAAATGTCTTAGACAAAAAATGAATATGACCTCATCACATAAGAGGGACAGAAGATTTCAAAAAATGAAAATTCTACCAAAACAAGTATGACTGACCTCAATGGGGGAGAAAGGGAAGAGAGAAACATCTAAATAGACCAAAGACACTGCACTGGAAGCTCTCCAATGAGCACATATTCTTTTTTTTTCTTTTTTTTTTTTTTAAAGCAATTGGGGTTAAGTAACTTGCTCAAGGTTACACGGCTAGTCATTTGATTTATGCGTGGGTGCTCATTTTCTGAGGCCGGATCTGATCTCGGGTCATCCAAACTCCGAGGCCAGCGCTCTTACTCACTGCGCCACCTAGCCGCCCCTTTAGGGCAATTGGGGTTAAGTAACTTGCCCAAGGTTACACAGCTAGGTTTTTGTTTGTGCGGATTAAGTGTCTGAGGCCGGTTCCGAACTCAGGTCCTTCTGACTCCAGGGCTGGCGCTCTATTCACTGCGCCACCTAGCCGCCCCGATGAGCACATATTCTTAAAAAGGCTTATACAAAAAATGAAAGAAATAATATAAGAGGTCTGTAAGAATAGTGTTGAGAAAGTTAGATTAAAATGAGTTCAGGATCCAGAAGGTTAAACTAAGATCAACAGATAAAAGTTACAGAATTGGGGGGCAGCTAGGTGGCAGTGAGTAGAGCGTCAGCCCTGGAGTCAGAAGGACCTGAGTTCGGATCTGACCTCAGACACTTAACGCACATACAAATAAAAACCTAGCCGTGTGACCTTGGGCAAGTTACTTAACCCCAATTGCCCTCCAAAAGGCAAAAAAAAAAAAGTTACAGAATGACAGAGATTTACTTTAAAGAACTTTCTGACTTTCCTGTCTAAAAATGGAATGGGTTTCCTCAATTAGCAAGACCTATCACTCAATGACAACTTGTTAGGGATACTGTACCAAGAAATTTATTTATTTAAAACTAGCTGGGCTCTGAGGGCCCTTACAATTTGAAGACTATGAATGTTTTCCAACTGATAAATAGTCAAAGAATATTATGAACAGATCATTTTCAGAGGAAGAAATTAAAACTCTCAATAGTCATATGAAAAAAATGTCCTAAATCACTAAACAAATACAAATTAAATCAAATCTGAGGTTTTACCTCACACCTATCGAATTAGTAAAGTTAATAAAAATGGAAAATAACAAATGCAAGAGGAGCTGTGGGAAAATAGACAAATCTTAATGTACTGTCAGTGGAACTGTGAACTGGTTCAATAATTCTGAAAAACAATTTGGAACTATGCCATAAAAATTATTAAAGTGTGCAGCTCCTCTGACTCTGAAATACCACTACAAGGTCTATACTTCAAAGAGATCAAGAGGAAAAGGGACCAGATGTATATTGACAGAAGCCATTTTTGTGGTGGTAAAGAACTAGAAATTTAGGAGATGCCCATCAATTAGAGAATAGCTGAACAAGTTATGATACATGAATATGATGGATTATAACTATGCTACAAGAATGAAGGGGATAATTTCAGAGAAACCTGAGAAGACTTGTGCAAAATGATGGAGAGTAAAGTGAGCAGAACCAGGAAAATAATTTATACAATAACAAAAATACTGTAAAGAGAAATAACTTTGAAAGACTTGGGAACTCTGATCAACACAATAACCAACCAAAATTCCAGAGGACTCATAATAAACGTGTTGCTCACCTCATGACAGAGAGGTAACAGATTCAGAGTATAGACTGAGACACACACACACACACACACACACACATATATATTTTTAAATTGGAGTTAAGTGACTACGGTCACACAACTAGTTTTTGTGTTAAGTGTCTGAGGCTGGATTTGAACTCAGGTCCTCCTGACTCCAGGGTCGGTGCTCTATTCGATGCACCACCTAGCTGCCCCCTGAGACATATATATATATTTTTTTTCCTTTTTTTTGGAGGGCAATCAGGGTTAAATAATTTGCTCAATGTCACACGGCTGAGACATATATTTTTTAACATGGAGAATGTGGAAATTTATTTGGACTACACATGTTTTTAACAGTTTTTGTTTTTCTTGCCTTCTAAACTAGGGGATGGTGTGTGTGTGTGATTAGAGAGTCAGAAAGAAAGACAGACACAGAAACAGACAGAGAGACAGACAGACAGAGGTTAAGTTTTGTGTGTAATTAAAAAAAAAAAAAAGGACTATGAATTACATTTTTTAACCCAGGCCCCACCTCAAAAATACCATTAGTCTGGCAAAAAGCCCTCCATCTAATCCAAACTACCCATGCCATTGTGGCCCATCACAGTGGGGAGGCAAGAAGGAGCAGCACAACAACTCCAAATTCTGACCTATCAGAAACCTGAAAAGTACTGACTCCTCTGGATACTATAAAGAGGTTGTCGCCTCTAACAACCCTTCACTATGTCACACGCAGCTTCAAGTCACCATATAGGAAATAACCAGCAATTCCTGAGCCAAGACAGTGCCCACATTTAAACCTGTATACTGATAAACTTTTAAAAAATACTACCTACAAAGCAGTAAGCTATTTCTTACAGTTCCTTTATGATATTACATATACTCTCAGTTAATGACCCTCATATTCCTTACTGCCAGGGTCAGGCTTCTTAAATTACAAACTACAAAATTACAAATTAATCAAACATTTAACCTGCTCATTAAAGATGACTTGAGTCACATGTCCAATTATGAATACTGAAATCTTAGTTCAGTACTCTCCGTTGTATCCCACTACCACTGTTGAGACCCAGGCCCCAGGCCCAGCTCTGTATGTCAAAAACACATGCCGTCTTTTAATTAATCTGTAAAATGAGGGCAATTATATTCCTCATAATTGCTTTATAGGGTCATGTAAGGATTAAATGAGAACCTGAAAAAACACTTAGGGAAAAAAATTCCATTTTGTTGTTGTTGCTGGGAATTGAAGTGCAAATAACAATTAACTCTTATATTTCTGGAGTTTAAGGGCAAATCAGCAATATGTCACTTACTATTTGTAAATGTAACTTTGCTTTGTAATCTTCTGCAGAAATGCAGCTGAGCTAGCAGTTTCACAACAACACCCTTAGTTATGATAGCCTTTTGGGGTTCGTGTTTGTTTTTAGACAAGATAGCCCACTTACTGCACAACTTCCCAATGTTTCCTAACTTTTTAACCATGTGCTTTTATCAAACGCCAGCCAGCCTCCTGAACTCCTCTCCACACCCTTACCTAACTTTCCTTCCTCCCTGACTCTGCCTTCTTGGGACTCTGTTTCCCCCAAAAGGGGAACAGGCAGGAAGAAGAAATGGCCCCTGTGTTCCTAACCACCAGATCGGTCCCAGGAAGCTGTAGTATTCAAGGATGTAGTTGTGAATTTAACCAAGAAGAATGAGGGCAGCTGGCTGTCCTTGTGCAGGCAAGTACAGCTGAAGAGTTACAGAGCAGGGGTTCCCTTTCCCCAGTATGATCTCCCACCTGGAGCATGTGCCCAGAAGCTTTTGTCAAGAGATTTATAAGTTCCAGAACATAACACGTTCACACTATCAGAGGCAGCCCATCTGGTTTTAACCAAAAATCAATGTTCCAGCCAAACTGTACTACCAGCTCTTTCCTGAACATGACATTAGGGACATTCTGTTGTAGTGAACAAAACATTATACTCAGTCAGTTGGACCTGGGTGGGAATCCTACCTCTGAGCCTTCAGCCAGTGTGACTAGAGGTAAACAATTTAATCTTTCCAAACCTGTTTTTTTCATGTGTAAAATGATAATACTAACATCTGCCTCACAGGGCTGTTCTGAGAGTCGGATCAAAGAAAGACATAAAATACTTGACAAATGTCAAGCACTTCTTCAGCAATGATGATGATGATAATGATGATGATGATGACGACGACGACAACGACGACGACGACGACGATGATGATCTCCTGACTCTAGGCCAGCAGTTCTCCAACACATTTTGCTCACAGCATGATCTGCCTTACCTTAGCAATCATGGCACACTGAACACTGAAGTTAACAACAAAGAAGGCAGCTTTGGACAAATGACCCTGGCCTTAGGATTCTCCCAACTCTGCAGATAAAGCTACTGCGGTAACCTTACTGCTGCCAAGCCAAAGCTAGTACCCAGCCAACTGCAACTTTGAATGGATTCTATAGCACCTGTCCCCCTGAAGAACCATTACTCTGTGTGCTCATCAAAGCCACCTCCCAGGCCTCTAAACATCCTTCCTTCCTCATTTTTGTTTTCACATTGTTTTGACTCCTTTTAGGGCCTAGGGTCAGATGCCACCCCTTCCATGCAATACTCCCTGATTATCTCTGCAGTTAGAAGTATTTTCTCCTCTTCCTAAAGTATTCCCAGAGCATTTCACCTCGACCTTTACTCTGCACCATCATACTCATCTATGTAGAAATCATATCCTCTCTAGGAGATTATAAACTCCAGACAGGTAGGGCTTACCATATTTTATCTTTGTATCTCTACCGTCTAAACCAGGCCTGCACAACCTGCAGCACCATGAAAAATATAGAGGAAAACATCCTTTGTATGTAGAGGAAATCCTTTGGTATGCAGCAAGTGGTCCAAGGGCTACCTGCAGTTGGGTAGACCTGGTCTAACCCAAAACTTTCCTTGCATACAAATGGTAGGCACTTAGGGTATTTGTTGAATTACTGTAATCTGGACTCATTAACTCCTTAAATGCATTTCTTCTTTTTTTTAAATTTCCTTTTTTTATCTCCCCACAGTGCCTAGTACAGTGTTCTAAACAGTATTTAAATAGGTTCCAGTGAATACTTTTCATCCCTTGCTCCCCACGGAGCCCCCAAAGAACCTACTAGAAATGGCACCCCCATGGATTCGTGCAGTCAGTTTCACTTTGTTCCACAGTACTGGAAGCATGCTGGGATCCCAGATCACAAAGCCTTGAGGTTCCAATGTAGTAACTGGTAGGGGGGTGCGCTTCACAGAGAACACCTGGTATTCCTGAGACTCTATGCAAGGCAGCTAGCTCTCAACTGAGCCTGACCTACCCTTATTCTTTGATGCTCACCAAATAGGTGAGGCCTAGTGGAGGCTGCAGTGGCTACCACCCTATCCTAGCATGCCCAACAGCTTCTTACCTCACTTATTCATATGTACCCATGCCTGACCTGGATAGTGATGGCCACAACTCTAAATTATTGTGTCTAGAGGGATGACAAAGACAAAAAGTGTTGCCATGATGCAGAATAAAGGAGATCTAAGGCTTCTGGTTTTGAGAATGAGATGAAGGTGTTGCTAAAGCTGACTTGAGGTTCTTAATTGGAAGCCCTCTCCATAAACTGGTCAGCTTGACAAATATCAAAACACATTATCTCTGTAATTGGGGATCACCCAAAAACATCTCATTTTAAAAATTCTCCACTGGTGTTTCAAGATATAATCTGAAAATTGGGCTATGACTAGTTCCAGTTTTTTAAATGACCTTGAGCTGCACCATAAAACAGCCTTTGTATCTGTCAGGAATAGGACCAAGCCAAGCTTGGTCCCACCATTTTGGTTATATAGTAGTGGCTCATCTGCCCAACTTTTATATACAAAATAAATGTCTCAACAACTATACTGTGGTGTAGACTTGTGATGCAGATCCTAGGTTCTTTCGGAAAATCAATTGAGTATATACAGAGTCTGTTCAAAATCACTGGATCTGGAGAGTCGAATGGTCCAAGCCATATCTCAAAGAACTCCCCAGTGAAACACACCTAACAAGAGGTTGTTCAACCTCTGCTGGCAGACCTCTAAGGAGGAGGATTCTACTCCCCCCACCAGGCACCCCTAATGGACAAGGAATGATTTCCTGCCATCCAGCCTCAATTTGCCTCTTCACAGCTTCTACCCACTGCCACTGGTACTGCAAAGAGAACAAAGCTCATCTCACTCCAACCTTCCATAGCATAGTCCTTTTTTTTCTTCCACAAACTTTTTTTCATATTCACAATTTTATCTATTAAGGATCTTTCTTGTTGTGTAAAAAAAAAAACAACCCTTATTTTAACAGTATCTACTTTTTGACAGCATTATATTTTAAAGGGCAAAAGGATTTAATAAGAAATGGGGGTGGTTAACAAGCTGTCATATGTCTGTGTAGTTTTTTCATTTCTGTTCAGTGTCAATAAAGATGCCCTAAGGTAAGTAAACACTAATCTCTGGTTTCTTCTCTAATCTTGGCTACTTTTTTTGTTTGTTTGTTTGTCTGTTTTTAATTTTTAGGTTTCTAACTGTTCCGACTCAATTAAAAAATTATCAATAGAAATACAAAGACAAAAGCAATTGTTTCTGCTCTTAAAGAACTGACATTTTAAGCTGTCAAGAAAGCAGGTCTTGGGGGGGGGGGGGTGGCGCAGAGTCAAGATGTTGGAGTAGAAGCAGGATTTCTAAGCAGCTCCGGGTCCCACCTTCTCCAATTTATGTAAAAGGGGACTCTGAACAAACTTTGGAGCTACAGAACCCACAAAATGAAACAAAGAAGCTAACCTCCCACTGAGGACAGTCAGGCAACCCTGCAGGGAGCACCAGCACAGCACTCTGGGAGCTGAACCCCAGCCCAGAGTGAGCCAGGTTTTAGCCCCAGGGCAGCCAGACCAAAAACCAGCTGGAGGGACTCCAGAATACCAGCAGCTGTGGCTGTTTCCAGAAATATCAACACATACATGCCAAGGACAAAGTGAGAGGTCAGTGCAGTATGGACTTTGGGACCCAGTAGTGGGGAGTGCATCGGCCTCTTCCCCCCAGGGCAAGAAGCCACTGAGGAGCTCCTGGCCTGCAGACTGTAAGGGGACCAAGCAACCAGTCTGGGGGGTAATTGCTCTTGCTTTAACCTGCTTGGATCTGGATTGCAGTCTAGGGTGGAGGTCTTGGGGTATGTGACCAGCTTGCCAGAGCGTGTGGAGGCTTCAGAGAGGGCACCCGACTAATACTGAGAAAACCTCAATGTTTGGGACAAAAGGTCCCCTGGCTGGTGGCAGAGTCCTACTGTGGCAAAAAGGCCAGAGGTCAAATGACTGAGTGGCAAACAGGAAGGCAAAAGGGAATGAGTCAACCTTATTCTCATTGAATTTGGCTCAGGGAGGGAATGACATACACACTAAATAGGGTATGTATCTCACCCTACAGGAGAGTAGGGGGGAAAGGGCTGAGAGGGGGGATGATGGAAGGGAGGGCAGGCTTGGAGGGAGGGAAGTTGGAAGCACCCACTTTTGAAAAGGGACAGGACCAAAGTAGAGAACAGAACAAGTGGGAGGTGGGACAGGAGGAAGAGAAATATAATCAGTCTTTTATAATGTATCTACTATGGTAATGTTTGGCATTAGCTACACAGGCACAACCTATACTGAATTGCTTATCTTCCCAGTAAGGGTGGGTGAAAAGGGAGGAAGGGAATGGATCTGGAATTCAAAGTTTTAAAACCAAATGTTTAAATATATATATTATTATCATACTATTCTACATGTAATTGGGAAATAAGATATACAGGCACTGGGGCACAGAGATCTACCATGCCCTACTGGAAAAGTCAAAGGGGGTATGGGAGAAGATATGGGAGAGAGCAGATTGGAGGAGGGGATATCCTCTGGGATCACTATTTTGGGGTGGTGAGTAGGGGAAAAACAGGGAGAAAATTTGTACTCAAAATCTGGCGGAAATGAATGATGTAAACCAGAAGTTAATAAAGTACTTGAAAAAAAAAAAGGAAGCAGGTGCTCTCTAACACTAGGACCAAGAGAGTCAAATGGTGCAAAGGTATTCTAATTTTACTTTGAAATAAAAATTTTCATCTTATTATATATTTTCTTTGCCTTATAGATTAAAAAACATGTGCTCCATCATGGCTTAATATCTTAAATTCTGGTTCTTCTAATGTGAAATAATGTGTAGAATGTCGTTCTAAAATACTAGAGATAAAAAAGAGAAGAAATGATCCCTACTTTTAAGGAGCTGATGATCCATGGAGGAGACATTTGATCAACAATTATATTAAGTGCCTACCATAGGCAAGCAAGGCATTGCACAGAATAAATCCAATATGGAAAGTCAAAGTATTTTTACAGGTAATCACCCCTTATGTCTGATAAATATTAATTTGTCACCAATTTTTGTTATAGTTACTACACTTTGATTACAGTTCTGCTATAGCCATTTGGGATAATGCTTTTGCAGTCCACATACAACTAAAAGTATAGTGTGCGTACAGCCTGAAGAAATGCTAACTGTGCCAAGAGATTTTATCTAACCAGTACCCTTTATAGTCTACAATTTACCTTCAGGGCCTCAAAGGTAAGCAATACATCATTCGTGCGTTTCAAGTCAATATAGAACATCATCAGCTCCCGTGATCCAAGCTGCATGAAAATGGGAAGCAGCTGAAAAAACAAAAAGAGGAAAAATCCTTTGGGGTTACCCTCCCAACATTCAGTTTCCTCCTATGGGATAAAAGACTTGACCTACTTTTTCTATTCTTCCATAGGAAGATGAAAATATAAATGAAGCCCTTTAGGCTCTTCAGAAGGAAAAGAGGCATTATCCAAGTCAAGAAACAATTATCGCCATTTTCACTGAACAAAAAAATTAAATGGAAATACACACACACACTGCAAAAGCCTTTGCTAATTCAGTTCAGAAAAACCCATGCCTCCTACTATCACAACAGTATTTCTTACTATAATAATTCGTCTCCCCAAAATATACAGAAAGCTCATCTCAAAGGAAAAAAACATTGTATACATCTATACATACCTCCTGATACTCTCCTAGTGGGGTCAAGTATTGAAGAATAAGTCGTTGCTCTATAGCAGAAGTCAAAGGATAAAGGGTATAATTAGTACCAATAACCCAAGGGGACATTTCTGACCAGCTGCTGTTAGAGAGCTCCACAAACATGCGTTCTGGCTCAGAGGCGGAGAAGCCCAACTTTTGTTTGGCCTTTCTGAAGCCATCTCTGTCACCCTGTTTGGACATTTTACTTTTTTTCAACCCTCCATCCTCAAGTTTGGTGGTTGAATTCACTCTGCTACTGGTCTTATGGCCTGAATCAAGATGAAAGGAAATCTCCATATCCCCAGAGGTCTCCTCTTGTTCTCCATCCATTGTCATTTCCCCATAGTCCATGTCTACCGCTTCCTCATCCAGTGGCAACAGCGGTTCCGAGGACAACTTTCGTGGGCTGGGACGCTTATTTTCCTGCCGTAAAGTCATTTCATGCACCTGCAGCTCCCTAAGTCGCCGGAGCACTAAAGCCACCTGGAAACACAATTAAGAAAAAAAGTAATCAACACTAATGAACACTACCTTATTCTGCAATCTTAGTTCAGCAACCCTAGAATTTAATGGGAAAATAAAAACACAAGGGCTTCTAAATCTCACTACCACAAATAAATAAAATTAAATTGCATCATTATTTCTGTTGGTTTAAACATTTTACTTAAAATCAGAATCAAGTCCCATCCATTCCCCATCCCCCAAGCATTCCTTCCCTGAAAGCCTTTACCTTTAGTTGTGAAAGTAATATTTGCCAAATATTACTGAACTGCAGGAATAAAGTCATGACCATAGAAAAAAAAAGTATTTTTCTACAAGATCCAATAAAGACAACAGTTAAAAAGAGTGCCTCATTTTTGATGTAATGATACATATGAATCTATTAAAGAAATCAACACCAATATACCTTCTTATATATATATATATAACACATTAAACACTGACTACAGATGTTTAGACCAAGCAAGTCATACCACTGCACCCAAAAAGAGACATCAGACACATTAGTAAATTTTTAAGAAATTCCTGTGAAAACAGACTGTGACTACTTTAAACAGCTTTCATTTGTTAGATTCAAAGTCCACATGGCATTAGAAATAAGTACTGAAATTGGTATATAAACATGTCTAATGAAACTATACAAATAAACCTTTTCCAAAACTACCTACAATCTGCCTCCCACCCCGCCCCCCGAAAGTGACAGATGATTCCTGCACTTATCTTTTTAACACAAGACAAAACAAAAACAAAGCATTTCTTTCTGGTGATTTAGCAAAAATACTTATACTGGACAAGTTAATAAGTAACTTATTTAAAAGACAAAAAATATACAGTTAGGACAAAGAAAGATAAGCAATTAAGGTAAGGAACAGAGTACTGAAAAGTTCAAGAAAGGATATCACACACATTACAATAAAGAGAAAAGGTAAGGGCAGAATGTACAGCAGAAGATATCTGTGCCACCACAGCTGCATCAAGCACAGCAGCAATCCCATCTGCCTGATGACAAACAGGTGATATTTGCATCAGATTTAAATGGCAGGAAGGACTTTTTATTTACAAAGCATCATCATCCTTCTCCACCTCCATACAAAATTCATTCCAATCTGGTCATTACCAGCTGTGAGTTCTCATCCCTATAGTTGGCAGCAATATCTTGGTTTTCCATAGCACCGCCCAACAGTCCAGTAGAATAAGTCCTCAGTGGTTGATCAGCCTCTCTT